>CM068589.1:40135290-40635290 GCA_035048485.1 Pteria penguin
AAATGATATAGGGATACATGTCCTACATTCTGTGCTTTAAATTGTCATGTTAAATGATATAGGGATACATGCCCTACATTCTGTGCTTTAAATTGTCATGTTAAATGATATAGGGATACATGTCCTACATTCTGTGCTTTAAATTGTCATGTTAAATGATATAGGGATACATGTCCTACATTCTGTGCTTTAAATTGTCATGTTAAATGATATAGGGATACATGTCCTACATTCTGTGCTTTAAATTGTCATGTTAAATGATATAGGGATACATGTCCTACATTCTGTGCTTTAAATTGTCATGTTAAATGATATAGGGATACATGTCCTACATTCTGTGCTTTAAATTGTCATGTTAAATGATATAGGGATACATGTCCTACATTCTGTGCTTTAAATTGTCATGTTAAATGATATAGGGATACATGTCCTGCATTCTGTGCTTTAAATTGTCATGTTAAATGATATAGGGATACATGTCCTACATTCTGTGCTTTAAATTGTCATGTTAAATGATATAGGGATACATGTCCTACATTCTGTGCTTTAATGTGTCATGATAAATGATATAGGGATACATGTCCTGCATTCTGTGCTTTAAATTGTCATGTTAAATGATATAGGGATACATGTCCTACATTCTGTGCTTTAAATTGTCATGTTAAATGATATAGGGATACATGTCCTACATTCTGTGCTTTAAATTGTCATGTTAAATGATATAGGGATACATGTCCTGCATTCTGTGCTTTAAATTGTCATGTTAAATGATATAGGGATACATGTCCTACATTCTGTGCTTTAAATTGTCATGTTAAATGATATAGGGATACATGTCCTACATTCTGTGCTTTAAATTGTCATGTTAAATGATATAGGGATACATGTCCTACATTCTGTGCTTTAAATTGTCATGTTAAATGATATAGGGATACATGTCCTGCATTCTGTGCTTTAAATTGTCATGTTAAATGATATAGGGATACATGTCCTACATTCTGTGCTTTAAATTGTCATGTTAAATGATATAGGGATACATGTCCTACATTCTGTGCTTTAAATTGTCATGTTAAATGATATAGGGATACATGCCCTACATTCTGTGCTTTAAATTGTCATGATAAATGATATAGGGATACATGCCCTACATTCTGTGCATTAAATTGTCATGTTAAATGATATAGGGATACATGTCCTTCATTCTGTGCTTTAAATTGTCATGTTAAATGATATAGGGATACATGTCCTACATTCTGTGCTTTAAATTGTCATGTTAAATGATATAGGGATACATGCCCTACATTCTGTGCTTTAAATTGTCATGATAAATTATATAGGGATACATGCCCTACATTTTGTGCTTTAAATTGTCATGTTAAATGATATAGGGATACATGTCCTACATTCTGTGCTTTAAATTGTCATGTTAAATGATATAGAGATACATGTCCTACATTCTGTGCTTTAAATTGTCATGTTAAATGCTATAGGGATACATGTCCTACATTCTGTGCTTTAAATTGTCATGATAAATGATATAGGGATACATGTCCTGCATTCTGTGCTTTAAATTGTCATGTTAAATGATATAGGGATACATGCCCTACATTCTGTGCTTTAAATTGTCATGATAAATGATATAGGGATACATGTCCTACATTCTGTGCTTTAAATTGTCATGTTAAATGATATAGGGATACATGCCCTACATTCTGTGCTTTAATGTGTCATGATAAATGATATAGGTATACATGTCCTGCATTCTGTGCTTTAAATTGTCATGTTAAATGATATAGGGATACATGTCCTACATTCTGTGCTTTAAATTGTCATGTTAAATGATATAGGGATACATGTCCTACATTCTGTGCTTTAAATTGTCATGTTAAATGATATAGGGATACATGTCCTACATTCTGTGCTTTAAATTGTCATGTTAAATGATATAGGGATACATGTCCTGCATTCTGTGCTTTAAATTGTCATGTTAAATGATATAGGGATACATGTCCTACATTCTGTGCTTTTAATTGTCATGTTAAATGATATAGGGATACATGTCCTACATTCTGTGCTTTAAATTGTCATGTTAAATGATATAGGGATACATGCCCTACATTCTGTGCTTTAAATTGTCATGTTAAATGATATAGGGATACATGTCCTACATTCTGTGCTTTAAATTGTCATGTTAAATGATATAGGGATACATGTCCTACATTCTGTGCTTTAAATTGTCATGTTAAATGATATAGGGATACATCTCCTACATTCTGTGCTTTAAATTGTCATGTTAAATGCTATAGGGATACATGTCCTACATTCTGTGCTTTAAATTGTCATGTTAAATGATATAGGGATACATGTCCTGCATTCTGTGCTTTAAATTGTCATGTTAAATGATATAGGGATACATGTCCTGCATTCTGTGCTTTAAATTGTCATGATAAATGATATAGGGATACATGTCCTGCATTCTGTGCTTTCGATAGATATATGGAGATATACTGTTGTAACCATGTGATATAATTTTGGGGACAAGCTCTTGCGCTATAATTGTACTTTCAACAGTATATTTCCCGTATACCTGTCAGAACCAATAGCACAATGAGGGCAACCCATGTGTTGGTATTCGTATGAATTATAGCAAACCATGTATTACTATTGCACTCATATTTGATACCCGTATATATGTTATCATTATATCTGCATTGCCAAAATGGAAACAAACCGTTTATCAAACAACGTAGCTAAGGGATCGGCTGAAATGTTGGTTAGAGAACTATATCAAAATGACGAAATCTGGGACATTTGCCGTTGTAACAAATAAATAAATAAATTTCCGAGAGGAGTGCTGTTTTAGCTCTAGGAAAAATCTGTAAACCTTATGTATCTGAACTCTTCTCCGATAAGCGGACACATGGCCATGCCTTCAAGTTTTCATATTCGCTTAAACTCGCATAAGATTTTCGTCCAGAAGATATGTCTTACTCTGAAGACTGAATTTGCATCAACTCTGATGTTGATTCTGCTCAAGTATGATATCAACAATGTATGTATTATATTAGGTATTTATAGATTTACTTACTCTTTATCCGCATTATCTGATAAAGGAGAACAAAGATTTTACATTCAAATCAGTGTAACTACAGTTAATTGAATGCGCAGATAATGTGCAAGGATAACAAAGAGAAACATATGCTAGAAAATGACAATTTGTTAAATAAAGTTACAAGACCAACCTGATGGAAGGAATACTTATGAACTAGTTCAGTGAAGTATAAATCCACTCCAGACAAAAGTGATTTAAATAATAAAACATATATATGTGTTATAATTGTGTGCATCAGATGGGCATTTCGACGGGATGCTTTAATCAGGAAAACTGAACTAGTTTCATTTCTTGCTCCATTCAATATTAGTGCTATGTTTAAAACAGTCAACATACTGTGAAATTAATAGGAATAGTTTCCCTTGCCCCTAGTGTACCTTACACAGAAATAAAAGAACAAGAAAAACAACAATTCAGATAATAAATTTTGAAAATTCGAAACTGATATATATGTCAGATGTTTACTGTTGCATATACCACTTTAGACAAAACGGTGTTACACATGCTTATGACCTTACAAATATGCATATGAAATGAATACCGTTAAAAAGCCCACAAAGCAAAAACCGTAGACTTTATGTCCTCGATAGTAGCATGTTTAAAAACTCATAAAAATTCAGTTATACAATACAAGTTATGCATCAACACATTACCATATCGGGAGATAAATTTGATCAATTTACCAGTATTACACGATATCATTTACCTTTCAGGTCATCGTAAAGATGTCTCGTCTGATTAATGTGTGCCTCGTCCAATCCTTCATACCTAAAAAGAGGAGTCATGTAACTATGCTATTTATATCACCGAGAGAGACTAAGTACTCCAAGGAGATAAGTGTCTCATATCGTCTTAGCTACAGATGATATGAATAATCATATACTAGTATCGCATTTGTGAGTCTAAATACAGTCACTTAAGATTCTGAATCTTTGTGTTCAAATACGTACTAAGTATATATGCCTCTCGATGAAGTAAAAGGTGAAAATGTAAAACAAAACCAATAATTTAACAATCATTCTATATTTTCATCCAGATATAACCTCGAATAGTTGTTGCGAATAAAATATATAATGGGCAAATTACAATTCTCCATATAATATTCGATGGAGGAACTCCTCTCAACAGAATGTATAAATCCACGCTCGTAGTAAAATAAGGGGGAAATCTGCCTATTCAAACTACTGACATTGTGTTATTATCTTTCGAATGGCATTTCGTTTAATTTCTTTAAATAATTGAGATATACATTTATTTCATGACATGAGTGTACAATCAACGTAAATGTAAAGGTATATACAAAAATTCAAAAGGACGTTCTGCTTGTCAAAATGATCAGATCGAGCCAGATGCACAGAGCCGATCTAAAGGCACACCCCAACATTCGATACATATCCATCAAGCTCCGGGGAACCTTAGGAGTCATGAATGCTGCATTTCGATGGTCAAAATTGGCTATAGATTATATTTTATAGAAATGATGTTAACTGAAAATGAAAGATCGTTAGTGTGTTTCTGTGATATGTTTCTATCAACATTACATCCCGTAGCCTTTCTCTGTTTCGCAGAAATACTGTAGGAAGTGTGATTAGAATACATAATACAGCTTGATATATTTTATAAAATATTCTATAAAAAAGAAGAAAAAATCTAGAAAGGTAAAACTGAAATGAAATTATCTAAAGACTCCATTTATGTACGTGAAAATTTATTGTAGAGTTTGCTTAAATGGGTATATATTAACATAAGAATAGTACGATGTCTATGTATGTGAAAATTTGTCATAGAACCAACTATATTCTGGTCTAAATTTGCAAAAGTATTTCAATTATTAGTATTACCACATAAATAAACAGAAAAAATGCATGGTATCTTGGCCCGTGCCACTGAGTTTCCACGTGGGTGTTCTAATATTCCATGATAGAGATATATAAATCCGCCATAAACACTTCGGAAAATAAATTTCGGAGTTTGAAAACGAAGTTGAATCATACATTTCTATTACAATTTTTTCTGTGTTCATTAATTGAATTATATATTTACATTATTTAAGGAATGCCTGCTTACTTACAGTTGCGTTGCGTGTTTCATCTAAGCATCAATGAAGAGACATTTGTTGCCCAATGGCGTTTGTGGCGCATCAGAGTAAATGAAGTATATAAATATATTGTCTGATACTCATTATTATCTACTTACCCTCTCTCCTCAGCATCTGCATTAAAACATATTAGTAAGAATATTACATGTACAATATCAATGACACTTTTTGTTGTACAGTTTGTTTAAATGGGTATATATTAACATAAGAAGAGTACGATGTCTATGCATATAGAGCATTAAATATACTGAGTGTTTGAGGGTAGGCAAGTACCATACCATATTGAAAAAAAAGTACGACTTTATAGTCCATTTGTGATGGATAATATTTATGCGCAATTAAATGGAAAGATGTATCATCAAATTATCGTGATTCCTATGGGCACTAAGTGCGCTCTCCTTTTAACAGATTTATGTTCTTGTTGTTATATCTTATCCTAGACAGATATCCTATTTTCAGGCCAAACGTTTTCATATCACTCTCAAATTTATAACTCAGGGTTGCAGGTATCATGAACTTCAAAAACCTTTCAGTAAAATAAAGAGATCTTATTCAAGCGGTTATTTAACTTAGGAAAGTTAACTTTTCAACAATACATGTATGTATCCAGCGGAATTTCTCATCACATTTTCTACTGTGATGTCGTGCACAAACTTAGAAAGGTCAAAGATTCCCATTTATAATTCCTATTTCTAGAATATTTAAACACGATTGCCATCGACAGTGTGACTTCGAGATCATCTCGTGACCATAAGTCTTGTATTAGGTCTCTCTACAGATATATATATATATACTTTTACTTCAGCGTTGCATGCTGAATAATAGGGCAGCGATGGGGACTCTATGACAAGTCTTTTCGAAACCTTTTCACAAGCGACAATGTCCTGAACTTTGTTCCCTCTGAAAGTCAGTCAGGATTTCCACAAATCAATGATCTGAGCTCGTTTACATACGGTCAGGGCATGATTTACTTATCATATGTTCAAGTCGACTTACATCTGTTTGATACAAACATATTATTACATAAAACGTTTTGTGTAAAACTTTTTATTACTTCTCGTCTTGAGAATCATGTTGAACCAGGTTCTTTACATAGAGAATAATTTTTTAATATTTAAATGCGTGTCTGTTGCGTGTAATGCTTTTGGGGTAAGTGGGGAGGCGCTTTTAAACCTGTCAACCACAGCAACTAATTGAAATTTGTTACATTAATTGACCGTCCTAATATGCTATTGCAACTGCAATACAATCGAATATCTTTTGAACGTTGTTTTCCCTGTGTTTTATTTGTTTGTTTGTTTGTTGGGGTTTTTTTTTTGGACTATTGTTATGTTATATGGTAATCTCCTTGGTGATTTGTGCCATAGGGCTTTACCAGATGTCTTTAGCTATTTCTTTGTTTTGTTTTTATGTGTGTGTGTGTGTGTGTGTGTGTTTCCAATCTCGTTTAAGCGCTTCCAGTAAACCTAATATCATGGTAGAAAATGAAAGTTTTACAATCCAGATCTGTTTACAGAGTGAAAGTTAAACCTTGAATGATGGGGCCTTATCTGTATAAAAGTAATCCAGTACACATATAGTAAGAGACAGAGGAGAGACCGAACAGAGAGAGAGAGGAATGTACATGTTAGAATGATGAATATTCAAATGTGACCATCCTTACCACAATTTGATGACATGTGTGCCATAGGTATTCTCTCTTTTCTTCCCCTTTATATGTAAACAAAACTAGATAAACTTGCTGTATTTCATTCTTTTGCATATACCAGTATTAAATCAATATAACGCTTAATTTCACACAAATGTGCTGCTACGTACAAAACTATAATATTATATTTAAATCAATATTATATATACATCATGTACTCCCAAACGGTATATCATTAAAATACGTAAGTGGCTGATGTGATTGCACCCCCCCCCCCCCCCCCATCCAAGGACGGTTTATCACAAGAATAGTCAGAGACCTGTAGGTAACAGAAGTGATACCAAGCGGTCTGTGGATAACAGAGATAATATCAAGTGACTTGTGGATAACAAAGGTAATACAAAGAGAGAGGAGTAAGCATCTTCTGAATGCATGAACATACGTACCATGAATGTTCAAGACGCATAGAACATCTTATCATTCCATGTTTAACTTGAATGACCAACGCCCTATAGATCGTTAAATGTGTCACATCCACACAACATTTAAATTAAAGTGAAATCACCCCGACCCCCACCCCACCCCACCCCCTTTCCCGATTAGACCTTATTCAGTAGTGTGACATATCGCGAAATGAAATATGAAACGTATTCCACTTACCTTGCGTGGTCTGTAGTCTCATCTGAAATAAAACATATACGGAATTAAATGAAATGATTATCGATAGACATTTTTACTTCATTTTTATATTTAATCTTGGATGTACAGATGATATGGATACTTTGAAGAACAATAATGAAAGAAAAAAGAGGAGTTACTGGCTCAGTTATGTGGCAGAAGTCACCCTGGAGTTATACAATACATGAATATAAATAATATACTAGAACATATAACACATTACGAAAATATTTCATTGTAGTGCAATTACGATACCGACTTAGGACGGTCATTTAATTTGACAAAAGCCAAACAAATGGTGTGGTTAACCGGATTACGGGCCCACCTTCCCACTCACCGTAACGGCAGAACAATCAAAGGACGTACATTTAAAAATTTATAAATAACCATCCATGTAAAGAACAAGGGTCAACAGGTATCGCATATTGAGAGGTCATAAAAATATAAACACGTAAGGTATTGTAAAACACATAATGGTATAAAAATATATGCGACATCAACATGATAAACCGTGCTATGCCTGTCTGAAAGCGAGCTAAAACCCTAGATCTGTAGGAGTCCCGACTAACAGTCAGAGGGGACGAGGTTCATGTCTCCTCTGAAAGAGGTTTGGACAAGGCCCGGCATATAGTCCCCACCGCCCTGTTAGTCAGCGTGCAACGTTCAAGTAAAAGTCTGCATAAGGCTGTAGAGGGGCCAAATAAAAGACCTATAGTCTTTTTGATGATCTCAATATCATATTGTCTATTTAGAAGACGTTTGACTATTTTATTACATGATAAAATAACGTTATCGGAGCCTTTTACTTTCCTTAGTTTATATACGAGATCACCGTAAAAATTAGGATGGGAAATTCCATTGGATACATATTGTTGAAAAGAAATATTTCCAAATTTAGATAGAAGCTCTGAATAAGATCTGAAGAATTTGCCGAATGTTTTTCTTAGCTTGTGATATCTGTAACCCTGAGTTAAAAGTTTAGTAGTAATTTGTAAATTTCGTTTATGAAAGTCCAAAACATCGGTGCAGCCTCTGACAAATCGGACTAATTGAGATATATAAATACCATATGATGGGAGTCGAGGGACATCGCCATCCAAGTAAGGGAAATTTACAATAGGAAATCCAAAATCCTCACGTTTATCATAAAAATTATATATATTAGGTGGTTGATAATTTTGATGTTTAAATCCAGGAAAGGTGTTGATTTATCTCATGTATTAGTTTTATTTAATGTGAGCTCTGGTGGATATATTTCTGACATAAATTGTTCGAATTCAGGGTTGTCGATAACCAAAACGTCATCCAGATATCTGCAAGTATTATTAAATTTGTCAATAAGGTCAAACGTTTTGATTTTTTAATACAAACCATAAAATCCCTCTCATAACAATAAAGAAATAAATCTGCTATCAGAGGCGCGCAGTTAGTACCCATAGGAATTCCAACTATTTGTTGATATATCTTGCCATCAAATTGCACAAAAATATTATTCATGATAAAATCTAGTGCTTTACATAATGCCTTCCGAGTCCAGTATTTATATGAAGTATATTGTTTGTTGGAAAAGAATAATAATAATGAGGATGATGATGATGATGATGATGACTTACCGGAAGTCTGTTCTTTCGTTAGTAAATTTCTTCTAAAATAATAATGATGATAATAATAATCATAGTAATGATAGTCATAACAATAAATCTAAGCTCCGACGAAAGGGCTACCATTTATATATAACTTATAGCTGTATATGCGACAGATTTGACCTAGAGGCTCCGACTTAATATTCAGAATCACCTGACGAGTGACACTTTGAAAAGAGAGTCAGTGCCAAGACTATCTTACTGATATAAACTGTGTTCAATGAACAAGATATCCGATGTGTTTTAGGCGCTTCTGTGTATACATTTTCATTTTAAATCTACATTTGCAAACTAGCCAAGGGCCTTATTTCTGTAGTAATTCATATTTTCCTCCAATTTAAATGAGCACTTTGAAAGCTTCCCATGTAATTTCATAGAAGTAATCTAAATACACATCAAAACACGTAAATGCAACAATCATCAATAAGCAATGGAATAATAAACCTTCTCTTAAACGATAATATATTAAAATATACTAGCTGAACACAGAAACGCAAGCTCGGCTTTTTGTAATATAACTATTAAAGGATGGACGAAATTTAATGAAATTTGATATTGTACTAACTCCGTGCACAGTGAAAAAGTCTTGCATACTTTCAGCAGATTTTTCAAGAAAGCGTGCACCAGGGGTATTCATATGTGCTGGTAAATATCAAGACACACACACACATGAATAGATAAGTTAATATAAATATGTGAATAAGAATTAGTGGAGATCATATGCAATTATGGTATGTTTTACTGAGGCATTGTAAAATACGGCAGAACAACATTAAGATCCGCAGTGTAAATTATCTTACCTCATTTTCAGAGTTAGAATTACATACAGAATGGTCACAATCACTACCAAAATGAACCCTCCTCCTCCAAGTCCTGCTATCAACGATAATTTGTTGCCTAAATTTTCAAATCAAATGTCATTAGACCGGCAATAAGCATAAACATCAGAAAGACAATTGCAGTTTTTAAGATATAGCAAAATCCGTAACAAAAGTGAATAAATTTTTGAAAAATACGTATCTGCTTCCCTTTACTTAATCATATAATTTTAAAAAAAACCATCTTAAGTCAAGTAAACATATTTCTATTAAACAGACTGGGTACTTGTGTCTATCAGATTTGTCTTTTTTTCTGATGACACGTGCCTGAAACATTTCGCAGAAATATCAACCAATGCCACGGACCTACCCTTGCCAGTAAAGCTATATTTAACACGCCGATGGCAACTTTGCCAAAATCTATTACTGTCTCATGTCTTATAAGGGAGAGAAGTCTAAATCTATGACCTCTTGGATTTTGCGACAAAAATAAATAAATAAATAAATAAATAAAAATAAAATGAATAAATAAAATATATATATATATACATAATAATAATAATAATAATAATAATAAAATCAATAATACTAATAAATAAAAAGAAAAATAAATAAGTAAATAAATAAAACCAATTGGTGTAGTTTGAGTCAATGATCTCTCGGTAATATAAAAATCGACGGAGTTCCTCGGTTCGTGTTTACTTGGTAGCCTCGATACTGGAATTGAACAAATCCCCAACCTTATACTTGACAACAACCAATATTTAAAAGGACTTGAACGTGTTATGCTCGTTGATTTATTTTCTACTCTTCCCATTTCTGTAAATATCTATTTTGATATCGATTTTAACATTGATAAGTATTACTTTTCACTGTCACGTGCCAGAGGCCAATCGTCCTACTTCGTAGGGCCGTAGGGCGAGAGTTTGAAACATGACCTGCTGGACTCTTCGAAAACGTGCATTTGGTGCAACGCAAGTCCGTGTTCTGTCGGTAATGTTGAAAACTGACAGAATCTCCCAGCTTATGTGTATTTACTTGCATGCACAGAAAAACAGGACGTTGAACGAAGAATCAACATCATATTCGATAACAGCAAATACTAAGTGTTAAGTGCACTAGAATGTCTTAGTTAAACATACATGTATTTACATATAGCCATATTTCAAGCTACGGGTCAGTAGTATTCAAGATTATAAAGCGAATGTATTTATTTCTTAAAATACCAATTTCACTTCCTCCAATAACCTTTTATGCTTTGGTCCTATAACTTTTACTGTTTACATCCAAAGATGCATATTCTCGAGGGCACAGAATACATCGTATCATTTCACACATCGTTCATAAAAAATAAGAAATAAGTTTGATGTGTTGCATGCTATTTACATCCGTGTAATCTATAGACCCCTATTTACCTGTATCATCGCTTTCTTTGTAATTTACGTCCTCAGTTACTTGAGTTTTGATGTGAATCGTTGGTGTCGAAGTCAGGATTATAGCTGGTGTCGTGTAATCTACAAAACAAAATTATGACATGAAGAAACTGTGTAGGTGTAGAAATAATGTGGATAACCCACTTAGGCTCCCAAACCATGTGTGCGTACTAACCTTATACACAATGCAGGATATTGAACGAAGAATAAACATAATGTTGGACAATAACAAACATTTTATAGTGTAACGTACCACCGAATATTTCAATATAACCTGCATGTATTTACATAGATTTCATGCCCACTGATCAGTGGTATTAAAAATTATAGAATGTATTTCTTTCTTAAAATTCCCTTTAAGCATTTCATTTAAACCCTTTGTGTTTTTGTCCTATTACCGTTAGTTTTTCCATCCGTAAAATCTGCATTGTGGAATTCATATAAGAGATTGTGTCATTTTACAAACCTTAAATCATACATAGGACATAAGCTTGAAGTCATCAGAAAACCCGTACATACCTGGATCAACGCTTTCGTTGTCGTATGCGTCCACAGTCAATTGTGTTTTGGTCTGAATCTTTGGTGTCGATGTCAAAATTGTAGCTGGTGTTGTGCTAACTACAGAACAATTATACAGGGAGAGAAAATGTGATGTACAATAAAATTTTATGAAAAACAACTTATATCAGCTAAACCCTACAAATTATATTTTAGAAATTACATGTAGTAAATCTCTAAAACAACAATGTAAGATTTCCATTATTGCAATAAAGCTGATTAGATAGTATATGTGGAGTACTTTATTTGCCGTTATTTTATACCACATCAAGATGATAAAACATATATAGCGTCAGCATTTGTCTGATGCATTTCACAGAACTTTAGATGCAACACGTATACGCTGACAGCTATACCTGATATAATACCAGAAATTAAGACACATGCCACAGAAACTACAAAAGCAATGAGGAATTTCTTGCGTGATAACCTACACTGTTATACGCTATTATAGATAGAAGATAGAACATGTTAAAGATGTTTTCGAACTTAGCAAGCAAACGACTGTTAATCCGGTGTCTGTATCCATCGCTTGTTAGTTGCCATTTGATAAGATAATTACTAAAGTAAAACATTTTTATTCAAATAGTCATATTTCAATAATCAAAGTGAGTACCAATGTTCATTCCGTTATATTTTTCTCCTTTCAATGTAAACTAAAGATTAATTCACCCATGCTGCCTCAAATATCGGGCAATGTCACTAACCGACCATTATAAGCGAGGAATAATAATAAACACGTCGATTTCAACTTTGATGAAAACTTTGGTTGTTTTTTTTTTTTTTTTTAACCGACAGAACTTCCTTCCTCGTGTGTACTTGCTATTCTTGAATAGTAATAAGGGATATGTATCGAAGAATTAACGTTGTATTTGACAATAACAAATATTAAATTGTAAAGTAAAGTAAAGTAAAATGTTAGTATACCATGCATGTATTCCATACCTTCTGATGATTGGTAACCAAGACTATGTCACGTATTTATTCCTTAGAATATCATTAATGGATTTCACTTGCTCCAAATATTTTCCTAGCTTTGGCCTTATGACCGATACAATAAACACTAAAATAAGTTCAACAACAAGTCTTGTACTGGACCCCTCTAGAGACTTTTATTCGGAGAGTGGCGCTCACAACGGGGGGGGGGGGGGGGGTCTTGTCTTAACTTCGTTAGTGGAGATAAGATTCTTAGCCCTGTCCCCTCTGACTGTCTGTCGAGTCTCCAATGGAGCAAGGGCATTAGCTCACTTTCTGAAATGCAGTTCATGGTAGGCTGAAATTGACGTCACTTTTATATCTTAAATAATTTTTTTTTATAAATCCATTATACCTTTCTTCTGTGTATGCGTACGGCTTACCTGATTTCGGTAACCTGTTCGTCTTTGATCTATATATTTAAAATATAGAGCGATTATTTTTTTATGGTGAGGGGGAATGTGATCCCATTTAACCACACCAATTGAATAGCAAGCACCATTTCAACTGTCCGTCATAAGTCAGTGCCTTACCTGCATTATATTATTATGATGTCGGTCTACTTCTTTATTGTTTTCATTTTTATCTGTGATGATTTTTGTCATGCGGAGTCGGATTTCTTTATCTTTCTTCTATTACCATTACATTTTACGTCCCAAAATGAATATTCTAGGCACAAAAAGTCTTACCATTCTATTGTTTTAATCAAAATCTGGATATAATTCGACAGAGTGGCATGTTATATGGGTATTGTTATAAGTAGTTTTTGGTTTGTTTCTTTGTTTTTTTTTTTTTTTTTTTTTTTTTTTTTTTTTTGGGGGGGGTTTACCTGGAACAAAGTTCTTGTCATGTGTGTCTTCAGTTGATCGAGTCTTGTTCTGAATGTTGCCATTGCCATGTGCCATTGTCAAAGTCTTATCTGGTACCTTGCAATCTACAGAGGAATCATGAAATAACGAAAAAATGCGCTGTCAAATCAAATTAGTATCTACACAAAATTAGTAAATAAGGAATTTAGTTTTTCAGATGTAGGAAATGCATCGAAAAAAAAAAATTGAATCACTTGCAAATGGTATAAACTATCATCTGGTGAATTTCGTGCCCGGAATCTCTCGTTAACGAGGAAAGCTTTTTACCGACTGAGTATGAGATAACGGATTTAGAGAATTGATATCTGACAAATTAGCAAATCTATCCTTTTAATATGCATTATGATTGTAAGTTAAATGATAGCATTGACATTATTTCCCTTACTTGTAGATGTATTGAATGCGGCATAGTTATAGTCCACTGTAGACTGCATGCTAGAAATGTCAATTGTATATGATGATTTTGTTTTAAAACTCTGTTTGAACGCTGCATGCATCGCATCTTTTCCTTTCGTAAGTTGATATATAGTTTTTCTATCTGCACCTATTAATTTCACATTTATGCTTTCTAGTCTATATTTTTGTTTAGGTAATATCCATGTCGTTAATAAGGTATCATTGTGGAATTTACAAGAAATATTCGTAACGCAATACTCGTCTTCTTTGATTTCCAGGTATCGGTTATGCATTCTTTCCAATGCTATAAAAGAAAAAGAAAAGGTGTCTTAAGAGAGTGGCCTCAACACAAAACAACAGTTAAAGAAAAAACTATTAAAAATATTTAGACATTACTTTTTGGTGTTGAACGTAATATTAGGATTATATCACTTATATAGTACGATGGCAGGGAGGCCTTAAAACACACGAGATACACTTTTTAGATACCTATAAATAATTTATTTGTATCACAATATACCAAAGAATAAGTAAGTTACAAAGCATGAAAATTTCACCGGTATATCTCGAGTATTTTACAAGAGATGAGGATTTGAAAATGGACAATATTGCATATTCACACCAATTTTATGAATGTATAACTTAATCATTTATGCATAAAATTTGTGATTTATTTATATTAATCTACTTTATGTACAACAGGTATTACGAAAAAAAGATAAAAACATTGGTTGTAATTCTTATTTTCTCAAATATAATCTCTTAAACTTGACTCGAATGGTTTTTTACTTTGATGAAAATGACGAAGTGCAAATGTCCAAGGTCATTTTCCTAAAAACTTATACAAGGATTCATAATAGTGTAAAAACTTATTTAAAAATGGTTACATAGAAGGATATTTGAGGGAATTTAGATTGTATGACAAAAAATAAGCTTTGTATAAGCAAAAAATTAGCTTTGTATAAGCAAAAACATTTTACCTAAATCAGGAGCGGATAACTCTTTAACGAATGTGAAAAATATCACATACCCTTTAATATATCATAGTATAGCTTAAGTTTTTTATATTAATCTACTATATGTATTATATTCATTATCTTAAAAGCTTAAAAACTTTTATTAAAAGTGTTAAAATCTCAAATACAAACTCTTCATAAATACAAATTGTCGTAAAGTTTGGTTGATTTCAAGTCCTGTTCTTTACGTCTCCTTCATGATAATCCTTCACAATTAACAGGAAACCTGCTAACTAGTCCTTGTCTTTCATTAATATGAATATCCAGTTTATTAAGATCGCTAATTAATATCTTGAAAGCTGTTAAAATGTACGAAATGAAGATTGATATTTGCTGGGTCAAACAGCCGGTCGAGGCGATATGACGTAATAATTTAGCCGCACAGGTGACAGTTGATCGCCCTAGACGACGTTACCCCAATATACCCTCGATATATTGAAAATATTGCCACTTGATTAGGAGGTCAACTATTAAAGATATTATAGAATTCGTCTTGGGACTGGCCATCTGATTGCACATGACGAAGTGTCAACACTGTCGCTGGTGTTTTCATGCGAGTTGTACTGAAAAACACACGTATTCGAAAGCCAATTACAAGTATATCGGGGGAATATTAAAATTAGAATTATTTTCTATAAAGTCTTCAATACACAGTTATCTAAATAAAAAATTACAAATTAAAAACCTTTATTTCTTTTTTTTTTTTTTTTTTTTTTTATTTTCGTGAAACTTGGGTCACGCGACGATTGGCGTTTCGTAGTACCTTAACATTACTTGTTCTCTCATTGCTTTATACTTGTTCTCTCATTTTAATATCTACAGTGGCGGATTATTAGGGGTTGCCCCCCCCACCCCTTTTCCCACAATTATGAGTAAATCTTCAGATTTCGCCCCTAAATTGGCAGAGTATTTTAGTTTATATTGGACTTTCACTTGTGCGCCCCCCCCCCCTCCCTCTCTCTCCCATTTCGGAAATTCTGGTTTCGCCACTGATATAAATACCAAAATTAATTAAAGAGGATTAAATCCAATCAGAATAGGCTCTGAGTCTCGTCATTTTTCCTTTAACAAAAAAAGCCTTCCTTTTGCAGATGTCTAGACTTATCTGCAATTAAAATGTAAGTCTGCAGTTGTAAACAGTGGGGTCAATGTAAACTAAATGATGAAATGTTGTCTTATTTTACCGCACAATATATGTCTTGGTATTTTTTACATTGAAATGTGTATTTCTGTACATTGTTCTATCCGACAATACGTGGAGGTCGCCCCGAGTCAGAGGATATTCGTTTAAAATCGTATTAATAGAGCTACAAATTTACAATAAACTATATGGAATCGTCAAATATCTAATTAATGTAAATACCAATAATTATCAATCCGAATGTAAAAATCGTTCATGGTACATGTAAGTATTAACCCACGCGCCCATACCGTTCTTTAAATTACATCATGAATGATGAAATGAAACTTTTGAGAAATAAAACTTTGTAAATAATAGCTACGGGGTAATTTTTTTCACAAATAGGATAATCATAATTACTTCTATAGACATTGTTTTCGTTATGTGTTCTCTTATTTGAGAACTTTATAATGTACGAGTTTACTATGTATATCGATGTAATCAAATGACTCGTGAAAACAATATGGCGGACCGTTGTTTTGGCAAAGAGGAAGACGCTATCTTTTTATTTTCAAATGTTTGTAGTCATTTCTAGGTATATTTTCATAAAAATGTTATCAAATGAATCGGGGGAAACATACTTATCGCATATTATGAGCAGGTAGAAATAAATTAAAAACTGAAAATTATATATTTAAAAAAACTTATGTGTGCCCGCATCGCACATCGTTTTCGCTTCGGCGATCAGCTGTTTACAGGTAATGGGCGTATCTACCTGAAAAACCCCGCTTCTCTAAATTTGATACAACCGTGACCCCGAACAACGCCTGTGAACATATCGCTGATATACTCATTGATTCTAAGCGCGCCATCAATTATAAGGCAAAATAAACATCTCGCTGTACTGACGCAGTATCGTGAGATATTTTAATGATTTTAATTATTTTCAAATTGCCCTAATTTCTTTATTTCTACTCCAAATGAGATGAAATTTAAGAAATGAGAAGAAAACCCAATGTAATATTGTAATGATATGATTTTGATTTACATGATAAACATATTTCCCGATAAATTATTGATGCGAAAATTGCAAAAAACGCATTTTGATTAATTTGAACTGAGTCATTTGCGATTGACCTCACTAACGATGGCAAATGTATAAAGGAATTTTATCAGATAGGTAGACAGGACATTTCTGTGCATGGTGGTGTTCTATAATATCATATATTGAAAGTAGAAAATCAGCGATGAATATCCACACTACATATGTAATTAATCTATGAGGAAACCTACAAGAAAGCTTTTTATAGTGCATGTTTCCATTTTATACCAGAAGATCGTACAAATATAAACCTCTAAGCGGAGGTACTGAATCGGAAAACGATGCAGTGCACAGCTTACTGTTTGCTACGTTTACGATGTTTATTAGATAATAAGCATTTGTATAGAAAGATATCTTACAAGGAATAAATGAATAAATTACAACAGATTCCTTAACGTGTGAAAAGAGATTCATAGAAGTGACGGTTTGCAGAAGTAAAATACATGAGATAAATTTCCTCAAATTTATGTACGATAAATGTTCTTGAAACAATAAAACAAACAAACAAACAAAATAAAAACAACCGAACAATAAAAAAGCAAATATCTTACCAAAGCATTCCGATTTTACGGAAACAATTTCCATGGTGATTGTTACAAACAGTAATGTAACCAGATGCATTGTAAAAACCACCCTTTTCTCAGAGAAGAGTTTACACTTTAAGACTAAATTTGTAAATAATTACGCAACCTCACCGGTATCCTTAGTAAAATGTTATTCACTTAAGTGACACGATTATTGACCACAAAGAATTTTGAAGAATATACATGTGTAATTTACTTCCCTTTTCAATTGTTAAAAACATGTTTTTTATCTCTCTCGATCTCTTTCTCTCTCAAACGTGCTACCAACACCATAAATCTGTATCACAACTGCATTGCAGTGGAATGCAATGTCTCCTCTGTGTGTTTAGTCTTACTTGGTATGCATTTGAAGGTTTGTTGTTATTCACAATATTATTTCGAACCGTTATTTTAAATGGAAGTAAAATATAATATGTGCATTGCATAATAAAAATATTAGAAAACTATAGTCGAACTCATTCATAAACTGATCATGTGTTCATAAATTTGCTCTTTCGTTGGGATGAAAACATCTTTATTAATTAATATATGTATTATATAGTGATTATCTTAAACGCTATATTGAATATGTTATTTTAGCGAAAACGCGCTAAATGTTATACGTGTATACGCTATGACGTAATTCTTTGTTAATTGTAATTTTTCATATATCGGTTATGAAATATGATGGATATTACATAGCTTAAACCACCAATACCAATAAAATTCACTAGAAGAGGGTCAGGAGACCGAAACATTGTGAATACTGAGTTAATTGTTCTTTGTTTTATAGTCGAACTGTCCATGAGGAGGCTGTCCATTTCCATAGCCCTACATTTGTACAACCGTATCCATACTATGCAAATGATATTTTTATTTCATTTCTTTTCTCTTTATTCATTTTCATGAGAGTTCATCGCAGTTATGTAAGGTTCGTATATGTCTGATTTTCTCCTACATTAATCCCTGATATTTCTGTTGCTTATTTGCTCTTTCCGTTGGGATGAACATATCAGTTTTACTCTACGAATAGAAGAGAGGTATAAGTGTTTGTTCACGAATTTCCTTTTACGATTTCCGTTTATCCATCTATTAAGTTTTCTTGTAAATAGATAGTGTATATCTAAGTCCGCCTGAGGTTATGAGTTGTTATTTATTTTTCAATATTTTCTTTTAATGTCATTTGGGCAAGGAAGTGGATAATTACCAAATTCTAAAAACAAGTGTCGTGTCAAGAAACCAAACCGGTCGCATACGCTTGACCATAAATATGATAATTCCATGGGGCGATTAGATACCGTTCCGAAAAAAGGGATTATTTTTACCATGGATATGTAATTTTGAAAAATTGTTTTAATACATCTGTACCCAATGAGTTATACATTGCTTTTGACGTGAAATGTTTTGTTTACCTCCCTGTTTTTATTTTATGTTATAAATAAGATACTACTACTACTACTACTACTACTACTACTACTACTTTTAATAGTAATAATAGTAATGATAATAATAATAATAATAATAATAATGATAATAATAATAATAATATAATGATGATGATGATGATGATGGGTGATACTGCTGGAGGAACAAAGGTGACATGGGATTCTCGAAGCCAGAAATAAGCAGAGAACTTTGATGAGTATATATTTTGTTTTGCTTCAGCATCACTGATGAGGGTCGATTTCATGGAATTCATATAAGACCGGTTTTGTAGGTATGACGTATTGTTCTCTATTCAGGGATTTAAGGACTTCTTTTAATTTAATTCAATAAAAGAATAACTTGGTTTCACCTTTTAGTATTCAACAATAAATTCATTTCAAAAAACAAAAAAAAAACAAAAAACAAACAAAAAAAAAACAAACAAAAAACCAAAAAAAAAAAAAAAAAAAATAAACAAACAAACAAAAAAAAAAAAAAAAAAAAAGAAAAAAGAAAAAGAAATGAACTTTATCAGAAAAGCGGAATAATTCACCCTGTTAGCATAGAATGGAAAAGCTTTTAGTATGTTCCTTTTACCTTTTTATTAAACATCATTTATTGTTATACAAGACCCGGTCTTCATTGCACTAGCTTAACTGGACTATAATGCAATAATTCAATAAAATAAAGTATGAAGTCATGTATTGTATGGTATATGTCGCAAAAATACTAAAACGACATTTTACAACCATTAATAGATTGGTCATTGTTTTAAATCACTACGCGATTCTTTACTGTATAGTGACTGCATGTGCTTGATATATTACATGGAAAATTATATTTCCACAAGCTCAGCAGCTGATCCTCTAGGTCATATCGGCTTACGATATTCTGTACTTCTACCTGTGATGATGTAACATGTTCAAGTAGGCGACATTAATATCAATGACGATATGTAGTCCATCACGTTTAAAATTTCCTTGTATTTTTGAAGAGGTGTCATTGCACTGTTCTCCAATCATTTTTATTGTAAACAAAAAAAAAATCTTTCATGAATTTGTATCAAAATTGCATATTTTTATTCCTATTTTGTCATAGTGACTGTGATGTAAGCGAGATAGTACTGCTTCGGCCATGAACTTGTCTGAAGTTCATTACCGTTTACTCTTATCTTCTGTCCGGAAAGGACAGCGTAATGTCCTGATGTACATATTTATATATCTTATTTATAATAATATACATATAAGATTATACATATTTTGTAGCTATACACTCAATCGTATTAAGTAGATCTGGAATTCGGAAGTGCCTCCTCTACATGCGTCAGAATAATACTTATGATAACTGCTTCACACTTGAACGATGATGTAAACATTGAATATTGACATCTTTGAAATTGCCCATTTGTTTTCTTATTATACATGTATTTCATTTTGTTGGTATATTTGAGAAAGCATCTGAAGTTTTTGTTTAATGATTGGTTTAGTTGTTTTTAGCCGCAATACATGGCCCTGATTTGATGAAAGGGCAATAATTTATTTCGTTGCGTAACATTTCTACACTTTTGTTGCTGCCACGACATGCATTTATGCAAAGGCGAAGATAAAGCATACTACATATAATCAAAACGGTTAATTTGAAACAATCCGCTTGCTGACTTCTTCTTTATCTATGACATTTGCTCTCATTCAATTTGATTGCATTGAGACTTGCCGACCGATCCATTAATTCAAATCGCAAGTTTCTGTAACATCCGGACTTCTGACACTATCATCGAAATACAATACCTTCGTACTTTGTGTAATCTTGCACCTTCTTATTATCTGCTCTCAGACTTTTAAATTCATTTAGTGAAAGTTTCTATCAGGAGATTGTCTCTTTATCCAGGGGGACTAGAGGGGTTGGAAGGAGTAATTGATGGTAAAAGTAAATGTTTCTCTCAGTTTCATCACAACATTCCGTTGTTTGAAGATATATCGGTTTATTATCTTTTTATCAAAAATCCTAAATGCAATATGTTGAAAAATTGTGCTTGAGGAAATGCAATATGTTTACTTGTTTAAAAAAGGGGGTAATGACATAAAAAGCAAGCAGGTACTTAGTAAACAAATAAAAATGTAAATGACAGTAATATGTAAGCGAATAATACATAAACAAACAAACTATAAATTGTTTTGATTAACAAAATTAATTCAAACAAATAACCAGTTTGAATTCAAAGATGTATTACGACAGGTGAGGTGAATTCTTTGTCCTGTTAATCCTGGGATAAAACGCTCACTGGTTCCGGACAGTTGTTTTCATTTTATTTGGAATTCACAAGACATCACCACCGAAATCATCAACACCGAATTATAAGTGTTTAACTGGATTTGAATACCGGATAGATCGTATAGTTCTCTTTCGAATGCATGCTTAAAATAAGAAAGTCACTCCTTTGGAAACATCAAAACATGACACAACATGGTTTTAACATTATGCAAGTACAAAGATACGCGTTGAACATATTGACCAATTTGGGAGAAGTAAGCTGTGGGAGTATATAATACACTAAACCCTGAAATTTAGTGTTTAACTTTCAGATTAATGGTTTGCTATTGGTTAAGCCAGTGTACAGTTTATTACTGTTTAAAGGTGACGTAGTGTGTGTTGACTATGTAGTTTAAACTAGGTATCAATATCTAGAACTTCACTGTGTGAACTTTAGTTCATTGCAACAAGGTTATGACATTTAGAGAGGAGTGGTTGAGTTAAGAATATGTCTAAGTGACGTGATATTAGGAATAGCCACATTATTAATTTGTTTCTTGATTTACTGCAAACAAAATTATATCACTAATAAGAAAAACACATATTCCTGTTTCATTGCCAAGAAATGTACATCAATGTAATAAAGGTGCGAAGATACCGAGCGGTAGTCATAATGGACATCCATTCTACTAGATATATGGGTTATTACAGACTCCTGGACGAACCAGGTGGGTCCAGGTGCCATGGAATAGTCAGAATCAACTACTGACCTGTAATCCCCGCATGTTTCCATAATATTCGTCTAGATACATGTAGTAAATCTCATGGCTATATCAGATGGTAACGATGATAATTCAAAATATATGTTGGTGTATAATTTCAGTATACAGCATTTACTGGATCAACGGATTGAGTCTGTGGTTTTCTGTCCTCTCCGAAAGATAAATTATTAATTGTTTGAACTTAAGAAGCTGTGTCTGCCATTCAGATTCACCTCAAATCGTATGATGTTATAAACTTACATTAAAATACATAGGTTATAAGTTAAAGATTTATTTGGTGTTGCATCATTTTATTACACAAGCTGGAAGTATATTGATTGTTGGAATATACATGTTGTTCATTTATTAACTGAAAAAAAAAAACAAAACAAAATTCAGATATGTTGGAAAGCATTATTCTACAAAGGGCAGCTGGATATCTCTACTGCTTGTTTAAATAGAAATAGATCATGATAATTAATGAGCTAGTGCTTAGTAAAAAAAAAAAAAAAAAAACAACGAAAATGATAATAAATAGGAAACGACTTTCTCTCGTGGTGCATGTTAATTTTCAAAAAGAAGGACAACTCCGACAAATCGTATACCACGTGTGTAATATCGTTGATTTGTGACGACAGGATGTTTTGCAGCGTCATCAGTAAAGCCTGTGTGTGTGTGTGTGTGTGTGTGTGTGTGTGTGTGTGTGTGTGTGTGTGTGTGTGTGTGTGTGATAGAAATCAAAATCAAAATTGTAGCTAACTGTATATTTTATATTTATGACTAATAAGGAGAATAGTGTATGCTTCCAGGTCTTGGATTCTCATTTCCGTTCGTGAATACAGCATATTTATTAAGGTTCATTCGTATGACTGCAAAAATTAATGCCGGCAAATTAGAAATTAAATTAATCTAAATATGTAGCTAAATCCTAATATAATTATCTTTATTACTGTGAAAAGAAAACAGAAAAGCCTGATTTCGCATTTATCTGTGTTTATTTGTATTATAAATCTGAAACACGTAAAAAATAATAAGAATAGTTAATACATGTTGCCACAGTATTAAGGTCACAATTTGGCCTACTTTGTCCACGTCACTACCGCCCACTACTTTCAATATACTTTTAAAAACGCCACCATAAGAATAACATAATGGGTTTCACATGATGAGTTTTTATCATCCCATCCTGAACATGTGATACAGTTAAATCCTACTCTGGTTTAGACTCCAGGGGTCAGTTGTTCAAAACTTTAACCACTGTTTCATACTCCAGTGTCAGTTGTTCAAAACTTTAACCACTGGTTAAACGAAGCATTGGTTATAATTCATCTCACTATATCTTTGAAATGAGAAGACTTTATGTCATAGTCTGTGTACTGTATTGTAGCATATAAAATAAGCTTTGTAAAATAATTTAGACTTTTATAAAATTTGATAAATTAAAATGATTGTCTCTCAACAACTGGCTCCTGGTTGATAAAGTGTCCTAGTGCAGCCTCCATTCCTCTTATGCTTCGTTCCCTCTGAAATTAAGAAAATTCTATCGAAGTGGTCGCATGTGTTGTCATTCATATGTTCGAACCTGTTGCTATACATGTGGTCACACGCGCCGTTAGCCATGTCATTGTATGTGTTGCATGTGCCGCCATCCATGGGATCGTATACATTACTATCCATGTGGTCACATGGCCCGTCATCCATGTGATCATATGTGTTACGATCCGTGTCGTCGCATGCGACCTCATCTTTTCCATCGTATGTGTAGGTATCCATGTCACCGCATCTGCTGTCATCATATGTGTAGCTTTTCATGTTACCGCATCTGTTGTCATCGTGTGTGTAGTTATCCATGTGACCGCATGTGCTGTCATCGTGTGTGTAGCTACCTATGCGACCGCATGTGCTGCCATCGTACGTGAAGCTATCCATGTGACCACATGTGCTGTCACTCATTTCATCGTAACTCTCGTCATATTTGGTTAAGGGTTATTTTTATGGAGGTTTGTTGTTTCTTTCTTTGTGTTGTTGTTGTTGTTGCTTTTTTTTTTGTTCTCCTTCTTCATTGGTGTGTATTGGCAGAATGCAATGTGGTTTCCATTATTTTTTCCCGTTCCATACAGCATTTTTTAGCAGTTTTTATTTAAGAGAAACGCAGTTGGAATGTAAATATTTAGCTGTAATGACTGCCAGGGTGTCGCAATATTTTCCATCTTGTATGCTTAATAACTCTCTTTTGTTTTTATGTATATGTTTAGTTTGATTATATGTATGCGTTTTGGGATGTATCATATATTAGGGTTAGTGGTTTTGCTTTGTGTTTGTGACTTAGAGTTTTAAATAGGCATGTATTTCATTCTATAAAATAAGAGTCTGTCTGTACTACTCAAGTTATCCTTTCAGCATCGATTTTCAGTCTGTAAAGGGAATTCATGTGATGATATGCAAAATAAAATACTATAATTGTCAACCGCTAAAAAGGACTCGAAATACCAAACAACCCAAATCCTTTCTATTATTACATGATACCTATAATGCTATATTCTATGAATTATTAAAATGAGAAATTATCGCAGTGTTAATGAAGACATATACAAAATTCCTATTTTCTATTGATTGATTATTTATTGTTTTACGTTACTCCACCATTATTTAAAGTATATGGTGACGGTATCTGCTTGATGCATGGCATAGATTTTTGTACCTTTGCAACGGACCCTCCCGGAACAGTGAGGGATATTTAACGCCTAGTTTACGTAGACGCCGGGCCCGCTATTTTACTGTATAATTCAAAAGACAGAACAGCGGTATGCCCAGGGTGGGCGTTGTAGCAGAAACTTTGCTGTCACCAGTCTAGCAGCTGATATACAGGCATCGGCTTAGGATGTTTTCTTCCTCTTCCTGTAATGATGTAACATGTTCAAGTAGGCGACCTTAGCAACAAGAATGGTATTTGGTCAATAACGTGTAAAATTTCCCTCGTATTGCTAGAGGTTTTCCCTCCAGTTTGAACATAAACAGATAAAAGGTATTTATTCTAAAAAACTGTATTAAAATTCATATTTTCATATTCCTATTTTGTCACAGTTAATTGTGGTGAGGCATATAGTTATGTTTCGGCCATGGGGTTCTTTGACATTTTATCTGTTTTCTTCTTATCCTCTGTCTAGAATGGATATTGTCATGTCCTGAACTCATACATATATCTTCTGTTATGGAAAGTAACTACAATGAACACATATATGTATTTATTGTAACTTCCATCATGTATGTTTATCAATATATATCTTGATGTTCCAGCAGAATGTTATACAAATAGTGAAGCCATACACTCAATCAGATCTGGAATTCGGAAGTTCCGCCTCTACATACGCCATAAGAATGCATATGATAACACTGTTTCACACTTGACGATTACTAGGAAACACGATGATTTAAATATTAAATATTGACATGTTTGATGTAGCCTATTTGTTTTCTTAATTGATTGAAATTTGAATTCTTCTGAAGTCTTTGTTCACACACGCCAAACTAATACTGCTTCATACTTAACGTTTTCAAGCTTGTAAAATAGCTCTTGTTTGTTTGCTGTTTTGCAGAATTTCCAGAATGCACGTTGTATTGACTATGTAGTTTATACTGGGTTGAGTGTCTCGACCTTCACTGTGCTATCTTAACTTCAGTATATTGCAACAAGGTCATAACATAAAGAGAGAAGCATAAGGTGAGTTAAGATTAAGGCTCAGTGAAGTGATATAAGAAATATCCGAATTATTTGTTTGTTTCTTGTTTTACTACACTTATATCACTAATAGGACAAACGCACAATCTTGATTCATTAAAAAAAGAAACAAAACAAAAACCAGGCATATGGGTTATTGCAGACCCCTGGACGAACCAGAGCTGAATTCAGGCGCCATGGAAGAGTTAGAGTCAACTACTGACTGATAAGAACCACCATAATACCATAATATTACTTTAGTCAGTATAAATCATATTCATTTGATGGTAACAGTAATTCGTCAAAATATGTGCTGCTGTATTATCATAGTATAAACCATTTACTGAATCAGCTGATTGAATCTGTGGTTTTCTGTCCTATCCGAAAGAGAGAAATTACTAAATGTTTGAAATTGAAACGCGTGTCTGCGATACATCTTCACCCTAATCTTGCAAAATGAGTTCCCAAAAGGGTATGTTATCAAATTACAATAAAATGCATTGATTATATAATGGTTTCTGAGAAACAGAGTTTAGGTATGTTTCCGTGTGTTTTAAATTTTTTTTTAGTTTTGTTTTAAGTTCAACAGTACATTTATATGCTCTCCTCTGGGATGGGGTGATGAAAATGTTGTTATGTTGTTTATCACTATCATACTGAGAAGAGTCTTATCAACAATCAAACTCACACATGTGGAAATGTCAGTGCAGTATTATGTATACATTTGACAATGCAGTTTTGCCATGTTTTCAAAAGAACATCGTAAACAAGTTTACGTAAGATATTGCAAAATGTAATTTCTATTGATTTACAGAGTGGCTATCTTTATAATATTTCCTTGGAAACGAATTTGGAGACCTATGAATTTTATTAGCATATATATATAAAAATAGCAACGTCTTGGTAACATTACCTTTTTCACAATAATGTAGGACGTGCGAAAGAGGCACTTTTCTAATTCTTGTTACCATGGCAATCTTAACATCTTTTATCTTAAAACATGTGGATAACAAAAGAGTAAATACATATATTCTGATAGAATTATCATGTATCATAGTTTTGCCCTATTTCCACGAGGAAATGCAGCGGGCAATTTTCAGTAAAATCTCATATTTGAAAAAAAAATCTTTCTGTCTTCTGTCGTATCTCCTTTCAGTATAATATATGAATAATTTTGTTTGTTGGAACATGCAAGTTTCATCTTAATTTTCGTGAAAACTATTTACTATAAGCGTTATACAGCTATTACATGTCGCAATATTTTCCATCTTGTGTGCTTAATTACTTTCTGTCTTTGTTTTTATGTATATGTTTGACTTGATTATATGTATGTGTTTGGCATGTGTCGTATAACAGTGATAGTTGTTTTGCTATGTGTCTGTGACTAAAAGTTTTAAATATCCATGTCTTTTTCCTTCTATAAAATATTCTGTCTGTACTAACCAAGTTATCCTTTCCACATTTCAGCTTTTCAGTCTGCAAAGGAAATTCGAGTATTGCCAATGGCTTAAAAGGAATCGAAATATAAAATCACCGAAATCCTTTGTATTGTCACATGATATTTATTATGATGTATTCAATGAATTATTAAGATTAGAAATTATCGTAGTGTTAATGAGGGAATATACTAAATTGCTATTTTCTATTGATTGACTGATTATTGTTTTACTTTACTCCACCATAATTTAAAGTATATTGTGATGGCATCTGCCAGATACATTGCATAAAAATTTGTAGTTTTGCAACGGACCCTCCCAGAACAGTGAAGGATATTTAACGCTTAGTTTACTCAGAGTTACTCAGGAACTGCTATTTTACTGCATCATTCAAAAGACAGAACACCAGTATGCCCAGGGCGTGAGTCGAAGCAGAGGCCTCACATGCATCGGCTTAGGATATTTTGTTCCTCTTCCTGTAATGTTGTAACATGTTCAAGTAGGCGACCTTAGCAACAAGAATGGTATTTGGTCCATCACGTGTAATATTTTCTCGTATTGCTGAAGAGGTTTTCACTCCATTTTGAGTGTAAACAGATAAAGATGTTTTTATGAACCTGTATTAAGTTTCATATTTTCATATTCCTATTTTGTCACAGTTAATTGTGGTAAGGCAGATAGTACTGTTTCGGCCATGGGGTTCTTTGATATCCTATATGTTTTCTTCCTATCCTCTGTCTGGAAAGGATATTTCCATAACTGATACATATATTTCACGTTATGGAGAATAACTGCATGCAGACATATATGTATTTATCTAACATTTTGTAACTTCCATCATGTATGTTTAATTATATATATATATATATATATATATATATATATATATATATATATATATATATATATATATATATATATATATATATATATATATATATATATATATATATATATATATATATATATATATATATATATATATATCTTGATGTTCAAGCAGAATATTATACAAATAGTGAAACCATCCACTCAATCATAGTAAGTAGATCTGGAATTCGGAAGCTCCTCCTCTACATACGTCAGAATAATGCTTATGATAACTGCTTCACAATTGACGATTACAAGGAAGTACGATGATGTAAATATCAAATATTGACATGTTTGGTATAGCCGATTTCTTTTCTTATTTTATTTCAATCTTTGTTGTATTTTATAAACACCATTCTTCTGTAGTCTTTGTTTAATGTTGATTTAGTTATTTGTTAGCTGCAATACATTGCCCTTCATTGATGAAAGGGTAGGGATTTCTTGCCTTGCCTAACATCTTTACACTTTATGGTTCTGCCACGAAATACATTAATGCAAAGGTGAGGATAACGTATACTACATATAAAGAAAAGGGTTAATTTTCTAAGCTGTCTGCTTACTTTTTCCCCTATCAATGAATGCACCGAAATTTGCCGAACGCTCCATTAATTAAATTCACAAGTTTATTTAACGTTCGGATTTCTGACCCTATCATCAAAATACAGTACCTTGGTATTTTATGTAATAGGATCTCGTATTGTGGGTTCTTAATGTTTGCTCCTTGCGGAAGACGTTCCCATTTATCCCGTGATAGTTTCTATTTGTTTTATTTCATGTACACTTCCACATGCGTAACTGTCAAAACTAGCGGCTCGGGAGGTTTATACCGTTACATAGGCAATCGCCAGACAGGAAATAAGGGTTTGTCTCATCAACCATGGATACTAGTGGGGCTCGAACTCGAAACCTCTTGTCCCTGTGTTTGGCACACCACCGATACAAGTGTACGTGCCCTAAAGCAGTTAGAAAGGAGTTATTGACGGTGAAAGTTATTGGTTTCTCTCTCTCCCATTACATTGCATTGGTTGAAGATTTATAGATCTATCAATTACAAATCAAATTTTAAAACAAAACCAGTATGTTGAAATATTTAACTTGAGTAAATGCAAATATGTATTCTTATTTCAAAACAAAATATTATAATAATTTTAACTTAATAGAAGAAAAACAAAAAGAGAGAAAATATAGCAAGCAAGTATTTAGTAAACAAACAAAAAAGTAAAAGACAAGAATAGGTACTACGCAAACTATCAACAAAACCATGATTTACTCTGCTTAACAAAATCTAATGAAAGCAAATATAAATCGATTAGTGTACTGCACACATTACTACTAGTTCTATCGTATAGGTGTTATACAAATATTCTTAATATATCGGAAATCCTCTGTACATTCTATATTAATGGCAACAGCTAATTGCTTTACTGATTTGTAATAGTCACTACTGTATAGAGGTAACATTTTGAACCACTTTGTCGTGATATATTCACGTCATTGCTGCCGTCTCCTTTCTTAACGCTCTTACCAACACTCTCATAAGCATAATCTAATGAGTCAACCTCATTTTTATTATCCAGGGCATACAGGACATACAACCAGATCGTACTCTGTTGATAACTGTTCCTGGCGTGCTCCTTCCTTGATCACATGCTTCGTTACTCAGACCTTTGTGATGGCATTAATATTATGGGCATCCATATGATCGTATGTGTATTCATCCATGTGCTCGCATATGCGGACATCCATATGATCGTATGTGTCGTCATATCTATTGGCCTGTAATGACATTCTGGCTGTCGAAGGACGCGTCATATGATTGTATACATCCTCCTCGTCTATGCGAGTTTGCCCTCGTGCTTTTAAAGACAACCTATGTACAATTTATTAGAAAATGAAATGAAAACAATGCGCGATTCGATATACAATCTTAAAAATTAAAAATAAACTTTAATATTTTGGATAAAGATTATAACAAAACTAGCAAGTTGAGACACAGCATGTCATGTGACTGTATATAATGATATCAAGATAAAATTATTATATGTTAGTAAACCTACATGTACATTCGGAGCTTTCCAGTTTAAAATGATTAATATCATAGTTTGAGATGTTAACAGAAAATTACTAACTGTGATTTCATTTTTTTTTTCTTTTCTTCTCGCAATGTTTAGTAAACGAAACAAAACTCCATTTCTCTTGGTCCTGCTCACACTGCAATTTGGTCATTACAGGTGTTATCTACAACCACAGGTTCTAAGAAATATGGACGAAAAGAAAACAACCCTTTAATTCGCGTTACTCCTATCATTCTGATGGACAGTAAAAGCCGATGTCCCAAGCCACAACAGATACATGTATGTTACTTAAAAGATCATTGTCTGCTTCCAGAGTGTCCATTGAATAAGGCAAACTATTTGTGTGTTGAATCATGTATTTTTAGTCACCTTTATAAATTGACAAACCAAAGTTCAGTATAAGACTACAATGTCCAGCACGAAGCCTACCAGACTACTATGGTCGATAATTAGCCTTTTAGACCATAAATCTTCCTCAAATGTGGTTCAGGTCAATATGGTCCCCATAAGCTTACTAGGTAAGCAAGGATATTTATTAAGCTATTTTGTCATCAATGTCTTTTGCAAGCTTGTACGACCACCAAGGTCCCTCGTAAGATTTTTATGGTACCAATATTCACATACGCTTATTGCTTAACAGATGCCCCTGTGAAGGCAAGCAGCCTACCGAGGTCCTACAGAAGTTGGCATTGTCACTATAGCCCTAACTACGTTATAGTTTTTTTTAGCCTTTCTGCTAAGGTTCCACTTTAGCATACAAGTCCACACTATTAAGCATAGTAGGCCTACTTTGAACCTTCTGTTACATGGACGTCCCTCATACGAGTCCTATATTTACTTACTTATTTGCACGCAGCCGTCTTTGCCGGATTACACATACTACTATAACTATCGAGGATACAACGACTACTCCACCAGTCAATGAAATAACTAGATATAGGATACCTGAAAAGATGTGTTCGATATGATATATATGATACAAAAATAGCTATCTACTATCGGAAACATCATATTTGATGTTGTAGTTCAAGTGTATAGTCAGGATCTAAATGTCTTTGATGTCGTGATAAATATATATAATAATTAATTAATACTACAGAAGGAAAGTGGTAATGAACTCATTCATGATTACTTTTGTAAATACCAATTACACTTTTGCACTACGTGTTATACTTATCTTCTAGTTATAGAAATTCTATTTCATTGTATCCCGGCATGATGGTTGAGTGAATGGATATATAACCGTAAGGTCGTTTTCATTTTAGATTTCTGATTTGGCAAATTAGAACACTATACGAAGTAGTGAGACTTACATTGATATACATTTCACAAACATGTATTTGCCAAAACGTGCATAATGTAGGAAACACAACACTTACAATATTATTGACATTAAATGCAATATTGAAAAACCGGGTGAGATATACATAGATAAGTCAAGAGTATTATGAATTGCGTACAATATTCATATAAATTACCCCCGATTCAATTACCCATATTTCATTTTCTTTATTATTATCATTTTGATGAATTGCAAAAGCACTACTTGTGTCAGTTGAGGGCACTTTTAAATTTGAAATTGTCGTTTCCTCTTTCTTGGTAGTATCTCTGCGTGCAGTTGTCGGTTCACTGTACGTGGTTGTTTCTTTCTGTATGATTCGAGGTGCTCGGCAAACTGAAAAAATACTTTCAAATTTGCTTTTTTGCCATATCATTTATAAATCATTTTAATGAATAAGCCGTAAATAATACTAAATAAATAATACTAAATAAATAAATAACAACAACAACAACAACAATAATAGTTAGAGAATAATACTAATCACGAATCGGATGGTGTTATTTATTATTCAATAAATATCTACATACCTTTTGACGTATTGAATGCTGTGAAAAGTGAGTCCATTTGATGTCTCCTATTTACATCAATTAGATATAATGCATTTGGTGTTATTGAAATATTAAATGTAACACTTGTTTCATCTTTACTTACAAGGGCAACACGAGATAGTTCATTCTCTTTGCGATATGATACAATGAAATCGGCAATGCCATATTGTACAAAAGGTAATGTCCATTGTATTTCCAGTGAATGTTTGTTAAATACACAAGAAATATCGGACACACAAAACTTATTATCGGATGAAGTAGAATATCCACGGTTGTTGAGAAGTCCTACAATGAAGAAAATGTATAGCAGTACAGTACTATTTCGTTTCCTTCTTAAAGTTACTCAAGAAAATCATTTATCAGTACGACATCAAGGAATTGTGGAGGTTTAAATATATGATCGACCAATCATTGAATACTCAAATATCAATTATGAAAATCACACAGCCGTTGCAATACTAATCAGAACATCTGTACAGTGTGACATGTTTGTTTTTACGTTAGATGTTTGTATTTTATCAGTATGATAAACGTTTTTATAAAGTTTTCAGAACCCAGAAGGAAGATGTATGATAGAAATAGATAACCCTTACCAGAGCAAGTCATTTTTCCTGAAACCATATCCATTTTGACTGTTAATAAAAGAGCATAGGTCAAAACGGTCTTTATTGCCATGATGTCTTGCTAAACACGAGTAACGGAAAGGTTTTAAATGCAGTGTACATATAATATCACACAAACATCCTTGTTTTCTTATGGGATTTCCAGCTGTTTTCGTTTAGTTTTGAAAAGGGAAATCAAAAATAAGGAAGGAAATGATACTCTCTGTACATATCAGTTCAAACATTTGTATGGACATAAAGCAATGCATTGATATATAGTTATCAAATAAGTATCACTACTAAAGCCCTTGAGTGTGACGTAATGACTATAGCCGAATTAGACATTCGTTAATTCTTTTTTACTATTCACATGTTCTTTGCATCTTGAAAAGATTATAACTATACTTAATATACAAAGAAAATAAAGCCCATTTGATTTTATTATACTTACACCAAAACAAAATGTTATTTACTTCTTTAAATGATAGAGTTTATATAGGAATAAAAAAAAACCCCATGTGAACAATTCAAATCTTTAACTGAAAGATGAATAATTGTTTTTGTAAGGTCCTTATGTGTGTTTCCATATCATCACATTAAATAGTGTACATTCCCGTGGTGACTACTATCATACGGCTGTAACTTTTCTGTCTTCCTTAATAATAAATCATGTATACGAATTCCTACTTAATACATCAAATATCTTTATTTATTTTTTGTACTTCTACTCCTTTTCAATAGACCGTTTTCGAGTTACAGAATCTGACCGTTATAAAACCGTATTTTATTGAAGTTATATTTAGAAATCCTGATTTGCATGCCAACTCCCGGTTTCCCTAGTTATGTTCCGTAAACATCGTGATAACCATAAAAGTAACACTGTTTTACAAATTATCGATTGTCAAGCCTTTGTCAAGTGACACACTGATAAAAGATAGTCCCTATATTTTTTCCTGACGCAGTGATGGTGTTCGCCTCTTTGTTTAGCGGAAAAGAAGACGACGTAGAAAAGGGATGTTGATAAAAAAATTACAAGTCTGCATATAATCACAGACTTTGCTTCTCGCATTATGTTGATACCAAAGATTATGCCTATAAAAAATCCCACATTGTTTGCCTACTTCAAAATGCCCGTAAAACCAAGAGAAGCATCAGACCAGTAAAACTAGCTGAACTAGAACCTGAGACATTGCTACCGGGTACTATCCATACTGACACTACCGAGTACTGTACCACTACTGACGCCCAGGATCACTAAAATGATCATTAGTTCCATGTGGAGAGATTTTTGAAAAATGTAAAAATTTCCATTATATAATTGAGTAATTCATACAAGTCTGTTTAATAATTAGTAACTCTGCTGTAAGTAACTTTTAGAAGTATTTCTTATCATAATATGTTCCCTCAGAAATATCTGAAATTTATGTTTACTGAAACTTTCACTTTAATCAGCTATGTTGATCAGTGCTTTCATCATTTTATCATAAAACATTTAGGTAGGTTTACATAATTATGGTCATGGACCTCCTGTTTGTTATGTATCAAATCATATGAGAAAACAGCAAAGTGCTTATTACATTAAAATCATTCATTTTACTTTTTCTGTAATTCATTGTCATGTGGAGATGACCATTCCTACTGCTTTGTGGAATCGTGGATGAAAGTTACAGACACCACTGAGCAGGGATATGGAAACTCAGACAGATATCGCCTCTGAAGATGAAAATTACATACACCTCTGATAAGGGATATGGAGATACATACAGATATTACCTCTGAAGGTCACTGAGCAGGGATATGGAGACAGATACATTTCACCTCTGAGGATAACAGAGATATCAAAAGCAACAGGAGCTGATGGAAACTACAAAATATTTGTTTAGGGGACCTGTCTTATTTGATAAAATATAACATAGAGTGATAAAAAAAATAACTTACAAATTTAATTAAAAAGTTTCTTGGGAGTCCTATCATTGATGTACATGCATATAATCATATCTATGCTAACTGTTAAATCAATCAAATGTAAAGACTGGTGTTGATTACTACATGTATAAAATGTTTGATTCATCACAGTATACTTTGATGTTTTTCTCAATTATAAATCAGTCAATTATCAAACAATATTAAAGGTTGAAAATTTAAAATGTACATGTAATAAAAAGTCAAGGAAATGAAAACTAAAAAGTAACTGATACAGTTTGCCATTACTATATGTAACTGTGTATGATCTCCCATTGATAAAAAGTGATACACAGAATCTTGTCTATGATCATAACATGGATGGAACTGTATGCATGATGCTTAAATGTAAATGTGGCCAGCATGTCAAGTGCAAATAAGACCTGTACGTGTATTTCAAGCCATTTAATACTTGCACTTCTCACAGTTGCTACAAAAAACAACGATAAACTACATTAAAAAATAAAATCCTGCAACAAAAACTACTATCAGTATAAGAGCTAAAGAGTTTAAGTTTGTTAGAATATATAAGTAATGGCTATATTAGTATTAATATCCATTGTTCATTTTTACATGTACATGTACCGTAAAATATTGTTTGTATATGTAATTACCGGTATGCTTTAGTCAAATGCAGCCACTCCTTTGAATCAACTCTCCATAAATCTAAACATCACTTATGTAATTTGCCACAAACAGCTTATAATATAGCTTTCAAAATTTTTATCATTTTTATAGGGCTAAATTCTCTAAATTTCCCCATAATGACCACCCTTACTCTTATTCTAGTAAAAGATCATAACATCTGCATACTCCATGTGTGGGTGAGAATTAAATGTAAACTCTTAAACCAACCCTGGTATTAGGAATCTTCCTCTACAACAAATAAAAGTATCAACTTCTTTTTCTCTCCTCTTTCCATTTAGAAATATTCGCTGAAAATTTTGACATTGCAATTTATTTTCATTAATGTACGAGGTATGACAGGGGTATTGACTAAGTTTAGCAATGTGACATTAAGATGATGATAACTGTATTCTGACTTCACTTTTTTCAAGTGGGAATGGAATAGTCAATGTAAGTTTCTGTTGCACTAGTCTCCTTTGCAAGCAATTTTACATAGGCATTATCAGCTGATAATAGTGGTAAAGGAATATATTGCTGTATGCATGTCTCAAGCAAATTACTATATGGAGTATGGAAGAGATGAAAAAAGTAGTCTTAGTAGATTAAGGTCCTTAACCATAGGCATAGTGAGAGAATGCCACTTGATCCTTGATAATCATGGATATCCAATGTGCATCATGAATGGTGTATTGACACGTCATGTCAGGTTCATCATGAGGTATAATGCTCAGTTCATGAGCACACTTGTAACTGCGTAAATACTAATGTAAGAAAAAGATAGGGAACATGCAAAATGTCAGATACATAATTTAATGTATCATTAAGAACAATTATTAATTATGTATTGGACAAACAATGAACATTAATGATAAATCATCGAGCGCGAACTAACGAAAAACTTTGGCAGTCTAATTCTTTCGCTTTCACTGACACTGCACTGTTCATCAGGGCCATCAGCTGTTCATTGCAACATTTCAAGTTTCACACTGTCAACAGCTGTTCAAGTCGGACTACTCCTCGACAAATCTGCATAATTTCACCAATGGGTCTTTTTTATTCATAACAAGTCACCTCTCTCTACTGGAGTTACTTTTAAAGTCTAAATCAATCAGTGAATCCGCTACGCGAGATCTATCAACCGGAAGTAAGCATGAGCAAGGTTTTAGATTAAAGCTACGTAAAATTCGAACCGTAACGATAACTCGAAAATGGTCTATTGTAACAACTTTTAGGAATTCGTCCTTTGAACCATATTGTCTTAGATTTCAGTTTCTTCTTTCTTCTCCGTCTTAATGACACTTGTATACACATCGCGTGAGGGTTTTTAACTCTCATTCTTAAGTAGATCCTTAATCACAATATCGTTAGAGTTCGAACCAAACACACGGTCAGTTCTCTCCTTCAACTCATACCCTTCCAGACAGATGCCCCACCCGGAGCACGACTCCTGATGTCGTTTAAGGAGATGTCACTCATGTGATCATAGGTGTCGTCTTCTTCGCTCCTTTACTTTGTGGTTATGGTGATGAAAGAATGTGGAAGATGGTTGCAAATAATATTCACATCACCAGTGCGTGGTACCACGGAATGTCTGCGGATTAGCCCAACAATCGAAACGGATTTATTATATGCTACTGCATGGTATCATTATCAAGTAAAATGCTAAGGTACAGAAAAGTATATGGAAAGTAATCTTTAAGGAACGCGTAAAGGACATTTAGGCAATAATGGATCCCTTAAATAACAAGTGGTGGAATATGATGCAATGGAGGAACAAAGCTCCGGTGTCCAAACAACAAAACGTGGTTTCAATTGGTACTCTGTAAATGTACGTTCTCGTGCATAATTGTGATACAATATTAAACGAATTTAAGTACTGTTAACATTTTATTTCATTCTGTATGTAAAATGGCACAGCCATAATGACAGAGATAATGATAATGTAACTTATAAGAAATAACTAACGCACCGGGTGAGTTCCGCTCTCGATTATCCATTGCAATACATTTCTTTAATTGTCTTCATTTGAAAATACCCTTACGTAGGAAATGAAATTATATGATAGTAATATTATCACTTCCTTCGATGGAGTTTCATCAACAAAATTATCAATAACAGTGAAGCAATTCCGACCCCACTTCCTATTTCACCAATCAGAGGAAAGGGACTATGTGTAAAGAATAAAAACAAAAAAAAAAACAAAAAAAATAATAATAATAATAATAACACCGATTTCGCAATTATCGGAAAAAAAGTCTAAATGGTTATACCATCATTTCAGTTCGGTAATTAAAGTTACTGTTTCACTATTAGAGTGTGTGGATGGGTCTGAAAACCGATAAAGCACTCCAATGGATTATGGATTGTCATTTCAATTACCGTCCAAAGTCGGTACGGCAACTGCAGTGCAATCAAATATAGTTCTCTCTTTATGCGTAATATGTCCATGGAGATTTTTGTCATACCATCGAGTCTGATATCCTCCTTCTCTTGGTTATAGTTACATCTGTATACTCTCATGGGTGAATGCTTTATCATTTAGACAATTCTGCTAGTGTCTTCAAATGATGAAAACAATTCATTAATTTAAGTCTGTATCTGCTATTTCTTTGTCCCACGAAATTGTGGTGTAAATACCTGTGGGTGCTTTGCAATCTTTAGATTAAAATTGGGTGTTATTATTATGCGAACGCTGATCTCAAATTGAATTAGTGATGATATAGGAGATTTGTTCCGATCAATACGCCATTCAAATACATAATAGAATAGCAAAAGACTTGCTAAAAATAAAAGTTCAATAAAAGTGTCTCTGTTAGCGATATAGAGGTAAATAGAATAATACTATTGGGTTTTTTATATATTCATAATTAAATTTCAGCGAATTTAATTCTAGCGCTTATATGCTCGAGACACATATTTCGCGAGAAAAATGGTTGGTTATATTTGTGAAGGAAGGCAGAGATAACATTTTAGTGAATACAACGTATTATACAATTCAAAATATAATCATTTTTCCTTAAATGGCTTATTTCTTCTTTAGACAAAAATCATTTGTTAATCCATATAACACATTGAACGTTAATCTTACATTTGGAAGTAGCAAGTTTTCGGTATGATGTGTCAGTGTCAGACTGCTCTCTAGAAATTTTAACTGTAAATGTCTACTCTGTTTCATATCGAACATAAAACTTGTGTCGTTTGATTTGGAGTAAACAGGAGTACCCAAAGAAACCCCATGAATAACAAAATTACAGTGTAGTGATATCTAATTGATATCTGTGCAGTCGGGTGCCTTCCTACAATTATAGTTACTACTTTATTACTTTATAAAGTTTAAGTGTACATACAAAAAGAGATTGGATCCTGATTTTCGTTGTTTGTAAATCTAAGCAGACATTTCTAAATATCAGAGTCCTTAACTCGGTTTTAAATGGGCAGAACACAGCTCATGTTTTGGTACATTTCTGATTTTCAACTTTGATTTAAAATCCGCATACTGATTTTTGACGTGTTTCTTTAGCAATGTGTTAAATCACTTCCTTAATAGGGCGATTTTTATTGATTTTTTGTGTAATCTTTCATTGTGTTGTTATTCTTGTGAGAGGCAAGATTTTACCATATAACGGTCATGGTCGGAAGATGTTGAAAAAAAAATCTGTTTCATTCTGCACCATTTCTGTACTTTTGGATGTTGGATGTTGGTTACTAGCACGTATGAATTCGCACAGACAGACACCCACTTCTTTATTCAAACTGTACAGATATCAACTAGATATCACTACACTGTAATTTTGTTACTCGTGGGGTTTCTCTGGGTACTCCTGTTTACTCCAAATCAAACGACACACTCACGCCAAGATTCGTGCCACAAGCGGAACTTATATAAGTTGTTAACTTGTTTCTTAATCCTTGTAAATAAATACAGTTTAAATAATTTTTATAACAGCAATAATAGTACAGACTATGAATACATCATACAATTATTACTAAATTAGGATATTATATAAATATTTTGCCCACTCGAGAAAAAGTTCAAACACTCCTTTTTTCAAAATCAAATATATTGACACATATTCAGTTAGATGCATTACCAATGTAACGTAACGTGATGACCGTAGTTAAGAATTGAGGCTACCAGAAGGGTACTTACATCACATTCTTGTAAACGTCAGTGATAATAATAAGTACTTTTATATATGCCCGACTAATTTCATGTTCTTTTCTACCATTTCAATATCTTATGAATAGATGACATTGTTCTCTTTGATTTAAGGGATGCATTAGGAAATTTGAGAACGATAAAAATCAGCAATAAAAAGAGTGTTTGTTTGAAGGTCATAAATAAATATTACGATAAAAATATATATGGATAAATATGTATATATAATATAGTACATCATCAGCCAGAATCAAATAACATACCATAGAAGTGCAAGAACACACCGTAGTATGTAGGGGTCATTTGTTGCAAAAGTATATATTCGAGACCCGGTTGCTGAACTAGTAATAGGTAATATGGATTTTTAAAAAGAGGACTGAGAGAAATGAATTCAAAAGGATATCATAACATTATTCCACTTTTATTGTACACCAGGTGAATCAATATATCGATTATTCATGATAATTAAATATTTATTGCTTACATTTAGTACCACAGTTGCATTTTAATTAAACATGTTTATGACGAATTTATTTCATCTGAAATGACAAGAATATTTCAGAATTTTAAATCACCATTATCATTATTATCATGGTTGTGATTGTCTACCTCCTCCTCTTTATGATCATGATCATCATCATTATTATAATCATCATCCTCTTCCTGGTCCCTCTCGTTGTGGACATTGTAATAGTATAACACTCGAAACTTTTTGCTCGTCACTTGCGCGGTTAAGATGTATATTGCTATTGCTGGATCTGGTTTTGTATAGCTTTAATAACTTCTGTTCAGTGTTCCATATGTATGTCTGACATTTATATCAGGTGTAAAGAGGGGATAGTTACTTGTTTATACACCTTAAATCATTTCTAATGCACATGTTTTTATGGAAGGTGTAAACTTATAACATCAGTTACGGTATAATCGGGCAATTTCTGTAGTAAAGACGTCTTGTGATTAGATTAGTTGCAGAACTTGATTTTTTCATTCTTCTTATCTGCTGTTTATTGATATGTCAATGAAAAATTCGCATGGTACTTCAGCACTACCCCCGATATGGTGAAATATAGAATGTTTAGTATTAATGATACATGTTTGAGAACATCAAAACCAGTGAGAAATGTGGGATCGTGTCAGAAAAACTGAAGACGGCCTAAAGGGACCAATACCAAATAACCAACCAGACAAAATTCCTCATATGTCTATTGCTCCTTTCACTCAGATTTGAAAACTATGAATTCAAATCAGTCGGGCATGAACATTACAAAAGAGACATACGTTGTCGAAATGCGCATTTGGTGCACAAAATCATAACGTTATGATCAATATTTATTCTTAACATTGCACCGAAGCCGAGTGCAATTTGGTTCGATATGCAGATATAATATTGATTTCAGTATTGGCTAAAAGATTGATAGAACGATTACGCAGTCATTTAAGAATTCCTTACATTGTTGAGCTATGCAATCAGAAATTACTAACCAATTGATATTTATTAGTGTTTTTATTACAGAAATGACTGAATTCTGATGCAGAAACGGATAATATAGCAATGTGATATCTTGTTACATTGACAATAAAGTATACAGTAGTCCTGAATATCAGAATGTATATATAATATATGTGTATTTTCTGATCCTCAAATGTGAGACTAAGTACCAATCAGATAAGGTGTCTCATGCTTGCCCAGTAGTTGTCATAACTTATATGAAGTAAAAGTTTGTTCTGATGTGAAATGAATAAAATAATTATTAGACTGCATTTATTCAAACTCATAGTGTGTTCATTATAATAATATTACACACAACAGTAATTCATGTGTTTCGATTTACATACATAAAACAAGACGATTAAGGTCTTATGACCATGATTTAAGTAACCTTCTATAAAGAAAGGTGGATATAGTAAAGATAAATCTTCTAAGATATATGAAGTAATAATAGAAAGAAGTGGTCACGTTACTCAATAAAACATATTTAATTAACTGTATCCCTACATTTGTCTAAAATACATAAACATATGAATTATGTATAAGAAATTCTTTATCTGATTTAATTTGCATGCTTGTATCAAAAAGGAGAAGAGAATCATCTGATAAAGTTGTATGACAAATATCATCAAGATATATGATGATCACAAAATATGATAATAGTACAATATAGATGGAAAAACGACATTACAAAAATATTCGATTGTGCTGCAGTTACCATACCGACTTAGGACGGTCAATTATAGTTACAAACGTCACTCAATTGGTGTGGTTAACCGGTTTACGGGCTCCCACTTACCTTAAAAGCAGTACAATCAAAGGACACACATTTGAAAATTTATAAATGATCCTCCATATAGAGAACAAGGATCAACTGATTTTTAGGAAGAGAGTTATAAAAATTTTATTACACACGAAAATTTTATAGAATAATATGTTGCTATCAAAAATATGTAAGGCGATGTCAATTGTGCTTTGCCCTTATGTAATCAGAGCTCAGATTCTTGATCAGTAGGAGTCCCGACTAACAGTCAGAGGGGACGAGGATCAGGACCTTGTCTCCTCTGAAAAAGTTTGGACAAGGCCCGTCATGGAGTCTTCACCGCCCTGTTAGCGATAGAACAACGATGAAAATAATTACTATGTTATATGAGATTTTTAAATGATCAATACCTGAACTGTAAGCGATATACAGATAGGTGAATACAAAACATCAATATCTAAATAAAGTATACTGCACAACAAAATTGAAATGGCAAATATTCAAATAAATTTCCAAAATCACAAACTTTGTATACTGCAATCTAAATTACATCACATTATGTAATATGCTTGTTATGTTTGCTTTCTTGTTTATTTATTCTAGGGTACCATCCAAAGTTTAGCTCCGTACAATTGAACACCCATTGCGAGTTTTTATTATGGAATTGAATTTTCTGTCATCGGGAATTGTATACCTCATTTTGATTGTTATTATATTCCTAAAATAAGTCTTCTCAAATTTTCATCTGAAGTTTTATGATAATATAATTCATCTGGGAAATTTCAATGTCCAGCTTTAAATCAGTTTTAATCCTTTTCACAGTATTTTCTGTTCAGCTGTACTTTTACCCAATATTAAACATTTCAATTTGAAGTAAATATGGGTTAGGTTAGGGTAAAGGTGCAATACTTATGATGTTATCTTATTTAACTGCTCTTCGTTGGTTCATTTTATAGTTTTGTTCGTCCTTCGTATTTGGGGGGTTGGGGGGTTAGGTTTTTTTTAAGTTTTTTTTGTTATTGTTTTGTTTTTTTTTTGTTTTGTTTTTGTTTTTGTTTTTTTTCTTTTTTTTATCTGTCTATACAAATGCTTATAAAAACACAACAGTTCAGATTTTATCCTGCTACTAAAACCTTTGTATGTATGTAAAGATGATGGATAAATCCAAACCACAAATCCAAAAATCATGAAACCATAGGACATACAAAATAAGTGAAAATGAAAAACAAATGGAAAATAACAAAATATGTCTACTTGAAGAGCATATGTGAACCCCTATGATGGAGTGAGATCAGGTGCCCGGGGAGAGTGAGCATCTCCTGCTTGCTAGCAACACCCGTCACATATACCCCGTAGAAAGAGTCAAATCGTGTGAATTCCATATGTATCACTATTTTCATTTAACTCAACACATCTCCTTAATCGTAAATGAAGTGTAATAAGAGAAATTAGCGCCCATCTTACTGTGGTAAATGTGGGTTTATTCTTTCGCTGCTGAACAACAATTTATGGTAAGAATGTCATTCTGTTTTTCATTTGTGCCGATGAGGATTTTTATACAGTAGTATGTATTAGAATCAAAACATTTCACATAAAGGTGTAATGTATCCATACTTCTACACAAATAAAAAGACTACGACATCGTTTAAGAAAGGACCCACAGGACCCCATCAGTATAAGATTTAAGGTACCAACATTATTATCTAGAGGTCATTACTCTCTGTAATGTGATATCAAGGTTTCTGCCAGATGTAATCATCGTGGAATCGTCAACTTGCTGATTATTTGATCGACATTTACGGCATGTCATATGATACTGATATCGCTTTCTGTACTGGGTGTTGAATGAACCATATAAAATAAAGTTAATGGCATGATTTGTTTCTCCCATTAAATCGTGAACTATGTAAATAATAGCACTGATGTTTTTGATATCGAAATAATTTATCAAAATTGACGATATGTCACTGGGTAGACTCAGGACTACAAATGCAAAGGACACACTAAATAACATACGTGTGATCTGCATACTTTGTTTTCGTCTCTGGTCTTGACTCTTGGAACGAGTACTGGACTTTCCAATCCGTGCATTATTAAACCGAATTCCTAATATTATAAGCACATTCGAGATAATGACAAGAGCCATTGGGGTTAAATCGAAAAGAATTCTATTTATCTTAAGCAGAAAATCAACTTCGGTTGTTAAATACCTATAATAAGGAATCATTTCTTTTACTGTGGCACTTTGACCGACGTAGATTTCCCCACCGAGACTTACTATATTCATATGCAAGAGAATTTCTCTTATCACGATTGGTAAATTCATACCCATGCTCAAACATGTAAGTAATAAAACCACAGCCATTGAAGTCTTCATTGACCACATGTCTCGGACTTTCAGAGGAAACCAAATAGCAATAATTCTTTCAAGTACAATAGGAATAAGGAAACATTTACTTAGTCTCCTACATGTTATATTAGTTAATAAGACTGAATATGAGGACAAACTCCTAGACATTTGTAGAGATGTCAAAGGAAAAAACAAATCACAAATACGGTAAGCGACATACAATGCCCGTGTTAACAGGGACAGTATATCGCTGAGTGCCAATGCTAAAACCAAAAACGATGATGACGTCTTCTTTCCCTGCTCGCAAACAATTATGACAGTTAAGGCGTTGCCAATGATTCCTATGATGCATATGATAGGAAATAAAATGCAGTAGGATATGACGTAATATAACGGAACTGGCGCACTGGTGTTGATGATAAAGCCCTGTCGTTGAGTGGATAAATCTGTCGTATTGAACACGCTCAAAATTGTACTTTGTAGTACATCTGTTGGTAAAGTAGAGGCCATGATGGTTTTATCCTGTAAATGAACAATGTCTTTAAGTTGTGAGTTATTTTTAGAAATACTATTGGCCTTTCATTATTCCGTATTGTCAGACAAAATAGAATTTTAATGAACAAATTTCAAAAATCAAAATGTTTTTATTTATTTATTCATTTATTTCTTTATTATTTATTGTTTTATTTCACTAATATAAAAATTCTTGACCGTATAACTGCCAAAGACAAATGAACACCCAACACAGTCCAAACCACCTTCCTCATCAAAGATGATATTTAAGTAAAAGCCGTGTCGTTTGCTTATGTATGATATTATTGACAGGAAAATAGTAACGTAAGGTATTTCATTGTGATTATTTACATAACTCATGACATGAATGTTTACTTAAAATGAAGGGCTATGGTCCATTGCAATGAAAATATAATTTCCATCAATAAAATCAATATATATTGGCGGCTGCGATACCATACTGACATTTACAATAACACAAGTTTCTAAGTATTAGTTAAAGTGTACAATGTCTTTCTATTTAAATGAAAATAAAAGCACTCGTAAAATGATTCAAGTTCATATTCTTATGATGTTCTTTCTTTTCACCATGTTTGATCAAAATTTTCTAATTGGTATAGCAGGAGTTGCAAAGACGATATATTTTGCATAGGAAAATCTAAGAAACTCTGATTTCAAGGGTCATAACTCTTGTTATTATAATTGGACGCCATTCCTCTTCAAATCTTAATAAAGTAATCCGGCCACAAGGGCCGGCAAAATAAAAAACCAACCAAACAAACAAACAAAACATTCGGCTCTGAAATTTTGCAAAAAAAAAACATTCAGGCCGGTGAATGCCCCCCCCCCCCTTATAAAGATCAAAATGTTGCTCCCTAAGCCAACATTGGCATGCTGGTGTATGAATCGATACTCAATATTTTTATTTCAATAAATTACTGACACCTAATTATGTATTCCTTCCCCCAAGGAAAATAATATTGTTAATAATTATAGAAAGTTACATTTAATGTACGCAAGTCTAATCATATAATTGTCGTTATTTGCCTTAAAGTAATCCACATGGTTAATCATAAAACAATATACAAAAATCAAAAATGAAGATAAACGGATATTTTATGCGGAGAATTAAACAAACACAAGAATCCCTAGACATTAAAAAATGTGTAATATTTGTAAAAGGAATATGAAATGATATTTGATTTATCGTACTTTACTCAGTAAGTTTATTAATAAAGGCTGAATTAACGATTTTCACTTACCTATCAACTTTACTGTCTTTGATGTGATCTTGTAACAAGAACAAGGGTATAAGCAATATAACAAATGTCGTCTTTGCATCTTAATTCTCTTTGACGAACATTTCATCTATTTATAGTGAATAAAGGAATTAAACATTCAACCAGATGGAATCACGTGATCTGTCATAAACGTCTTGTTACAGATGAGAAATGTAAAGACTCACACAAAAGGTTAAACTCACACCGAATATCGATAATGTGGGCTGTACATCAGTGTGTCATTATCTATTATAAAGAATCGTTTTGCTTTCTTTCTCCGGTGATATATTTTAAGAAAGAATTCAATGAATTTCACAGTGACGTATACACAATGAAATTTGTTCCAATCGTATTTTAAAGTCTAGATTTTATGTATTTTATTTTCTTTATAATTACTATAAAATGATATTTTATTATAATGAAATTCTTTATTTTCTTTTCTAATTACCTTCTCTATTCAAATATTTTCATGTGAAATCCTGTTTATAGGCACTTACCGATATGTGTTGTTTTCTATGATTTTGGCTCATATGAGGAAAGTTTGTATCTGTTTATTTATAATACCAATAATGAGATATTAAAATTCAAATTATATTAGTGGGGTAAAGATCTATGTGCTAATATCTGTTTCTCTTTACGTAACATCATAAGATTTGCAAATATGTAGTTCAATTATCTTTTTACAGTTTAGATGAAATTGTACATTTCGGAACAAGATGGCGGCATTGATAAGATACTGGAACGCTCTATGTAATGGATTCGAAGGATTTATGGAATTTATAGGTCAGATCAATGTATATTAAAATATTAAAATTGTATTCTACATACAATTCAAATATTTAATTCTCTACAGAAAAGATGTCACTCAGAAAAATGCATTAATAATCTAGATTTAGAAATTAGATGGACACTGATATCTTCATAATCCTAACAGACCATCGAAGAATCTGAAAAAAAAAAAAAAAAATTCGGAACTAATTCCCTGAGTCAGTCTTATTTTGTTGAGATCCATGAAATCATGGATTTCTACTCCCCACCAACTTATTTTATCTTTATTGCGGTCTACTATTGACAAATGCATTTATAATCTAGATTTAGAAATTAAATTAGTAGTTCACTTCTATTTATAGATTTCTATTGAAAATCATGATAAACCTCTTCTGAATGTTTTTACTTTTTTTGTCAGTGTAGTTATGGGTTTGCTCTTTAAATATTCAAACTTTAGGTTTCTATAGTTTCGGTCTTGACCATATTAAACTGGCACACACAAAACTAATTGAATGAATTTCAGGGATTTATGGATCGGATCAAGAGACAAATTCCGTGTTTTCGATAACGTTCTGAAATTCTTAAATACTACCATAAAAACACCTTTGTATTGACAAGTTTTGAAGTTTCAATTATAGAATTTCAGTTATAAAATATCGAAGTGCAAATTTATTAAGTATTGAGTAGATGTCATTCTTTTTCCTTTGGCGTGTTCATTTGTAATCCATCTGCTTTAATCTTAAAAAATAGTATTCAAATCTGGTACCTACATTATCTGTCACCCGGAATATATCACAAATAAATCAAAGTCATTGAGTTTTCCTGTTTATCATAGTATACAAATAAGTCAAAGTAAATGTTTTGCCCTACTAACGTCTTATTAGTATATAACCAACCGTGAGTCTTCATACACGGTCTGTCATCCGAAATATCTAGCTTGTAGCGCATCCACGTTCAGTTCAGAGCGCAGCATATAAAACAGGGGTACATAACATTGCTTTAAAACAAGGCTGAGTTTCTAAATAAACCTGGACCGTCACTAAGTGGGCAGATTCACCTTTACTTGCATGTAAGATCACTTGTAACTTTGGAAACGTAAGACGGTGAACCTCTCCCCCTCCCCCCTCCCCTCTTCCCTTTCATTATTTGGATATAGCTATATATTTCCTTTGTTGACACTTCTAAAACCAGCATCACTATACTACACTATATTCCTACTATTATTTACATGTAACGCGCATTTATATTGGTTTAAAAGTAGTGATGTATTTCATTCAAAATTTTCTTTGTTTCTCTGACGACGTAATTTTCCGCGATTATGTAGCTATGACGTCAATATGTGTCAACGCGGCATCAGTTTAGAGATGTTGAGAAATAGTGCAGACATAACATACCAATTCCTGAGAATATAAAACATGTTTGAAAGGAATTCAATGATTTCTAATAATTTTTTCGTTGATGGAGGTATACCACGAAGAAAATGAAGGAAAACTTATGCATCATGCGTTATGATACATAGTATCTGGAAGAAAAAATAGGAACATGTGTACTGAATATAGATCACGCGGTGAGCAAAGCAATTTCTTTCATAAGTTTTGCATGAAACCTCGAGCAACAGTTAGGTGTATATCTTTTAGGTTTATGATATAATTACAGTAACTCTATTTAAACGAAATCATTTAAGAGATTCATTTAATCAAGTATTTAGACGATAAATTGTGACCTACACTATGATGCGTTTATTGCAATGATTCGTTACATGCTATCATGTCTTGGTTTTCAAACGAAAAGTAATGAAAGACTTCGAATTTAATGGCCGACTACATCGTTCTCTTTCGTAATAATACCAGTAAAATGAAGTTAAAATTTAATTTGAAGTAGGAAGATGGCCATTTTGCCTTTTATGTGACATCATTGGTTTAGTTTTTTACATTATATTAGATTCTATATTTTGGAACAAAATTGCCGCCTCGATATAATATTGCCAATAACCATCTACTCTACAAGGGATTCCATTGCGTTTAGGAATTCACAGATCCGATTAAAGGATATGAAATTATAACATATCTGTTTGTATTCTATATACAAGTCAAATATTGGATCTTCTACATAAACAGTGTAATCCTTTAGAAAAATTCCCCCTTTTTTAAATCTAGATTTAGAAATTAACTCCGTGCTCATATATTCATTTACTTAATAGAATATTAAAGTTTATAAGGAAATCCGAAACCAATTATCAGAGTCAGACTTTTTTTTATTATTTATTTATTTCGCTTTTCGGTCATTTTGATTTCAACACTGCTCTACAAATATTTGTATATTATGAGAATTCTGGTCGTTTGGCCACGAGCATCGATTGGGGGGGGGGGGGGGGGGGGGATATAAGTTTTGGAAATGCCCATATTGTGCACAAAATTAAAAGTTATATATGTACTACATGTATTTATCCCTCCCCCCTTTCTTTCTTTCTTTCTTTTTTTTTAATTCCCTGAAATCATGGTTTTGAACTTACCATCCCAGTTTTTTTCTCTCTATTGCCATCTTTTATTAGTTGAACCTATTCATTTTCTTCTTGGTTTCGCTTTCGGATCCTAGTAGAGAATTTAAAGATAACCGGAGGATCTGTAGTCAGGAGAAATGGTATTTATAGTAGCAATTGCACAAACAGAGAACATCTGACTATGCTGTATGACACAAATCATCAAAAACATGTACATAAAATTGTATCAAAAACACAGAAAATGACATTATGAAAATATTCCATTGTATTATAGATACGATACCGACATACGACGGACAATTACATTAACAAACATCACTAAGTCGGTGTGGTTAACCAGTTTACGGGCGCCCATCTGCCCAGTCATATAGAAAACAAGGATAAACAAGAGGTTTTGCAAGACCAGATGTCTAAAACCTTTTAACACGAAACGTTTTATGGAACAATATGGTAGTTTCAAAAATATGTTAGGCGACATTAATATTAATCAACCGTGCTCTGTCCGTCTGTAGGCTATCCTTGCTCTGCAGTAGTCCCGACCAACAGTCAGAGGATAAATTGTTTCCATGAGAAATAGTACCATAATAAGTAGTTTTAGTACATGAAACTGGAAATTCCACCGGAAGTGGGTTTCTAAATCAATCGATCTGGAGCAGCAATCTAGCACAATGTGTAAGAACACTCTCTATATATGTTCGTGAACAAAGCGAAGTTACTCTGATTAATTGTGGTGTGACGTAATATTACTCAACATATTTACTTGATATACGAAATAACGTTTTCACTCATTTCATATAGGTATGATTATTTACTGATGTCGCTTGGTTCTTTTTACACACTATTATTGTTATTGAAATAATTTTATGGTCTGGGATTTGTTTTCAGCGTAGTATTGAAACTAGAAAAAAAGATGTGTAAAAAATCAGGAAATAATAGACACTAAGGGGAGAAAAAAGAATCAGCATTCGTCCCTGAATGAAAGATATCAGTCGAGGGCTACATGATATGACGTATTCCCAACCGCTGATTTCGATGTAATACACCCAACTAAAAATGATAAAATAGTCCTAAATTAACTTAAGATTTCCAAGACGTTATATATTGTTCTCAACAACGTTTTAATATATTATTCATTATGTTTTATTTCTTGAAGTGATTCTTCGTCGGTACATGTTTTGATATGTTATTAATGACACAGCGGATAGAAACTCCGTTTTTAATCAGTTCAGATAGTTTAATTCAGTATGCCTTGAACAATATCCCGTGACCCCAATTCCCTTCACTAATGTACTAAATGATGATGTATTTGACAAACATTAAATATTTGTGAAAATTGACTTTTCTACTGAAATAAGCATTATTAATACACCGTTATTCCATTCTGTTCAGTTGAATTTTGTGATCTTATCTACCATCACTGTCACACTACAACATCACTGTCACCCTACAACATCACTGTCACAGTACAAAATCACTGTCAATCTACCACATCACTAAACGACAACATCACATTCCAACTATTGTATCACTGTTACACTTCAACATCACTGTCACACTTCAACATCACTGTCACACTACAACATCACTGCCACACTACAACATCACTGTCACAATACAGCATCTTTGTCACATGACAGCATCACTGTCATACTCCAACACCACTTGCACACTACAATATTACTGTCACAATACAGCATCTTTGTCACATGACAGCATCACTGTCATACTACAATCTCACTGTCACACCACATTATCACTGTCACAGTACAAAATCACTGTCAATCTACAACATCACTGAACCACTACATCAATACTGTCACACTACAGCATCACTTTTACACTACAACATTACTGTCAAACTACTGTATCACTGTTACACCACAACATCACTGTCCCACTTCAAAACCAGTGTCAAACTACAGAACCACTGCCACACTACAACACTATTGTCAAACTACACAATCACCTTCATACTATAACATCACTATCAAACTACAACACCACTCTCACACTACAAAATCACTGTCACAAATCACCCTCACTCTCACTGTACAAAATAATTGGCACAACACAACATAACTGTCACCTTACAGCATCAATGTCAGACTACAGCATCATTGTCACAATACAACACCACTGTCAAACTACAACATCAATGTCACACTACAGCATCAATGTCAGACTACAGTATCTTTGTCAGAATACAGCATGTTTGTCACACTACAGCATCACTGTCACACTTCAACATCACTGTTACACCACAGTATCACTGTCACACTACAGCATCACTGTCACACTACAACACCACTGTCACACTACAACATCACTGTCACACCACAGCATCACTGTCATACTATTACATCACTGTCACACTACAACACCACTGTCACACTACAACACCATTGTCACACTACAACAGCCCTGTCACACCACAATATCACTGTCACACTACAACATCACTGTCAAACTACATCATTGCTGTCACACTACGACATCACTGTCAAACTACAGCATTACTGTCACACTACGACATCATTGTACCACTACACCACTATTCTCTCAAGACAACATCACTGTCACACTACAACCTCACTGTCACACTACCACATATCTGTCACACAAAACCATTGCTGTCTCCCTACAGTATCACTGTCAATATACACCCTCACTCTCGCAGTACATAATGACTGGCACAGTACAACATTACTCTCACCCTACAACTTCACTGTTACACTACAACCTCAATGTCACACTACAACATCACTGTCAAACTACAACATTACTGTCACAGTACGCAATTACTGTCATACTACACCATCGATGTCACACTACAACACCACTGTCACACTACACCATTACTGTCACGCTACAACATTACTGTCATACTACACAATAACTGTCACTACAACATTGCTATTACACTACAGTATTTTTGCCACACTACATCATGTTTGTCAGACTACACCATCACTGTCATACTACAACATTTCAATTTCACTTTACAATATTACTGTCACACTACCACATCACTGAAGCCCTACATCAATACTATCACACTACAACATCACTGTCACACTATAACATCACTATCACACTACAACATCACTATCACACTACAACATTACTGTCGCACTACAACATCACTATCACACTACAACATCACTATCACACTACAACATCACTATCACACTACAACATCACTATCACACTACAACATCACTGTCACACTACAACATCACTATCACACTACAACATCACTATCACACTACAACATCACTGTCACACTACAACATCACTATCACACTACAACATCACTGTCGCACTACAACATAACTATCACACTACAACATCACTGTCATACTACAAGATCACTGTCATACTACAACATCACTATCACACTACATCACTGTCGCACTACAACATCACTGTCATACTACAACATCACTGCCACACTACAACATCACTATCACACTACAACATCACTGTCATACTACAACATCACTGTTGCACTACAACATCACTGTCATACTACAACATCACTGTCGCACTACAACATCACTGTCATACTACAACATCACTGTCGCACTACAACATCACTGTCATACTAAAACATCACTGTCATACTACAACATCACTGTCGCACTACAACATCACTGTCATACTACAACATCACTGTGATACTACAACGTGACTGTCATACTACAACATCCCTGTCATACGACAACATCACTATCACACTACAACATCACTGTCATACTACAACATCACTGTCAAAGTACCTCTCTCTCACAGTACAAAATCAGCCACACTACAACATCACTGTCACAGGAGAAAATCACTTTCACACTACAACATCACTGTCGCAGTACAACATCACTGTCATACTACAACATCACTATCGCACTACAACATCCCTGTCATACTACAACATCACTGTCATACTACAACATCACTGTCATACTACAACATCAATATCACACTACAACATCACTGTCGCACTACAACATCACTGTCATACTACAACATCACTGTCATACTACAGCATCACTATCACACTACAACATCACTGTCATACTACAACATCACTGTCATACTACAACATCACTATCACACTACAACATCACTGTCATACTACAACATCACTGTCATACTACAACATCAATTTCACGTAACAATACCACGGTCACACTATAGCATCACTGTGCCTCTATGACAACACTGTCACACTACAACACTGAAGCCCTACATCTATACTGCCACACTACAACATCACTGTCACACTACAACATCACTGTCACACTACAACATCACTGTCAAAGTACCTCTCTCTCACAGTACAAAATCAGCCACACTACAACATCACTGTCACAGGAGAAAATCACTTTCACACCACAACTTCACTGTCACACTATTACATCGCTGTCACACTACAACATCACTGTCACAGTACGACATCACTGTTACACTACAACAGCACTATCACACTTCAGAATCGCTGTCATACTACAATATCGATACCATACTGCATCATTACTGTCACATTACAACGGCACTGTCAACCTACAGCAACATTGTCCCACTACAACACCACTGTCAAACTACACATTTACTCTCCCACTACAGCATCACTTTCACACTACAATATTACTGTCACACTACAGCATCTTTGTCACAAGACAGTATCACTGTCTCACCAAAATCTCACTGTTACACCACATTATAACTGTCACAGTACAAAACCACTGTCAATCTACAACATCACTGAACAACCACATCAATACTATCACACTACAGCATCACTATTACACTACAACATAACTGTCCCTCTACAACACTGTCACACTACACAATCACTGTCACACTACAACATCACTGTCAAACTATACAATCACTCTCCCACTACAACATCACTGTCAAACTACAACATCATTGTCAAAATACAACATCACTGTCACACTACAACCTCACTGTTATACTGGGACATCACTGTCAAACTACAACATCACTGTCACACTACAAGATCACTGTCATACTACAGCAATAATGTCACACTACAACATTACTGTCACACTGAAACAGCACTATAACATTACAACGTCACTGTCACAGAACACCATTACTGTTATACTACACCATCAATGTCACACTACAAAATCATTGCCACACTACAGCAGCACTGTCACACTACAACATCACTGTCAAGCTACTGTATCTCTCTTACAATACAACATCACTATCACACTACAACATCACTGTCACATTACGACATCACTGTCACACTACAACATCACTGTCACACTACATCATCTCTATTACACTACATCTCTGGCACACTACAACATCACTGTCACACTATAGCATCGCTCTCACACTACAACATCACTGCCAAACTACATTATCACTTTCACACTACAGCATCACTGTCACACTACAACAACACTGTCACACTACAACATCACTGTCATACTACATCATGTTTGTCACACTACACCATCACTATCACAGTACATCACTGTTACATTACAACAGCAAAGCCACACTTCCAAATCACTGTCATATTATAACATCAATGTCAGACTGCATCATTGCTGTCAAATAACAACGGCACTGTCAAACTACAGCAACACTATCACGTTTATACATCACTATCATACTATATCACTACCGCCCTACAGCATCGCTGTCACACTACATCATGTTTGTCACACTATATATCTGCCACACTACACCATCACTGTCACACTACACCATCACTGTCACACTACAGCATCACTGTCACACTACAGCATCACTGTCACACTACAGCATCACTGTCACACTACAGCATCACTGTCACACTACAACATCACTGTCACACTACAGCATCACTGTCACACTACAGCATCACTGTCACACTACAGCATCACTGTCACACTACAGCATCACTGTCACACTACAACATCACTGTCACACTACAGCATCACTGTCACACTACAGCATCACTGTCACACTACAGCATCACTGTCACACTACAGCATCACTGTCACACTACAGCATCACTGTCACACTACAACATCACTGTCACACTACAGCATCACTATCACACTACGGCATCACTGTCACATTACGGCATCACTGTCACACTACAGCATCACTGTCACTCTACAACATCACTGTCATACTACAGCATCACTGTCACACTACAGCATCACTGTCACACTACAACATCACTGTCACACTACAACATCACTGTCACACTACAACATCACTGTCACACTACAGCATCACTGTCACACTACAGCATCACTGTCACACTACAGCATCACTGTCACACTACAGCATCACTGTCACACTACAGCATCACTGTCACACTACAGCATCACTGTCACACTACAACATCACTGTCACACTACAGCATCACTGTCACACTACAGCATCACTGTCACACTACAACATCACTGCCACACTACATCATGACTGCGATACTACAGCATCACTGCCATACTACAGCATCACTGCCACACTACCGCATCACTGCCACACTACGGCATCGCTCTCACACTACAACATCACTGTCACACTACAGCATCATTATCACACTACAGCATCACTGTCACACTACAACATCACTGTCACACTACAACATCACTGTCACACTACCGCATCACTGTCACAGTACAACATCACTGCCACACTACAACATCACTGTCACACTACAACATCACTGTCACACTACAGCATCACTGTCACACTACAGCATCACTGTCACACTACAACATCACTGTCACACTACCGCATCACTGTCACACTACAGCATCACTGTCACACTACAACATCACTGTCACACTACAGCATCACTGTCACACTACCGCATCACTGTCACACTACAGCATCACTGTCACAGTACAACATCACTGTCACACTACAACATCACTGTTACCTTACAACATGACTGTCACACTACAGCATCACTGTCACACTACAAGATCACTGTCACACTACAGCATCACTGTCACACTACAGCATCACTGTCACACTACAGCATCACTGCCACACTACAGCATCACTGTCACACTACAGCATCACTGTCACACTACAGCATCACTGTCACAGTACAGCATCACTGTCATACTACAGCATCACTGTCACACTACAGCATCACTGTCACAGTACAACATCACTGTCACACTACAACATCACTGTTACCTTACAACATCACTGTCACACTACAACATCACAGTCACACTACAACATCACTGTCACACTACAACATCACTGCCACACTACAGCATCACTGCCACACTACAGCATCACTGTCACACTACAACATCACTGTTACCTTACAACATCACTGTCACACTACCGCATCACTGTCATACTACAACTTCACTGTCACACTACAGCATCACTGTCACAATATAAGATCATTGTCACACTACATTGTCAGGCTACAAAACCACGGCTGCACTTTTGGATCACTGTCATACTTACACTGGATAAGTAAAATAGATTAAACACAACCCGAGGGCACGGAAAAAGGAAAACAGCTACGAACCAAAATAATAAGACTGCAGGTTGGTCGATATCAAAATGATCAAGGTCACATTTCTGATGTTATGTAAAATCATAATTAAAAGAAGTCAAACATTTAAATATGAGTTGCAGAAAACTGTTTTATACAGCTTTTACGTAACATTAAAAATGTCAATTTCTCATTGGTTCATAGACATTCCGTTCAAGTTTCTTCAACAGTAGTTCTGAACTAATTACTTCCTTCCTTTTTACTGATCCCACTTCTTAAGATTTTTGCAATAGGCTATACTACAATAAAATTATATCTAATTACAATAGTAAAGTGTGACCACAACAATGAATAAATTATTATTATTATTATTATTTTTCGTATTCTATTTATGTTTCCTATTGAAATGAAAAGTTAACACCAGAAATGACGATTTTCGTTTGTTATGGGCAATTGTTATACTCTTTACTATTTTACCCTTAATAATCTATATTTAAAAAGTCCGATAACTCGACTGTTAAAAATAGCCGGTCCAAACGAGCTGTTACAATCGACTGTTGCACCGTTCACGTGAAAAACTGTTGACCGACGAGATCTAGAATGCCGTTATGGTAACAATTTATTATTATATTTTTTTATTCAAGTTTATTTTATTGATTCCCTCAGTTAGACGCTGAATATTGGTAAATTTAATCATTTTCAGGGATGAAGTTAATTCTTTAAAAATCAAGCCCACATCAGGGACCCCTCGACATATTCAAATTAGAGTTTCCTCCTTGTTTATATAAAAAGTATAACAAAACAGTTGTTGTCTGCAGGGATAAAAAAAACCCCTAGCTTTGTCCATTTATATATATAAACAAACTAATAATACTACTACTACTGCTACTACAACAACTACTACTACTACAACTACTTCTACTTTTACTACTACTACTACTACTACTTCACTTCTACTACTACTACTACTACTACTACTACTACTACTACTACTATTACTACTACTATAGCAAGAACAACTACTACAAAAGTAGACTAGGGCTAAAGTAAAACCCTGTTACACTACGCTGGATACATATTCCCTTGTGAAGTGATACCTACTCTAACACAGTTAGATTTTGTTTTTCGAACCGTGCCTTTAAGACGTTCGATATACATGTGTAGATTCAACTATCTGATAAAATTCTTATAGGTCAACTCTCAAAGATCTTTGCATTTAATTGCTCTTTATTTCTCCTACATTTAAAGTTCTGTAACGTGTTATAAAATGTGGTCAATAACCGTTCAAATACGTGGGAGCTGGGTTCCCTGTCTCACCCCAATTCCTGCGGGCCTGACACCAATTTGCTGAACTACATATCTGATTTCAACACGGAAACAAATCACAGCACCAATTACGAATGTTTTACTCTAAAATAAAATCTTCCTTCTTTAAATTAAACCAGTAAAACAGGAAGAGATGAAATGCATTTACTTTGTCATTGTATCTTAATATAATTATGTGTTTCGAGCAATACTATCTATGCCTAATGGGATGATGCGTGTTCATATTAATATTAATTAAAATCGGTGAGTCTAGCAACAATTTACCTCACTTTGCTTCTTTAAAATCAAAGAAGAAGTATTTGATTCTACTGATAGGAGTGATGTCTGGCGATTAATACCCATTATACATTTATCAATCGGAATACAACATTTAAAGTTGTATACCCTACAATTTGGTATAATTTCAAAAATTAAGGCATGTAAAACAAAAACTGAATTTTTCTCGTATGTCTGAAGTTATTATCTTTGCGTTAATAACATTGTTTGTTGCTTCAAACCCTCGGAGATATCAAAATAAAAAGAAAATACTTCTTAAATAAAGTGGATATTCCATAAATACAACCATAACCTGACGCATGCGCAGTTTAATCAAAACAAAGACGATGAAGGGAGACTCCTAAAGTAAACGATTTCAGTAAAATCATACTTTAGCAGACTTGAATGAAGATTTTAAAAGTTACTCCTCAAATTTATTTACCTCGCCCTCCATCAGTGTCCATGATGCGGCGGCTTCCGAATTAGATCACGTGAGAAGTTTGTTGTAAACATTCTGTTTACAAACATTGCGTTTTAGACAGCCATATCTCACTTAATACGACCAATTTGACAACAACATTTGCAAGGGGTCTTTTAAATATGTTTTAGGCTTATATATATAATCAAAACAATTAAGAATATATTAACCAATAATATGCCCTGCATGAGCGAACATAGGGTATACAGCTTTAAGAAAGGGAAACAATCCTTTGTATTATGACAACAACCTCCCGTCTACGAGTATATCTTCTCATTCAGATTAAAAGTACAAGGCGGGGGGGGGGGGGCAGAATCTGTGTTAATCATATGAATAAATATCCGTTTGATTTTTGAGGGTCTGATATTCTAAGAATTCTGAGAAGGAAAATTGTGTTTATACTGTATGATCTGTGAAATTTCCATTTATCGGACACAGTGGACGGGGTTCAGGGCTTCATCTTCCTTTAAATGATTTTGCAAGGTCTTTGTCATCCACTCAAATGGCTACATTTCAGAAGTAAAAAGTCTATGAGTAGGCCAAATAGAAGGGTTTAAATCCTACTTATACCTACTTATATATTTCACGATGATCTCTAGGTGACATTGCAGAAAAGGAAACAAGTCACTTTATTGAATATATGTACACGTGAAGTTTGCATTTTAGATAACAATTGACCGTACATAACCTGTACTTTTATTACTATCGTATAGGGCATTCTCAGAGTTCTACTAATGTTTCATCGTATGTCATTGCTAATTTAGTAAAATAACTGATATATGTATGAGTTAGAAAGAATACCGGTGAAAAATCGGTTTTAAAAGTCCTGATAAAAAAATGCAAACACGTTGGTGTTGGTGCTCGTTTTAGCAACAATAAAATGAGACCAGGTTTGTGGAAGGTGTGAGTGTCTCTTCCAACCACGATGCACACGTCGCAAATGCTCCTCAGAATTTTGTGTGGGTGAAGGCATATCGGTAATATGTCAGATCGATAAAAGCGCGTCACAGCTCACATTAGTGTTCCAGAATTTCAAATCACATTCTGGAAAAGGGGACCTCATACCGCCCAATAATATCCTTGAATCCATCGTAGACCTTTCTAATTGGCGTTTCCATGCATTCTATCTAGTAACCTTTTATAAACATTTTATCTCCTGGACGCCTGGCTCTCAGAACAAATTATTCTCATGCTCTGGCATAGCGAAACAAGAGGTAACGTCCCAATCGTTGTGCAATATTTATAACTTTAAGTAGACTTTCCAATATGAAGAGGATACGGCTACAGAACTTCAATTTTCATTCTCCGTTTATTTTTAAATGCAATCTCAAATACCTTACAAAAATATCTAAACACACCAAATGAATATCGATGTATAAAAGGGCACCAAAGATCTATTTTGTATACATGGTTTAACTCATATTTGACGACGTAAAATTTGAATAGGTTTGTACATATTATTAGTAAACAGATACATATTACGCTATCTACATGTGAGAAGGCCGACATAGAGAGTAAAGAAGGCTTAACGTTAACCCCCCCCCCCCCCCCCTTCACATAATAAATAAATGTATCTGTATTCAATCATACTTTTCGTGAAGATAAATACATAATTTGTCCTTTAGATTTACCGCACTAATTGAATAACGTTTGTTCGAATATATTTGTGATATCGTTTTCGTGTATACTCTGCTATTATCATGTTTTATGTGCATGACCTTGGTGATTTTTGTCATACAGCTTTGTCAGATGTCTTCAGTTTTCTCTTCTATACTATTTTGTTTTTCACGCTTCTGAATATAGTAATGTTACTCAGTATTGAAGGTAACAGGTGTGTAGAGGTCACCACATTAAATATCATACCACCTTGTCTTTGTGGTTCAGTTTCATCCTTTTTGGGTGGGGGGTTGTTTTGTTTGGTTTTTATTTTTTATTTATTTTTTTTTTTTTGTTTTGTTTTTTTTTTTTTTTTTTTTTTTTTTTTTTTTTTTTTTTTTTTTTTTTTTTTTTTTTTTTTTTTTTTTTTTTTTTTTTTTTTTTTTTGTTTTTTGTTTTTTTTTTTTTTTTTTTGGTTTTTTTTTTTTTTTTGGTTTTTGTTTTTGTTTTTGTTTTTGTTTTTTTTTTTTGGTCAGCACATGTACATACATTTATTACAGCATAATAATAATCGGGTTCAGACACAGCTCCCTTTTAGAAAATAACCTATCGGATGACTGTTCCCGTTAGTAGTTAAATACCCTCGATTATATAAGCCGTTGTTAACTCATATGGTTGTAGATGTTGTTTTTTTCTACCATATAAGTTGTCGTTCTTAAGGGGAAAGGGTATGAAATATGGTTGTATATATCATCGGGATACTTGTGCTTGTTGTCACCTTAGTTTCTTTCATTATTATATCGAAAACAATAGTTTATTGCCATAAAGGCATTCTCTTTTAAATGCAAATGTTGTTTTAATGCTAGGGAAATGTTCTTACATATGACAGACTGTTTTCCTTATGCAAAGTTCCACTCTTGTATAACGTTTCGCTATCCTACTTGACCATTTATTTTGACATTTAAATATTTTAGATTTTCAGTGTCATGACAAAATATTAATTGTCTAAATATACATATTGTGCATATACTGTATACTTTTATATAGAAAACTATATTAGTGAAGTACCTGGAAATACTTTTGATCATGTATCAAAATATTTTTGATATATTTCATCATTTCTTAGCCAAACAAACGAGCAAAAAAATAAATAATTGATAAGACACGAGTCAAACCTTTTCTATGAAAATTTAAATGTAAGCTTACGCACCTGTCTTATGTTTCGGACGAGACAGTAAAATACAGGTCTCGTGCCATGATAAACGCGACACGTTAAAGACCGGTGGTCAGTTGAAAAAAGTTCAAATTTCTGGAATTTGCATTTTGCAGACTCTGTAACCATGTCTATGAAACAATATAATGTCAAGAAAAACGAAAATCAACCAAACAAAGAACTGTAACCTCGAACGATGAATTTTCGCACGTAAAATGATTAGTGTCATTACATTTATCCCCCCCCCCCCCCCCCAACCTTTCAATTCGTACAACCTATGGCAACTGACTTTCTAAAATAATGACAAATGGCTGAATAATGATACATCAAATGATACAATATACTAAATTATTAAATATATCTGTTATCGATTGTTTTTCAACTTAATTCATTTATAGTACTGCATAAAAAGGACTTAAACCAACATTCCTAAATAGTCTACATGCACATGTGTACATTTGCATGTGATAAAGGCATGCATTTATGTAAATATGTTTATGGCGTATATATGTTCATATCTTTCAGACGTGTGTCTATGTACATGTGTTTGCATTATGTATATATGCACGTGTTTACGGTGTATGCATATGTGTTTACAAAATGTACACCTATGTATGTTTACATGCGCAAGTGTTGGTATTTATTACGTATGTGCATGTGTTTACAGCATGTGTGTGTTTATGGTGTATATATGTACATGTGTTTATATCGAGTGTGTAATAATATTTGATAGAAAGATGATCGTGATGATGATGAAGATGAAAATGATGATGATGATGATGATGATGATGATGACGATGATGATAATGAAAACTGTACCGATAATGCCATGATATTGGTCGCGTTATCAGTAACCAAATTATTCAACGGAATAAGGAAGTCAATATGTAGGACACTACTATCCGATAATTGTCGGACAAGACAAGTTTTTGTATCGTCGGTGACATTTGAAGAATATTGGCTTAAGACTTTTGATGTTATATTCCTGCGATAATAACTCGTAAATGACGGAAGCGTGGTCAGAAAGAGTTCTAGCATATCGGATCAGCGACGATAATCCACAACTGAGTCTGGATAACTTTAAACTATGTACTTGTATCTTTTAAGGTCATGGTATACATGATGAATAGGTGAGCTACATTGTTAACGGATGTCAGTTAATTGTTTTCACTGCTTCACTGTTACATCAGTGTCAGCGTATGCCACTCAACGCTGTAGATAGGTGTAGTGCAATATACGTTCAAACCGTACTTTGTTTTATAGCTCTTTTTTATGTGAAACAGTTTAAGATGATTGTTTAACATATAACATTGAAAACAAATCATAAATGCATATTGTCTAGTTGATCGAAGAAACAAATATTACTAAAACGATGTTCATTTATTTCAAAATATTGCTATGGCGGACTTGGTGTAATGGTTTGCTGTTTGAATGTGGGCTCGGATTACTAATGGCGAACAAGAAAATTAACAACAGTAAGTTTCTCTACAAGTATTAGAATTGCAAAATTACTGGACAGGTTTATCTAAAATATATTAGATAACATCCAAATCCTGTGTTGGCGAGGGATATTTTGAAAGATAATTTACACTCAGTGATACTCAAAGCTCTCTTGGTGAAAATCCAAACTTTAAGAGATATAATTATTTAAGTAAAGTAATCCAAATCAATATTGAAGAAGTACCAAACCGTTAATCATTCTCAAAGTCAAAGTCCAAAGTGACACCAACCCCGTAAGAACAAAGTAGATGTTATCTAAGTTAAACATTTAGGGTATGATCTTAAATGAGAAAAACCATAGTTTATTGCCATAAAGAAATTCTCTTTTAAATGCAAATGTTGTTGCAAATGTACCTACATATGACAGGCTGTTTCCTTATGCAAAGTTCCATTCTTGTATAACGTTTCGCTATCCTACTTGACCATTTATTTTGACATTTAAATATTTTAGATTTTCAGTGTCATGACAAAATATTAATTGTCTAAATATACATAATGTGCATATACTGTATACTTTTATATGGAAAACTATATTAGTGAAGTACCTGTAAATACTTTTGATCATGTTTCAAAATATTTTTGATATATTTCATCATAATGAAATATGATATCTCAGCCAAACAAACGAGCGAAAAAATAAATAATTGACAAGACATGAGACAAACCTTTTCTATGAAAATTTAGATGTACCCGTACACACCTGTTTTATGTTTCGGAAGAGACAATAAAAATACAGGTTTCGTGCCAGGATAGACGCGGCACGTTAAAGATTTGTGGTCAGTTGAAAAAAGTTCAAATGTCTGGGCTTTGCATTTTGCAGACTCTGTAACCATGTATATGAAACAATATCATGGAAAACGAAACTTAATCAAACAAAGAACTGTAACCTCAGACGATAAATTTTCGCACGTAAAATGATTAGTGTCATTACTTTTTTTGCCCCCCCCCCCCCCCCCCAAAAAAAAGACCCTTTCAATTCGTTCAACCTATGGCAACTGACTTTCTAAAATAATGACAAATGGCTTAATAATGATACATCAAATGATATGATATACTATATATATATATTAAATATATCTTTTTATCGATGGTTATTCAACTTAATTGATTTATAGTATTGCATACGAGGGTCTTAAACCAACATTTCTAAACAGTCTACATGCACACCGGTATATCTTCCTGTGATAGAGGCATGTATTTATGTAAATATGTTAATGGCGTGTATATGTTCATATCTTTCAGACATGTGTCTATGTACATGTGTTTGCAGTATGTATATATACACGTGTTTACGGCGTATGTATATGTGTTTACAAAAATGTGCACCTATGTATGTTTACCTGCGCACGTGTTGGTATTCATTACGTATGTACATGTGTTTACAGCACGTGTGTGTTTATGGTGTATATATGTGCGTGTGTTTATATCGAGTGTGTAATAATATTCTATAGAAAGATGATGGTGATGATGATGAAGATGATGATGAGGGTGATAATGAAAACTATGCCGATAATGCCATGATATTAGTCGCGTTATTATTAACCAAATATATCAACGGAATAAGGAAGTCAATATGTTGGACACTAGTATCCGATAATTGTCGGACAAGACAAGGTTTTTGTATCGTTGATGACATTTGAAGAATATTGGCTTAAGACTTTTGATGTCATATTCTTGCGATAATAACTTTTTACGAAGTTATGTGCTTCGTAAATGACGGAAGCGTAGAAAAAGTTCTAGCATATCGGATCAGCTGAGATAATCCATAATTGAGTCTGGATAACTCAAAACTATGTACATGTATCTTTTAAGGTCATGGTATACATGTACATGATGAATAGGTGAGCTACATTATAAACGGAGGTCAGTTAATTGTTTTCACTGCTTCACTGTTACATCAGTGTCAGCATATGCCACTCAACGCTGTAGATAGGTGTAGTGCAATATACGTTCAAACCGTACTTTGTTTTATAGCTCTTTTTTATGTGAAACAGTTTAAGATGATTGTTTAACATATAACATTGAAAACAAATTATGAATGCATATTATCTAGTTGATCGAAGAAACAATATTACTAAAACGATGTCCATTTATTTCAAAATATTGCTATGGCGGACTTGGTGTAATGGTTTGCTGTTTGAATGTGGGCTCGGATTACTAATGGCGAACAAGAAAATTAACAACAGTAAGTTTCTCTGCAAGTATTAGAATTGCAAAATTACTGGACAGGTTTATCTAAAATATATTAGATAACATCCCAATCCTGTGTTGGTGAGGGATATTTTGAAAGATAATTTACACTCAGTGATACTCAAAGCCCTATTGGTGAAAATCCAAACTTTAAGAGATATAATTATTTAAGTAAAGTAATCCAAATCAATATTGAAGAAGTACCAAACCGTTAATCATTCTCAAAGTCAAAGTCCAAAGTGACACCAACCCCGTAAGAACAAAGTAGATGTTATCTAAGTTAAACATTTATGGTATGATCTTAAATGAGAAATAGATTTTTACAAAATTAGTTATCACAAGGAAGATAAAAGTTACCACATAAATTATTGTCGAAAGGTATGTTAAAATGACACCCTCGTTAAGAGTTTTATGAACTGAAAAACGGATAGTTCAACATGTAATACGTTGCTTATGGAAAACTGAATTTTCTGTTCATACTATCTAGAAATGATTGTATTTTTTATTGTTTTTTTTTATTTTTCTATTCATTCCTAAATATATTTATGTATCTCTTTACTAGTTATCTAATGTTTGAGGCAACCCCTGTATAAAGCCAAATTATCAAAGTTTTTTTTTTTATTTTCTTTTGTGCATGTCGACAGAAATAAAAAGACGATGGTCGTTGTGGAATTTTGTAATGTTGGATCTGATCGGACAATGTCGTTGACGTAGTATTCAATGATTCAAATTTGAAAAACCCGGGCCTTGAAAGGGGGGGGGGGGTTCTCAATTGTTTTGTTTCTTTTAAAATGGTTTGAATTATAAAGGATGACAATAATAATTGGAGGTTTAAAAGTAAAACCAATCTACAAACGGTGTATATTGCGCGAAGCGTGGAAACACGTAACCTTTGCTCTGATCGACAATTTCGAAATGTTGGGGTTTTTTATTTATTTATTTTTTATTTATCTATTTATTAATGTCATTCCTTAATTATTATATTCATCTTCATCATCATCATCATCATCATCCTCCTCATCATCATCATATTAGAATAGATTTCACTATATTCGTTATGTTCAGAAATTGCATACACTATCCTTAAAATTCATACTTTAACACGTATATTGGTCCTTTTATACGTATATTTGAATTTTAGTTTTATAGTGTAAGCAAGCGATTGTGACTACCAAGTGCGTGTTAACGCTCTCTCGAAATTAGGTTCACATGGAAATCTGTATTAACTCAGAAGTATATATTCAGCAGTCCCTAACGCACGTGGATAGCAAACATTACGCTAGGTTAAGTAATCTAAAGTTAGTATTGCATCTAACTGAATATGTGTCACTTTATATGATTTAAAAAAGGAGTGTTATGATATCCTAATTTAGTAATAAGTGTATGATTTATTCATAAGCCGTACTGATATTACTGTAATAAAATAGTGATATGCAGATGATATCTATACATTAAGGTGCCTTGTTACAATTATTATTATTATTATTTTACTTTATAGAGTTTAACTTTATAGAGGTTTGCGACTATAAAGGTCATGGTCATTAAGTGTTGGGGAAAAAATCCGTTTCATCGTGTACCATTTCTGTACTTCTGGATGTTAATATAAGTGATAATTCAAAACTTTCTGTGTATTTATATCATTATTAGTATCAGTATCAGTATATCAGTATTATGTATGGGTATTATGGGTATTGAGTATCATTGCTATCATTGTTCTGATTGTCTACCTCGTCCTCTTTATCACCATAATCATCATCATTATCTTTATTATAATCATCATCCGTGTCATGGTCCCTCTCTTTGTGGACATTGTAACAGTATAAATCCAGAAATCTTTTGTACATCACTTGCGTGTTTACGTTCTATATTACTACAACTGGATCTGATTTTGTAAGGCTTTTATGATTTCTATTCAGCGTTCCGTATGTATGTCTGGCATTTATAGTAGGTGTGAAGAGGGGACAGTTACTCATTTAAACACCTTAAATCATTTCTAATGTACATGTCTACTGTGGTAGCTTTATATGAAAGATATATACTTATAACACCGCTTGCAGTATGATCGGCTAATTTCTGCAGTCAAGAAATTTTGTGATTAGATTAGTTACTGAACTTGATTTACTCATTCTTTTTGTCTGCTGTTTATAGATATGTTAATGAAAAATTCGGTTGGTACTTCAACACCACCCCTCCCTCACACACATGCATGTTGCTAAATATGGATTGTTTAGTATTAATTATACATGTGTGATAACATGAAAACCATTTAAATGTGTGGTCCTGTTAGATAAACTGAAAACCGTCGAAAGGGACGTAAAATACCAAAGAACCAACCACACGAAATACCTTATTTTTCTAGTGTTCCTTTCACTCATATTTGAAAACTATGATTTTAAATCAGTGGGGCATGAACATTCCAGAAGAGACATAAGTTGTCGAAAGGCGCATTTGGTGCGCAAAATTACAACGTTATATATTATACATGTATGTTCAATATCTATTCTTAACATTACATCATGACCGAATGTAATTTGGTTCGATTTGTAGATATAATAATAACATCACTATTACCTATATGATTAATAGAACTATAATGCGGCCATTTGAAGATTCCTCACACTTAATGAAGTATACATTCATAAATCATTTACTAATCGTCACTTATTATTATTTGGGTTTTTTTAATCAGCAAGATCACAAAGAAAAACAAATTACCCGTTATAGTTGTACCTTTGAAATGCCAATTTAGTATAAGACCAATGCTTTACCGTGAAATTGTTGTTCAGAATAATGCATGATGAATGTATTGTCCATATTAGTTGAGAAATCATCTTGAAGATTACAGAATCAACACAGCCGACTGAATTCTGATGGAAAATTGGCTCTTGCCTTCAATTTCACTTACAGATATATAGATGATCTGCTTTCGGTTAAAAATTCTTCATTGGCTGATTACCTAACCACAGAAAGTAGTAATTCTACTTCGTATTTAGATATTGTGTTGTCTTTTGGCATTAATGGTCAATTGAACACCTCACTCTAGGACAAACATGACGATTTCAATTTCGCTATCACAAACTTTCTTTTCGTAAGTAATAACATTCCATCATCGCCCGCATACGGCGTATTCATATCTCAGTTAATACGTTGTTCCAGAGCATGTTCAAATGACAGTGACTTTGTTTGAGGGCTAGGCGACTTTCAGAGAAGCTACTCAATCAGGGATGTATATGTGCTAGACTAACAACGTTACTGGGGAAGTTCTATGGTCGTTACGAGACTCTTATTACTCATTATGATATCTTGTTATCCAGATTTTTAAATGATATTATGGACTGAGACCAATTTCGATCATTTTTCACAAATTTGACACCTTCTATACTGAAAGGTTACCCACTTTGATTTCTCTATATATAAATATATATGGGATTTACACGATTTGACTCTTTCTACTGGGTATGTGTGACGGGCGTTGCTAGCAAGCATAATTTGCTCCCCAGGCACCTGATCTCACTCCATCATAGGGGTTCACATATGCTCTTTAGGTAGTCATTTTTCATTATTTTCTACTTGATTTTCATTTTCACTGATGTTGTATGTCCTCTGGTGTCATGATTTTTGGTCCATGGTTTGGATTTATCCAGCATCTTTACATAGCAATGTGCTGTCTTGTTACATTGACAACAAAGCGTAAAGTAGTCCTGGAATTCAGAACGTAAAACGATGGGCATATAACATAAGTGTATTTTCTGATCATCAAATCTGAGATTAAGTACCAAACAGATAAGGGGTCTGATGCTTGCGCATTAGATGTCATAATTAGTACAAAATACAACATTGCTTTGATATCAAATGAATAAAAGGAACAATAATTGTTAGAGTGCATTTATTCAAAATAAAAGTGTGATCATTATAATTATATTACATACAACAGTAAATCATGTGTTTCCATTTACATACTTAATACAAGACGATTAAGAATTTATTACTTTGGCTTAAGTAACCTTGTATAAAGGAAGATGGATGTAGTACATATAAGCTTCTTACATATTTAAATTAACAATAGGAAGAAGTTTGCATGTTACACAATAAAATATATTTAATCAAATTTATCCCTTTATTTATCTACAGAATATAAACGTAACATGTTATGCATTATGTGCAAGACATATTTCATCTGCTTTGCATGCAAATACCACAAAGATAATTACTATTTTCTGTTAGATTTTTAAATTATAAATACCTGATCAGAAACTATGTGCGATATACAGATGGAAGAATACAAAATTACAACATCTAAATGAAGTATGATGCACGAACAACAAAATTGATATGACAATTATTCAAATAAACTTAAAAAAACAAACAATTGTATCTTTTAATCTACAGTGCATCACATTATGTAATATGCTTTTTATGTTGATTCCTTGTTTATTTACTGTAGAGTAAATGGAAAGTGCTATGGCGTGTTATTATTATAGAAGTGAGTCCTCTGTCAAAGGGAATCTTTTACCTGAATTTGATTGTGATCATATTTTCAAAATGTGTTTTCTCAAATTTTCATCTGAAGTCTTATGATATAAGTTATCTGTAAAAATTCAATTTCTAGTATTGAATCCGTTTACATCCTTTCAAAACTATTATAAATCAGTTCTCCGTCATCCCAATACTAGATGTTTCAAATTGAAGAAAATATTGCTTAGGGTTAGGGTGCAATACTTGTAATATTATGTAAAAATGATGGATAAATCCAAACCATAAATCTAAAAATCATGAAACCAGAGGACATTTTATCTTCATGACATCTTATCTTGATTAAACGTTTTTCTCTGCACTTGGCCCATAGTTTTTGTTCGCTTGTTTGTTTGGGGGGGGGGGGGTGTTTGTTTGTTTGTTTGGGATTTTTTTTTTTTTTTTTTTGGTTTTGTTTTGTTTTTTATGTCTAAACAGATGCTTAGAATAAAGAACTAGAATTAGATTGTGCCCTGTTACCATAACCTTTTTATCACCAGTTTTGCTTAAATCGACACATTTCGTAAATGAAGTATAATAAGAGGTGTATTAGAATTGAACCATTTCACGTAAAGGTGTAGTATATCCATCACAATGTACTTCTATACAAATAAAAGGACTACGTCCTCGTTTAAGAAACAACCCACAGGGCCGCATCATTATAAAAAAATAGGGAACCAGCCTCATAATCTAGGGGCCGTTCCTGTCTGTGATGTGCCATCAAGGTTTGTGCCAGATGTAATCATGGCTGAATCTTCAACTTGCTGATTATTTGATCGGCATTTACGGCATGTCATATGATACTGATATCGCTTTCTGTACTGGGTGTTGAATGAACCATATAAAATAAAGTTAATGGCATGATTTGTTTCTCCCATCAGATCATGAACTATGTAAATAATAGCGCTAATGTTTTTGATATCGAAATAATTTACCAAAATTGACAACACGTCACTGGGTAGACTCAGGACTACAAATGCAAAGGACACACTAAATAACATACGTGTGATCTGCAGACTTTGTTTTCGTCTCTGGTCTTGAATCTCAGAACCAGTACTGGACTTTCCAATCCGTGTATAGTTAAACCGAATTCCTAATATTATAAGCACATTCGAGATAATGACAAGAGCCATTGGGGTTAAATCGAAAAGAATTCTATTTATCTTAAGCAGAAAATCAACTTCGGTTGTTAAATACCTATAATAAGGAATCATGTCTTTTACTGTGGCACTTTGACCGACGTAGATTTCCCAACCTAGACTTACTATATTCATATGCAAGAGAATTTCTCTTATCACGATTGGTAAATTCATACCCATGCTCAAACATGTAAATAATGAAACTATAATCATGGAAGTCTTCATTGACCACATGTCTCGGACTTTCAGAGGAAACCAAATAGCAATAATTCTTTCAAGTACAATAGGAATAAGGATACATTTACTTAGTCTTCTACATGTTATATTAATTAATAAGACTGAATAGGAGGACAAACTCCTAGACATTTGTAGAGATGTCAAAGGAAAAAACAAATCACAAATACGGTAAGCGACATACAATGCCCGTGTTAACAGGGACAGTATATCGCTGAGTGCCAATGCTAAAACCAAAAACGATGATGACGTCTTCTTTCCCTGCTCGCAAACAATTATGACAGTTAAGGCGTTGCCAATGATTCCTATGATACATATGATAGGAAATAAAATGCAGTAGGATATGACGTAATATAACGGAACTGGCGCACTGGTGTTGATGTTAAAGCCCCGTCGTTGAGTGGAAAACTCTGTCGAATTGAGCACGCTCAAAATGGTACTTTGTAGTACATCTATTGGTAAAGTAGTGGCCATGATGGTTTTATCCTGTAAATGAACAATGTCTTTAAGTTGTGAGTTATTTTTAGAAATACTATTGGCCTTTCATTATTCCGTATTGTCAGACAAAATAGAATTTTGTCGAACAAATTTCAAAAATCAAAATATTTTTATTTATTTATTCATTTATTTCTTTATTCTTTATTATTTTATTTCACTAATGTAAAAATTCTTGACCGTATAACTGCCAAAAACAAATGAACATACAATAGAGTCCAAACCACCTTCCTCATCAAAGAAAACATGTCGTTTGCTTATGTATGATATTAATGACAGGAAAACAGTAACGTAATGTATTCCATTGAGATTATTTACATAACTCATGACATGAAAGTTTACTTAAAATGAAGGGCCATTGCAATGAAAATATAATTTCCATCAATAGAAATTGGCGGCTGCCATACCATATTGACACTCACAATAACACAAGACATGGGATTCCATGAATTTCAGGAGTATATGGATCGGATCCGTGGCCTAGGAAATGTGTCTCAGACACTGCCATAAATACCTTAAACATATTGACGGCAAGCAATATCTGACAGTAACAACAACGAAAAATTGAATCCCACCATACACCATACACTAGATTTGACTTATAAGTATTACCCAGATTTAATCATGATTACACAGTTTCTAAGTACTAGTTAAAGTGTACAATGCCTTTCTATTTAAATAGATATAAAAGCACTCTTAAAATGATTCAATTTGATTATTTGTACAAACAAATACCTGGCACCCCACAAAATTGATCTCAAATCCGTCACACACTTAAGCACAGACGTAGAACCGATTTGTTAGTTCTTTAAAACAAAGAAGAAAGTAGGTTGTCTTAGGTCTAACAGCGAATATTTTAATCATTTTTAACTTTACAATATGCACATCTTCATATGATGTTCTTTCTTTGTACTATGTTTGATTAAAATTTTCCAATAGGTATAGCATGAGTTGCAAAGACAATATATTTTGCGTAGGAAGGTCTGAGAATGTTTGATTTCAAGGGCATAACTCTTGTTATTAAAATTGGACGGCATTCTTCTTCAAATCTTTATATAAAGTTTTATCATCGGATCAAGCTCATCAAAGTCCCCCAAACGGTTTAGGAGGATTTGCCAACACAAGTGAGTTGGGAAAGAAAGACAACTGTGGTAAAGCATAATACGGGAGCAACCATTTGATTTTTATGGGGGGAGGGGCGGGGGATGGGGCAGTAAGACTTTGCAAACAAAAAGTCTGGTAAATTTTGGATGAAAAAATAATCTGGCCCGAATGGTCGGAAAAAATTCTCCACGCTCATGAACGCACATTTATATAAACTTTGAAAAGGGGGAAAATAATCCGACCAGAAGGGCCGGCAACCCCCCCCCCAAAAAAAAATATTGCCTCTGAAATTGGGCAAAAAAAACCCTTTCAAGCCGGTGATTGCCCCCCCCCCCCCCACCCCCACCATAAAATCTAATTGTTGCTCCCTAAGCCAACATTGGCATGCTGGTGTATGAATCGATACTCAATATTTTTATATCAATAAATTACTGACGCGTAATTATGTATTCCCTCCATATTGATAATGGTTATAGAAAGTTAATGTAATGTACGCAAGTCTAATCATATAATTTTCGTTATTTGCCTTAAAGTAATCCAAATGGTTAATCATAAAACATTATACAAAAATCAAAAATGATGATAAACGGAAGTTTTATGTGGAGAATTAAACATACACAAGAATCCCTAGACATTAAAGAAATTTGTAAAATTTGTAACGGGAATATCAAATGATATTTCATTTATCGTACTTTACTGAGTAAGTATATTAATTAATGCTGAATTAACGATTTTCACTTACCTATAAACTTTACTGTCTTTGGTATGATCTTGTAACAGGAACAAGGGTATAAACAATATAGCGAATGTCGTCTTTTCATCTTAGTTCTCTTTGACGAACATTTCATCTATTTATAGTGAATAAAGGAATTAAACATTCAACCAGATGGAATCACGTGATCTGTCATAAACGTCTTATTACAGATGAGAAATGTATAGACTCACACAAAAGGTTAAACTCACACCGAATATCGATAATGTGGGCTGTACATCAGTGTGTCATTATCTTTTATAAAGCATCTTTTTGCTTTCTTTCTCCGGTGATATATTTTAAGAAAGAATTCAATGAATTTCAAAGTGATGTATACACAATGAAAATTGTTGCAAACGTATTTTAAAGTCCAGATTTTATATGTTTTATTTTCTGTATAATTACTATAAAATTATATTTTTTATAATGAAATTCTTTATTTCTTATTAACATCTCTATTTATTTTCATGTGAAATCCAGTTTATGAGCACTTACCGATACGTGTTGTTTTCTATGATTTTGGCTTTTTTTTTTCTTTCTTTGTTTGACTGTTTCTTTCTATCTTTCTTTCTTGGGGGTGGTGGTATTTGTTCTTCTTGTGTTGTTTTTGCTCTTCTTCTTCTTATTTGATAGATTTTACACAGTTCTAATTCGGTACATCAAAGTGGAATTTTTTTGTGATATCTTTTAAAATTTACATTCTTAGTTCATCTGCATGGCGGTGACTATTTGGTCATATAGCTTAGTCAAATTTACGTTTAATTATATATATAGATTTTTATAATATGTGCATTTTAGTGATGTTTAAAGCAAGAAAATCTGCAAGAAAAATAGGACCTCTAAATATAGATAACTGGTGAAGCCATGTCTTTCATAAATTGAGTAACAGGTGAGCCTACATCGTTTTTAGGATTCATTTAATCACCAATGAAGGACATAAACTGTGGCCTGTTCTCTGATACGTTAATATAAAAGATTAATTACAGTCTAGGATTTCACAGAACATATAAGTAAAGAGTTAGAATTTAAGGGTAGTTTATATCGTTCTGGGTAGTTATAATACTAATAATGGGATATTAAAATTCAAATTATTTTAGTGGGGTAAAGATCTATGTGTTAATATCTGTTTCTCTTTAAGCCACATCATTAGTTTTGCAAATACGTAGTTCAATTATCTTTTTACACTTTAGATGAAATTGTACATTTCGGAACAAGACGGTGGTATTGATATAATACTGGCACGCTGTAATGGATTCGAAGGATTTATGGAATTTATAGATCAGATCAAATCAATGTATATTAAAATAGAATATTCCTGTTTGTATTCTACATACAATTCAAATATTTAATCTTCTATACAAACGATGTCATTCAGAAAAATGTATTAATTATCTAGATTTGAAATTAGATGGACACAGATATATTCCGAATCCTAACAGACCATCAAATATTCTGAAAACAAATTGGAACTAATAACCTGAGTCAGTCTAATTTTCTTGAGATCCATGAACTCGTGGTTTTCTACTTACCACCCAACTTGTTTTATCTTTATTGCGGTATATTATTAACAAATACATTTATAATCTAGATTTAGAAATTAAATTCACTTCTATTTATAGATTTATATTGAAAATCATGATAAACCTCTTCTGAATGTTTTTACCTTTAAGTCAGTGTAGTTATGGGTTCAAATATTCAAGCTTTAGGTTTCTATAGTTTCGGCCTTGACCGACCATATCAAACTGGCATTCGAAATATTCAGTTCAAGGGACAGCATATAAACCAGGGGTGCGTAACATTGCTATAAAACAAGGCTGAGTTTGTATATAAACCTGGACCGTCGCTAAGTGGGCAGATTCACCTTTACTTGCATGTACAATCACTAGTAACTTTGGTAACGTAAGACGGTGAAACCTATTACTTTTCCGTTGGATACCACGAAGAAAATGAAGGAAAACTTATGCATCATGCGCTATGCTACATATTATCAGGAAGAAAAATAGGAACATGTGTACTGAATATAGATCACGCGGTGAGCAGAGAAATTTCATAAGTTTTACATGAAACCTCAAGCAACAGTTAGTTGTATATTTTTAGGTTTACGATAGAATTACAGGAACTCTATTTAAACAAAATTATTTAAAAGATTAATTTAATCATGAATTTAGACGATAAATTTTGACCTACACTCTGATACTTTTATTGCAATGATTCATTACAATCTATCATGTCTTGGGTTTCAAACGAAAAGTAATGAAAGACTTCGACTTTAATGGCCGATTACATCGTTCTGTTTCGTAATAATATCAGTAAAATGAAGTTAACATTTAATTTGAAGTAGGAAGATGGCCATTTTTCCTTTTACGTGACATCATTGGTTTACTTTTTACATTACCTTAGATTCTATATTTTGGAACAAAATTGCCGCCTCGATATAATATTGGCACTAACCATCTACTCTACAAGGGATTTGCGTTTAGGAATTCACAGATCCGATTAAAGGATATAAAAATATAACATATCTGTTTGTATTCTATATACAAGTCAAATATTGGATCTTTTACTCAAACAGTGGAATCCTTCAGAAAATGCAATTATTTTTTTAAATCTAGATTTAGAAATTAAATCCGTGCTCATATATTCATATTCATAATAGAATATTAAACTTTATAAGGAAATTCGAAACCAATTATCAGAGTCAGACTTTTTTTATTTATCTATTTATTTATTTATTTCGCTATTCGGTCATTTTGGTTTCAACCCTGCTCTCCAAATATTTGTATATTATGAGAATTCTGGTCGTGTGGGCACGAGCATCGCTGGGGGACATAAGTTGTCGAAATGCGCATATGGTGCAAAAAATTAAGTTATATATGTACTACATTTATTTATCCCTCCCTCCCCCCACCCCCTCTTTTTTTTTTTCGATTTCCCTGAAATCATGGTTTTGTATCTACCATCCCAGTTTTTTTTTCTCTCTCTCTATTGCTTTTTATTATATCTTTTATTAGTTGAACCTATTCATTTTATTCTTGGTTTGGCTTTCGGATCCTGGTAAAGAATTTAAAGATAACCGGAGGATCTGTAGTCAGGAGAAATTGTATTTATAGTAGCAATTGCACAGACAGAGGACAGATGACTATGTTGTATGACACAAATCATCAAAAACATGTACATAAAATTGTATCAAAAACACAGAATATGACATGAAAATATTCGATTGCATTATTGCTACGATACCGACATACGACGGTCAATTACATTCACAAACGTCACTAAGTCGGTGTGGATAGCCGGTTTATGGGTTCCCATCTGCCCAGTCATATAGAAAACAAGGATCAACAACAGGTTTTGCAAGACCAGAGGTCTAAAACTTTTCACACGAAAAATTTTATGGAATAATGTGGTAGTTTCAAAAATATGTTAGGCGGCATCAATATTAATCACCCGTGCTCTGTCGTTTGTAGGCGATCCTTGATCTGTAGAAGTCCCGACCAACAGTCAGAGGATACATTGTTTCCATGAGAAATCGTACCATAATAAGTAGTTCTAGTACATGAGCCACGAAATTCCACCGGAAGTGGGTTTCTAAAGCAATCAATCTGGAGCAGCGATCTAGCACGGTGTGTAAGTATACTCTATATTTATATTCGTAAACAAAGCGAAGTTACTCTGATTAACTGTGGTGGGACGTAATATCACACAACATATTTAGTTGATATACGAAATGAGGTTTTGATTGACTCATTTCATATAGATATGGTTATTTACTCATTTTGCCTGGTGCTTTTTACACACTATTTTTGTTCTTAAAATAATTTTATTATCTGGGACTTGTTTTCAGCGTAGTATTGAAACTGCAAAAACGATGTGTAAAAATCAATATCGAAGAAGTACCAAACCGTTAATCATTCAAGGACAGATACATAATCGTGTAAGCTTCAAAAAGGAACTATTGTGAACCCCGAAATACTGAAAAATTCCGAGGTGAGACCAGGTGCCCGGGGAGAGTAAGCGTCTACTGTCTGCATGTATCACACGTCACAGCAGTTCTTAAGAAACATGTCAGAGTTTTGGTTTCCTAATTGTACGTACGAAACTACAGGAAAATAAGGAAACTAAGGGGAGAAAAAAGAATAAAGAGTCAGCATTCGTCCCTGATCGGAAGATATCAATCGAGGGCAACATGCTACGACGTATTCCCAACCGCTGATTTAGATGTAATACACCCAACTAGAAATGATAAAATTCCTAAATTAAGTTAAGATTTCCATGACGTCACATTTTGTTCTCAACAACGTTTAAACTTTTAATATACTATTTTTTTAATTATATGAAAGTCCTCCGTAGGGAATTACACTACACTACAAAACCACTGTCAAACTACACAATCACTCCCACACTACAACATCACCGTCACACTACAACATCACTGTCACACTACACCATCAATGTCATTCTATAACATCACTGTCACAATACAACATCACTGTCAAACTACAACATCATTGTCAAACGTCAACAGCTCTGTCACTACAACATCACTGTCGCATTACAGCATCACTGTAACACTACACCATCACTGTCTCACTACAACTTCACTGTAACAATACAACTTCACTGTGACACTACAACATCACTGTCAAACTACAACATCACTGTCAAACGTCAACAGCTCTGTCACTACAACATCTTTGCTACACTGCAGCATCACTGTCCTAATACACAATCTCTGTCAACATCAATTTCACAATATAACAGTCACACCACAGAATCACCGTACCTGTACGATATCACTGTCACATAACAACATCACTGTCAAACTACAACATCACTGTCACACTAAAACATCACTGTCCCACTACAACATCACTGCCACACTACAACATGTCTGTCATAGGACAGCATCTGGCACACTACAACATCAATGTCACACTACGACACCACTGTCACAGTACAAAATCAGCCACCAAGAACATCACTGTCACAGTAGAAAATCACTGTCACACAACAACTTTATTGTCACACTACGACATCACTGTCACACTGCATCTTTAATGTCACAATACAGCATTTCTGTCACATTACATATCAGTCAAACTACACCATCACTCTCACTATAACATCACTGTCACACTACATCATGTTTGTCAAACTACATATCTGTCACACTACACCATCACTGTCACACTACAACATCACTGTCACACTACAACATCACTGTCACACTACAACACCACTGTTACACTATAGCATCGCTCTCAGACTACAACAGCACTGTCACGGTACGACATATGTGTTACTGTCACACTTCAGAATCACTGTCATTATACATCAATGTCAGACTGGAGCATTACTGTCACATTACAAAGGCACTGTCAACCTACAGCAACACTATCACGTTTATACATCATTATCATACTGTATCACTGCCGCACTACTGCATCACTGGCACACTACATCACCACTGTCATCTTACAATATCACAGTCACATTACAACATCACTGTCACACTACAACATCACTGTCACACTACCGCATCACTGTCACACTACAGCATTACTGTCACACTACAACATCACTGTCACACTACCGCATCACTGTCACACTACCGCATCACTGTCACACTACAACATCACTGTCACACTACAACTTCACAGACACCTTCCACTTTAGAACATCACAGTCATCTCACCACATCACTGTCAGACCACAGCATTACTGTCACACTACAACATCACAGTCACCTTACAGCATCACTGTCACACTACAACATCACTGTCACACTACAGCATCACTGTCACACTACAGCATTACTGTCACACTACAACATCACTGTCACACTACCGCATCACTGTCACATTACCGCATCACTGTCACACTACAACATCACTGTCACACTACAACTTCACAGACACCTTCCACTTTAGAACATCACAGTCATCTCACCACATCACTGTCAGACCACAGCATTACTGTCACATTACAACATCACAGTCACCTTACAGCATCACTGTTACACTACAGCATCACTGTCACACTACAACATCACTGTCACACTACAGCATCACTGTCACACTACAGCATCACTGTCATACTAGAGTATCACTGCCACACTACAACATCACTGTCACACTACAGCATCACTGTCACACTACAACATCACTGTCACACTACCGCATCACTGTCACACTACCGCATCACTGTCACACTACAACATCACTGTCACACTACAACATCACTGTCACACTACATCATCACTGTCACACTACAACTTCACTGTCACACTACAACATCACTGTCACACTACCTCATGACTGTCACACTACAGCATCACTGTCACACTACAGCATCACTGTCATACTACCGCATCACTGTCACACTACAACATCACTGTCACACTACAACATCCCTGTCACACTACCGCATCACTGTCACACTACAGCATCACTGTCACACTACAACATCACTGTCACACTACCGCATCACTCCCACACTACAACATCACTGTCACACTACCGCATCACTGTCACACTACAACATCACTGTCAAACTACATCATCACTGTCACACTACATCAACACTGTCAACCTACAACATCACAGTCACCTCACAACATCACTGTCACACTACAATATCGCTGGCACTCTACAACATCGCTGTCACACTACCGCATCACTGTCACACTATATATCTGTCACACTACAGCATCACTGTCACACTACGGCATCACTGCCACACTACGGCATCACTGTCACACTACAGCATCACTGTCACACTACGGCATCACTGCCACACTACATCATGACTGCGATACTACAGCATCACTGCCATACTACAGCATCACTGCCACACTACCGCATCACTGCCACACTACGGCATCGCTCTCACACTACAACATCACTGTAACCCTACCACATCACTTCCACACTACAATGTCACAGTCACACTACAACATCACTGTCACACTACAAAATAAGTGTCACACTACAGCATCACTGTCACACTACAACATCACTGTCACACTACAGCATCACTGTCACACTACAGCATCACTGTCACACTACAACATCACTGTCACACTACAACATCACTGTCACACTACAGCATCACTGTCACACTACATCACTGTCACACTACAACATCACTGTCAAACTACATCATCACTGTCACACTACATCAACACTGTCAACCTACAACATCACAGTCACCTCACAACATCACTGTCACACTACAATATCGCTGGCACTCTACAACATCACTGTCACACGACCGCATCACTGTCACACTACGGCATCACTGCCACACTACGGCATCACTGTCACACTACAGCATCACTGTCACACTACCGCATCACTGTCACACTACAGCATCACTGTCACACTACAACATAACTGTCACACTACAGCATCACTGTCACACTATAGCATCACCGTCACACTACAGCATCACTGTCACACTACAGCATCACTGTCACACTACAGCATCACTGTCAGACTACAGCATCACTGTCACACTACACCATCACTGTCACACTACAACTTCACTGTCACACTACAACATCACTGTCACACAACAGCATCACTGTCACACTACAGCATCACTGTCATCCCACAGCATCACTGCCACACTACAGCATCACTGTCACACTAGAGTATCGCCTGTCACACCACACCCTTACTCTCACTGTATAAGATCATTGTCACACTACAGCATCGCTGTTTAACAGTATTGTTAGCATACTACAGTATCATTGTCACATCACACCCTCACTCTCACAGTACGAAATAACTAGCACAGTACAACAACAGTACTCTAAGCCTACAAAATTACTTCCATCTAACAACATCACTCTCACCACAGCATTGCTGTGCCTATACGACATCACTGAAGCTCTACATCAATACTGTCACACTACAACATCACTGTAACCCTACCACATCACTTCCACACTACAATGTCACAGTCACACTACAACATCACTGTCACACTACAAAATAAGTGTCACACTACAACATCACTGAAACCCTACATCAATACTGTCACACTACAACATCACTACTACACTACAACATCAATGTCATAGTACAACACCACTGCCACACTACAACATCACTGTCAAACTACAACACCACTGTCACAGTATAAAACCAGTCACACTACAACATCACTGTAACAGTAGAAAATCACTGTCACACTACACCATCACTGTCACACTACAACTTCACTGTCACACTACAGCATCACTGTCACACTACAGCATCACTGTCACACTACAGCATCACTGTCACACTACAGCATCACTGTCACACTACCGCATCACTGTCACACTACATCATCACTGTCACACTACAGCATCACTGTCAGACTACAGCATCACTGTCACACTACACCATCACTGTCACACTACAACTTCACTGTCACACTACGGCATCACTGTCACAATACAGCATCACTGTCACACTACAACATCACTGTCACACTACAGCATCACTGCCACACTACATCAACACTGTCAACCTACAACATCACAGTCACCTCACAACATCACTGTCACACTACAATATCGCTGTCACACTACAACATCACTGTCACACTACCGCATCACTGTCACACTACAGCATCACTGTCACACTACAGCATCACTGCCACACTACAACATCACTGTCACACTACAGCATCACTGCCACACTACGGCATCACTGTCACAATACAGCATCACTGTCACACTACAGCATCACTGTCACACTACAGCATCACTGTCACACTACAACATCACTGTCACACTACCGCATCACTGTCACACTACAGCATCACTGTCACACTACAGCATTACTGTCACACTACATCAACACTGTCAACCTACAACATCACAGTCACCTCACAACATCACTGTCACACTACAATATCGCTGTCACTCTACAACATCGCTGTCACACTACAACATCACTGTCACACTACAACATCACTGTCACACTACAATAGAGCTGTCACACTACAGCATCAGTGTCACACTACAGCATCACTGTCACCCTACAGCATCACTGTCACACTACAGCATTGCTGTCACACTAACGCATCACTGTCACACTACAGCATCACTGTCACACTACAGCATCACTGTCACACTACAGCATCACTGTCACACTACAACATCACTGTCACACTACAGCATCACTGTCACACTACAACATCACTGTCACACTACAACATCACTGTCACACTACAACATCACTGTCACACTACAGCATCACTGTCACACTACAACATCACTGCCACACTACAGCATCACTATCACACTACCGCATCACTGTCACACTACAGCATCACTGTCACACTACAGCATCACTGTCACACTACAACATCACTGTCACACTACAACATCACTGTCAAACTACAGCATCACTATCACACTACCGCATCACTGTCACACTACAACATCACTGCCACACTACAACATCACTGTCACACTACAACATCACTGTCACACTACAGCATCACTGTCACACTACAGCATCACTGTCACACTACAACATCACTGTCACACTACAACATCACTGTCACACTACAGCATCACTGCCACACTACAGCATCACTGTCACACTACAACATCACTGTCACACTACAACATCACTGTCACACTACAGCATCACTGTCACAATACAACATGACTGTCACACTACAGCATTACTGCCACATTACAGCATCACTGTCACACTACAACATCACTGTCACACTACAATATCACTGTTTACCTGTATCATTGGCATATACCAGTATCACTGCCACAATACAATATCACTGTCTCACTACCGTATCACAGTCACAGTATAAGATCATGGTCATAACACACTATCACTGTCATACTATATCACTGCCTCATTACAGCATCACTGTCACTGTCATACTATATCACTGCCTCATTACAGCATCACTATCACTGTCATACTATATCACTGCCTCATTACAGCATCACTGTCACAGTATCAGATCACTGTCACACTACAATATCACTGTCAGGCTACAAAATCGCGGTCTCACTGCTGAATTACTGCCATACTCACCATGAATAAGTAAAATAAATAAAACGCAACACGATGGTATGGAATTAGGAATACATTCAAGAATCAAAATAGTAAGACAGCAGAATGGTCGATGTTAAAATGATCAAAGTCAGATTTGTGATGTTTTGTGAAAATTATGAATTTAAACCATATAAAGAAGTCACATATTTCAATATGGACCGTAGAATTCCGTGTATTTCAGCTTTTACTTAACATTTACAATGGAAAATTCTCATCTGTTCATAGATATTCTTTTCAAGTTTCTCCAACAGTCGTTCTGAGATAATTTATCCTTCCTTATACGAGTCATCCGTCTTAGGATCTTTGCAATGGTCTGTGATACAATAAAATTATGTCTAATTTCAATAGGAGAGTTTGGCCACAAAAACTCAATAAATAATTACTTTATCTGTTTACCGTATCCTATTTATATTTCTTTCTGGAATGAAAAGCTAACACCACATATGACGAGTTTCGTTTGTTATGGGGCAATTCTCCAGCAGCAATAAGCTTGCACTGGAAATGAAGATCTCTTCATACTCTTTGCAGATTTATGAATGCAGTGCCTCTATACTGACTAGGAATATATACATTTAAAATTCACTACAATAACCTACACATTGGATACGAATTCTCTTTTGAAATGTTCCCTACTGTAACAGAGTACGATCTAGTTTTTCGAACCGTGCCTTTAAGACGTTCGATATAGATTCAACTATCCGATAATCTCAAAGGTCAACTCCCAAACATCTTTGCAATTGCTCTTTATTTCTCCTACGTTTAACTTTCCGTCATTTGATATAACATACTGGTCAGTTACCGTTGAAACACGAGGGAGCTGGATTCCCTTCCTACGTCAGTTCCTGCGGGCCTGACGCCAAACTGCTGAACTATATATCTAATCTCAACACAAACACAAATTACAATATTAATTACGATTGTTTTACTCTACAATAAAATGTATTCATCTCCCTTCTTTGAATTAACCTACTAAAATAAGAATAGATCAAATGCATTGGCTTTGTCACTGTATCTGAATATAATTACATGTATGCGTTTCGCGTAATGCGATCTGTGCCTGTGGGGATGATGTGTCGTCATATTAATTAAACATCCGTGTCTATCAACAATTTTCCTCATTTTTTATTCATTTTGATATGGTTTACCTTTCGGTACTTCTTCTGTTTTTACTTCTATAAATTTAAATGAGAAGTATTTGATGGCACCTTACTTAATTCGACAAATAGGAATAGTGTCTGGGGATTGATAGGCATTATTTATTTATCAATCGGAACACAACATTAAAGAAGCAGAAACAATCCTTAATATTATTACCACAACCTCCCGATTACGACCACATCCTAAAAATACTACAAAGGTGCGGGCAGGATATGTGTAAATCAATGAATAAATATCCATTTGATTTTTGAGGATATGATATTCTAATTGAGAAGGAAAATTATGTTTATACAGATAATGTGATCTGTGACATTTTCATTAATCGGACATTTATCGGGTTCAGTGCTTCATCTTCCTTCACGAGATTTTTACAAGGTCATGAAAGAAAATTTGTCATCCAGTCGAATGGCTACATTTCAGATGAAAAAAAGTTTATGATTAGGCCGAAAAGACGTGTTTAAATCCAACGTCAAGATTTCATGATGATATCTAGGTCACATTACCGAAAGGGAAACAAACCCCTTTATTGAATATATGTAAACCTGAAGTTCAAAAGCATGATTGCATTTTAGATAACAATTACCGTACGTAATCGATACCTTAATTAGTATCTTATAAGGCATTCTCAAAGTTTTACTAGTGTTTTAATCGTATGGCCTTGCCACTTTAGTAACATGTCTGATATCTGTATATCATTCGAAGCTTGAGTCGGAAACAGTGCCACTGAATAGCCGGTATTATAAGTCCACATATAACAGTGCAAACACGTTGGCAATGAAATGAATCCGCAGCTGATAGGATGGGACTAGGGCTATGGAAGTAGTGATTGTCTCCTCCTAGCACAATGCATCCGTCGCAAATTTTCTTCTGAATTATGCATATATGTAATATGTCAGATCGATACAAGCGTGTCACAGCACACTTTCGTGCTCCAGAATTTCATATTATATTCTGGAAAGGGGGGGGCTTCATACTGCCCAATAATATCATTGAATCCACCATAGAACTATCTAGTAACCCTTTATAAATACATTATCTGTTGGACGCCTGGCTCTCACAACACTCTCATACTCTGGCATAGCGAAATAAGGCATAGAGGTAAAACTTACTATCGTTGTTCAATATTTCCTTCTAGCTCAATATGAATTCAATACTTCAAGTAGACTTTCCAATATGAACAAGGTATGCCATTAAAATAGGCTACATAACTTCAGTATTATTCTTCATTTATTCATAAATGCAATCTTAAATACCGTACAAAGATATCTAAACACATAACTGTTCAGTTGGATATTGATATAGAAAACTGCACCAAAATCAATTTTGTCGACATGTTTTAACTCATATTTGACAAAGTAAGATTTAAATAGGGTTGTACACATCATTAGTAAACAGATATCTACATGTGAGAGAATTTAACTTTCCCTGCATATGTACCGTATCTGTTTTATATCAAACTTTTCTTGAAGATAAATACAAATATGTCTTTTATGTCTCTATACTATTTTGTTCACGTATAAATTATTGGCTACTGAACGGTATCTTATTTACTTTATTTTCAAACATTCTGAAGATAGTTATGTTACTCAATATTCAAGGTAACAGATGTGTAGAGGTCACCACATCAAATATCATACCACATTCCCTTTGAGGTTCAATTTTATCCTTGTTGTGTGTCAGTACATGTAAATACATTGCACGAAGATCCCCAAAGTCTCGTCGTTCAAGTTAAAATCATTTATTACAACATCATCATAGACAATTTTCCCTTTTACAAACTAATCTATCGAATGAATGTTCCCGTTAGTAGTTTGATACCAGCGACCATACAAGCCGTTGCCACTCATGTGGTTATAGACGTTGTCTATTCCGCCATATGAAAAATGGTTGTATATATCATCGGGGTGACTAGTAGTTGTTGTCACCTAAGTTTCTATCCCTATTATATCGAAAATAATACTTTACTACCATAAAAAACTCTTAATGCTACAGAAATGTACTTACATATGACACACTGTTTTCCTTATGCTAAGTTCTATTCATGCATAACGTTTCGCTATCCTACTTGACAATTTAGTTTGACATTTAGATATCTTGGATTTCAAGTGTCAGTCATGACAAAATATTATTTGTCCAAGTGTACATATCGAGCGGATAATATACGCTCCTTTGATACAGAAAATTGTGTTAGTGAAGTACCTAGACAAACTGTTGATTATAAAAAATATTTTGAAATATATTAAATGAAAACATAAATTAAATGAAATATAACTCCCTAGCCAAACGAGCAAAATTGACAGGACATTAAACAAAGCTTTTCTGGGGAAATTTAAATTTAACCTAACGCGCTAAAGTGAGATCTCCAAGATGTGTTAATTGTCAAAATATATTTGTGCTTAATGGGTTTAATATCAATAGGTTTGTGGATATGGCAATGTCATTATAGGAAAAAAAATGTTCTTGCTGTAATGTAGAATTTTCATTTTATCTCCGCTAGACGACACCCCCTGTGTTATGTTTCGGACGAGACATTAGAAATACAAGTCGTGTGCTACGATAGACGTGGCAAGTTAAAAACTAATAGTCAGTTGAAAAAAGTTCAAATTACTGGGCTTTTCATTTTGCAAACTCTGTAACCATGCATATGAAACAATATCCTGTGATGGAAAAGGAAGCTTAATCAAGCAAAGAACTGTTACCTCCGACGATGAATTTTTGCAAACAAAATGATTAGTGTCAGTACAGATACCTCTTTTGGCCACACTCGCCCCCCCCCTTTTTTTTTCAAGTCGTGCAACCATTGGCAACTGACTTTCTAAAATAATGACAAATGGTTAAATAATGGTACATCAAATAAAATAATATACTAAATTATTAAATATATCTTTTTATCGATTGCTATTCAGCTTAATTGCTTTATAGGACTGCATAAGAGGGACTTAAATTAACATTTCTAAATAGTTTAATATGCACACGTGTACATTTGCATGGGTTATAGGCATGCGTTTATGTAATTATCTTTACGGCATGTATATTTTCATATGTTTAAGACGTGTGCATATGTACATGTGTTTAAAATATGTACACATGCAAGTGTTAATGGCTTATGCACATGTGTTTACAACAGTGTCTACCTTTGTGTGTTTACATATGAATGTGTTTGTAGTTATGGTGTATGTACATGTGTGTGCTTATGGTGCATATATGTACAAGTGTTTATACCATGTGCACATGCAAATGCCTTCACAGTGTATATACATGTACATGTGTTTGCAGCGTGAGTACATGTACATCTGTTTACGGCATATATACATGTGTTTTAGCATGCGTGCATGTACGGGTGTGTACGGTATGTGCACATCTGCATGTGTTTACCGCTTGTACATGTGCATTTCTTTACGACATGTATAAATGCATATTGATTACGTCATGTGTATATGTCAACATGTTTGCAGCAAGGCATGAACGTTTATCAGCTATCACATCAAATATGTCAAAAATGATTTCAGCATTAAACTGGAAATTAATTAAAATAAGACTTACAAAACATTAACAGCGGACTTTTTCCATTAATATACTCATTACTGCAGTTCTTCTTTATTATGTCTACCATTGCCTTGTTTATTTTCAGACTTAAACATAATCCTGCTATTGAGAAAGGCATGTCAGCATTTTCCCTTGCAGTTACAAACGGAGAATATTCTAATATCGCGACATGAAGACAAAAGGATTTGTTTGACTTTTGTATGTCTATTGTTTGAGTCACTCCAAGATCCAAGATTCGTCTTATATTTTGCCAGCCCCTGTTTGGGAAAATCTCTTGGTTTTAACTTTAAATTTGTAATTCTAATATTTGTAGACAAACTTGTGGTTATTTAATTTATTGTTCGCTATTCCCTTTTTTTATTTTTTGCTCTGAAATATAATCCGAACCCACAATCAAACAGTAACCATTACACCAAGTCCGCCGTCGCACTATTTTGAAATAGAGATCAATGAACATACAGTTAGGTGCAGTCCTAACCTTACATAAAGTGCACTTCAAGTTAACTATATGACTGCTTTTCAAGTTTACTTAGCGACGAAAGAGTAAACTTGGAATCAAGTTTAGTAGTAAACTTCATTCCAAGTTTAGTACTAAACTTGATTCCAAGTTTACTCCAAGTGCACTTCAAGTTTAGTTTACTTTCTATATACCTGTACATTTACTACATTTTTCTATTAAAATAATCTTTTTATATAAAATATGCAATTGTACATAATAAGACAATTATTTCTATCGTGTTATACAAAACTGGATAATTGTAATAAACAAACGTGAAAAGTAAACTTGGTGTCACGTGATAGTATACTACCTACGGAACTAAACTTTATGACTGGTTTTCAAGACGAAAAACTAAAATTGAAGTGCACTAGTCAGGTGCACTTGAATGTAAGGTTAGGACTGCACCCAACTGTAGTTTTGCTAATATTATTTAAAACAAACTTGATCAACTAGATAATATGCGTTTGTAATTTGTTTTCAATGTTATATGTTAAATATTTGACAAACAATCAATTTAGGGTGTTTAACACTATCTCCGGTGTGACAATGTTCGCACGATGATAAATTACCTAATTACTTAAGGACCTATCCATACCTGTAAGAGGTATACCATGACCTTGAAAGATACAAGTACATAATCATCATTTTTCTATCGAATATTATCACACTGAGATACATTCACTACTCGATAACCAAGGTATGATCACGCCTATAATCACAAAGTACAAATCTTACCTGAGACGATATATTAGATTTATAATAATGATGTATAACTGATGTATGTCATAAATTTTAATGTTAAGTATTCTAAAGCAAATAATAATTACTAAAACAAGAAGTAAATATGTTATATATACACTTCTATAGGATTTGTAAATTTTATAAGCCTGTGTAAACATTTTTCTTTTCCTGATACAGGTATGTATGTATAGTGGTCATTTCAGTTTGAAAACACAATGCCAGCATAGTCTGCATGTGTGTTAAAATAAACAAAACGAACAACAAAATGCAAACCGAAACGAAACATTATAAAAGCAAATGTAAGGAGGGTTTATAATGTCTATTTACAATAAGTTTTACAAATAGTCGTTATTGGATTTCAAGTTATCATTCAAGTTTCATATAGCATTATTATTATTTGTGTGTGTGTCTATATGTTCATCTGTCTTTCTTCGTTTATCTGTATGTCTCTCATTTCCCATTTGTCTGTATATTTTTTCGTTGCAAGCGGAGCACTTAATACCGACATCTATATTATAACATTATTACACATTTCAAATAAAACAAACATATGACATTATACGTAAATATATGACATCAGTCGTAAACATACACGAACTACAAAATAAACCAAGTATATGATCATGTAACTAAAATCGCATGCGTGTTTGTGATTATTAGAATATTGCACCATACTTAACATATCCTAGACGCTGCATTGACTTTGTAAAACTGAGAGATACATATTTTAGTAGAGGTTGTCTGCCCCTGGTATCTCTAGGGTTTAAAGATACACATGTCATTATGAACAGTTAAGTCGGCATTCTGGAGATAGGGATCTGCGTGATTATATATATCTTCTGAAATTAATTTATTAATTGAACTATCCCCTGTTTCTCCACGTGAAAGATGGTTGTAAATATCTTCTTTACAGTTGCCATGACCTTTGTCGACTTCCCTTTCTTTGCCATCGGGTTGTTCATGCTACTCATATCCTCTATTGTTGCACCTGTAATTGTCGCCTTTAATATTGTCAGCGCCCTCGGGGTGTCTATGTGATCCATTCATATGTTTATCACATGACGAATGGTTGTAAATATCTTCTCCATTACTGATGTTATTAGCCTTTTTATCTGTGACACATTCCTGGTTTGCATTACCGTGTGACAGATGGTTGTAAATATCGTCTTCTTCAGAGCTCTTGGGAACAATGGAGTTGGTCACACTTTTGCCAATGGTCTCTATATGGGATCTGTTTATATAAAAAAAATGAAAATAGGATTCTTTTACCATCACCTTAATATGTACATACATATATGTATACAGTCATATAATCTATGTATTTCTTTGGAACATACTGTTTTCAATGATGGAAACCTACCTAATACCTGTCATATGCAGTGGTTTTGACAAGTCTATGTGTACAGGTGCTAAGATATGTATAAAACATTTATTTCAGATTAAAATTTAGGGATAGCAAGAAAATATCCGTGTTCCTTGCAGTCATTCCGGTCTACAATTTATCTTGGGTGCACAAATTTCAGAGATTTTGAAAAAAGAATTAGTTTCCTTGCTGTGTCTAGGCGTTTTAAGATTTTCTGTTCAAGTCGAATAGCTATAGAAGAGAACGTTTTCCAATATTTTACATTTATATATCATTTTCTATGGAGACTGGTCCAACCCAGGGTATGAATCTATCCCTGGCATATATTTCACAGTATTCAGTAATGGTGTCATGATTTCAAAATATATATTCCATTTCCGGTTTGTTTTTTTTTTCTCTCTTTCTGGTTTTGTTTATTTGTTTGTTTGGGTCTTTTTGTACCAAATTTTCCTCCAAAGCAGCAGGAGCAGAAATTGTTTTTCCCTAATAAAGGCTATAGCAGTGCACTAATCACAACTTGTATTCCTTTTATCCTACTTATGTCTAGCATACTATTATTGGCTTTTGACTCTGTAGCACAGAATTGATGACTAATCATGAAGCAATACCTCCCCTTTGTATAAAACAATGGAACACGATGTATTTGTGAAACACGAATACTTCAGGCGGCAACAAAGTCTGAATGTCGCAAATTTCACAATATCCTATATCTTAACTACACCTCATCCCGTGTGCATATGCATGCAAAACATAAAAGCTGTAGCTCTCACGATTCTAACGTAATAACCAATGATAGCGTTTTTGAAATGTATGTCAAAGGTCACGGTCAAAGTTATGACCTCAAACATTCATGTACCGACGGAAAGCTCTTGTCATATGAAATACGTATGTGAAATATAAAAAGCCCTATCTCTTACAGTTAAAAAGTTATGTGGACTGTTACTGTGATTTTACACGGCAAAACTTAGATGCATTCGAACCCCAGATTCGGGGACATAATACATACCATATACAATAGCTCGTATTTTTCGGAGAAACAAGACTAGAATGTTAGATTCTGTGTATGTCTATAAGGTATACTACTATTATATATATCTGACATTCTACTACACAGTTTTACACTCTTTTATTCCAAGAGGTAAAGGAATTTTTGTTGCGCATTGAATATAACAATAAAATTGCACAGATATACACATATTTTGATGTTAACCATAAAATCCACATACCTTCGTAGCCTTTGCTTGATTGCTATTACAGTTATGAATATCATCACAGTGAGCACTCCGCATAGAAGTCCTATTACAGTTGCCATAGTAGGTTTGAAATAGGTGTCTGATAAATGATCATTTCTTGTTTCTTCCCGTCCTATAGAATTTCGTGTAACTGTATAAAAATGTTCTGTATCGCCGGTTATGTTAGTGTTAAGAGACACTGTCTGAGTATTTCCTGAATACGTCATTTTAATTGACGTTGATATTACTGGATATGTTACACTGAGAAAGTTTTCCTGTGATGTAGAACGATCCTTCTCCTTTGTTATGAATGTTGTCCTTTTTGTATTCGTGTGATCTAAGATCAATATTATATCAAATTTAGGGTAGAAAATTTCTCTCACAAAATGTTACGAAAACCTACAAATATGCTTTATCATTATATATAATGTAAAGTTCTGTCTAATGAATGTCATTATTGCGTACTTATTCAATAATGAAGAAATTTTCCCCTAGCAAAGGAATCATTAAACTTTGTGTCATATCATTGTTTCTTTGTCAGATGTCTTCCAATTTCTCTTTTATCATTATCATTATTCTTATGATTATTATTATTATCATTATCATTATAATAATAATAATAATAATAATAATAATAATAATAATAATAAGAAGAAGAAGAAGAAGAAGAAGAAGAAGAAGAAGTAGAAGAAGAAGAAGAAAAAAGGAGAAGAAGAATACTGCTACTACTACTAATAATAATAATTATTATTCTTATTATTCTTATTAGTATTCTTCTTCTTCTTATTATTATTATTATTAATATTATTATTATTATTGCTATTATTATTATTTTGCTTTATTAGCAGCAGCAGCAGTAGAAGTAGTAGTAGTAGTAGTAGTAGTAGTAGTAGTAGTAGTAGTAGTAGTAGTAGTACTGGTGGTGGTGGTGGTAGTAGTACACTGATGGTATGTCGTTGCTTCTGTTTTAATACTCCTTCTTCTACCCATGTATAATGAGCAATCTCCTCTCAATATATGTCTGTGACGACGGTTCCTTGACGATAAAGTACCGCGGCAAACTGCATATCATGAAACAGAAACAAAGAGGTATCCGTGTTCAGTTAATAATTGGATAAAGATCATTTCAACAGACACCTTTTGCGTTAGATACAGAAATCTGCAATTAGATATAAAATGGGATATCACTGGCTTTGCCATGCAATCAGATGCTATGCAAAAAAAACCCCGAACAAACAAACAAACAAATTATCAAATAAAGAAGTTATAAAAGAAAAAAGTCAAAAGAAACCAAAAACAAATTAAAACCGTTTTAACAGAGTATGAAAAAATTACAAAATAAATCTTACGATATTTTCATACTCTCATTGAAAAATGAAAAATATCTATCATCCTTCCTGATGGTTGATAAGTTTTAATCATTAATGAAATTTATTTTAACCATATTTATTGACACACACACACATACACACACACACACACACCTACACACACACACACACACACACACACACACACACACACACACACACACACACACTGTCAATAAAAGATTTTTAAACATATCTACATTAAACATGGACAAAAATTGCATACACTTTCGATTAGATATGAGGTGATAAAATACTTCCAAAGTACAATCATGAGTATAGTGATGACTCCTTAAAGACATAAATTTAATATGCTGAAGTGCAACAATTTATTGTCGCGATTCACTTTCTTTCAAATGACAGATTTTGTTGATTTTTATATTGAAATTTGGTAAAACGTCGTGTTCAATCCCATGGCTGAAAACAACGAGGAGAAAATGAAAGCGAAATCGGCATCAGTAGAGGAACTAATGAAACTTGATGTTATTCAAGGATGCAACGAGCTTGGTGTGTAATGTTAATGCGCTATGCATCAAATCAAGGAAACAGTTATACTAATAATAGGGACTTATGAACCGTGAAAATGTAATACTGTTGATGTAAAATCATGTAAAGGCTATTTTTTTTTTTTTGGCAAATTACTAGTTTACCAAAATCTACTGAAGTATATTACCTTTAGTTGTATTAGCTCGAATATGAGTTCTATATGTAACAGAAACATCAACGACTGTGTGTTTGCTTGTCCACGCATGGTTAATCAATATTTGGTAAGTATTACCCTTCTTTTTATGTCTGTGACGGAAGGTTCGACTACACGGTACATCAATATCCTTGTTGAGAAACGTCACCTCATACTTTTCCATGAAGGAAGATTCAGGTTGTGTCCATTTGACTAGAATATGTGTATCGTTAAATTCACATTTTCTTATTTTGACACAACCATTCATATCCCCTTCTTTATAAAAACCAGACTTGTTAGGTACTGAAATACAAAATAAGTGAAAAGGATTAGATAATAATAAATATTTTTACCACATCACATTAAATTTTTAAAGATTTCATATTTCTTCTGGTATAGAAAATTCTAAAAATTTCATTTGTTTTCCTAGAATAAATTTCTGCATTAATTAATTAATTAATTAATTAATTAATTAATTTTCTTCACTATGGCTTGAGATCTCTTCTTTGCTCTCTACAATGAGCATATTTGAACTCACCACCAAAATATTCGATTGCAAAACAAGTAAGGTACCGAATACTGACAGTTACAATTACTACTCATTTGATGTAGCTAACAAATATATTTTTAAAGTTGATGTGTTATATAGATATACACGTGAATACTAATATGTAATAAAATTTTAATATATCATGTCTGTAAGAAACATCAAACTGATGCAACCATGCTCTATCCAGATGAGTTACGGACCTTGTTCTGTAAGAATCTAGACTAATAATCAGAATGGACGAGGTCAGAAAAGATTTAAACGAGGACTATAAAAAAAGGTCCATCGCCCTGCCCTGTTTATCACAGAAAGAAAGAAAATAAGCATAAGACTCTAGAGGTGCACCTTTTTTAATTCTCCTCTTTATTCTCCTATTATATTTTAATATATTCTTCAATTAAATATTTAGGAAATGTTTCACTTCGATAAGCAACACAAAACTTGCAATGTAATAATATAGACAAATAGATTATAAGGTAATGCAATTATTTAGTATATAAAACTTGATATTTGTACCAGTATAAATCAGGTAACCAAGTACAGTTTTTCGGCAGTTTCACTTTCTTATGTTCATCGATTAATATAGCATATTTAATACTTCGTTTAAATTTTCGGGTTTATAATGAATGCGACTTGAGTATGTTTGGTAACAATAAGCATTTTACCTGCTAAATTTACAGGTTAATTTGGCCTCGCCACGAGTTGCTGAAGGATGTTAGAAAATATCCTCAACAGAAATGAAATAGCGACATCACCATTCCCTATTTAATTTTTTCTCTCTTCTCTCTCTGCACCGTATTTTTTTACATGCAAAGCATAAACAGCCGATTCACAATTTTAAAATGATAAATTTTATTTTATATGTCTTGAAATTATCTTGCACATAGACATCACTCCGCAGAGTTTAGTGTGCTGTCAACACCCCCACCCCAAAAAGAAAAGAAAAGAAAGAAAAAAAAAAAGAAAAAAAGAGAAAGAAATTATATTCTTTTCCAAACTTTTTTCCTACCAATGTTTCGGCTTTTATCTTATCAATGAGACAATACACATTGGAAAAGGGTATCTGCTGCACAGCATATGTTTTAGTAAATACACCGATAAAACTATGTAAAGTTTCCTATCTCTAAAAGAAAACCAAATTTATATTTCACAATTATCTTACCAGTACATTTTCTCTTTCCAAATACAAATGACAAACATACAAAAATCACCACTCTTTGCGTAAGATTCTTTGCCATTTTCTCCTGAATAATTCCCTATAGATGTACCGTAAATTTCCAACAGAATCCTCGCAGTCCTAAGTGAAATCAACAATGAAAACCTCGGGGAAGTAAATATCTGAAGCATTGATTTAGTTCCGTGTTTCATATTCATGTTACAACGAGGAAAATTCAAACCGAAAAAAAAAGAAAGAAAAATTATGAGTTTATCCTAATGTCACTTCAAAACATGGTCAAACATAACGACTTAAGTGTTTAAGAACTTTAGTGGTACCGAATAATTTTCTACAAGAAATACCAGATATATGAAGAGTGGACACAGAGGACAATCTAAGTGGTGTGATTATAAGTGGAATACTTATTTCAGTATTATTTCCCTAATATATCTACATGTACTTACTAATTCCCATAAAATTAACGATTTATAAAGAGACAATAAGGACAAATGATACTAAAGTACTTAGTACTACATTCATTTCCTACTTTTGTTACAAGAGCATAAGTGTTTTCTAACGGAGCTTTGATGGGAATAGTACGGTGACGTTTCCGTTTAAATCTATATATACACTAGCGGAAAAAGAAACTGTGTAATTTAGTAATTTTATTGATTCATATATTATATATTACGTTGCAGTATGTATATATTTATTTAACGCATTGTCTTGGAATTCAAACATTAATTCACGGAATATGTCCATTGAGGCTGATAAAAACAGCCACTGAAAAAAGGGGGTGCAAAAACATTTCACAAGATTTATAACGTGTATGACTGCTATCTGCACCTATGCATTCTTCATGCCTACGACGCATTGAACGAAGCAGTCTACGCAGAAATGCCTGGGGAATGTTTATCCATATGTGCAATAATAAACGACGCAAAGCGTCCAAGGTAGCAGAGTGAGAGCGGGTTGTTTTGTTTTTGACGTAGACATCGTTCCATTTCATTCCGAAAATATTCTATAGACGATAAACTCAGTGACATCGCAGGTCAGAGTAGCACATTCATTTTTTCTCCTGTACACAGTGACTAACAACGTGTACAATATGCTGTCGTGCGTTTCCTGTTGCAGAATGACAATACGTTGACAGTTGTGTATGAAATGGAATATTGTACTGACGTACAGTCCGGTCACGGTAGAGAACGCTGGTTAAACTGCCCTACATTATCACCAAAGGGGTCCTTCAATTTGTTATAAAGCCATTCCAGACTATAACGCTCCTCCCACCGATAAGCAGCACAAAAGTTGCAATGTAATAATATAGACAAATAGATTGTAAGGTAATGCAATTATTTAGTATATAAAACCTTGATATTTGTACCAGTATAAATCAAGTAACCAAGTACAGTTTTCGGCAGTTTCACTTTCCTATGTTTATCGATTCATATAGCATATTTAATACTTGATTTAAATTTTCGGGGTTATGATGAATGCGATATGATAATGATTGGTAACAATAAGCATTTTACCTGCTAAATTTACAGGTTAATTTGGCCTCACAACGAATTGCTTAAGGATGTTAGAAAATACTCTCTTCAACAGAAATGAAATAGCGACATCACTATTTCCTATTTAATTTTTTCTCTCTCCTCACAGTAATTTTTACATGCAAAGCATAAACAGACGATTCACAATTTTTAAAATGATAAATATTATTGTATGTGTCTTGAAATTATCTTGCACATAGACATCGCTCCGCAGAGTGTAGTGTGCTGTCAACAGCCATCCCCACCCCCCACCCCCCCAAAAAAAAACAAAGAAAAAGAAAAGAAAGCGAAGAATAAAAAAGAAAAAAATTATATTCTATTCCAAACTTTTTTCTTATCAATGTTTCGGCTTTTATCTTATCGATGAGACAATACACAATGGAAATGGCAATCTGCTGCACAGCATATGGGTTAGTAAATACACAGATAAAACTGTGTAAAGTTTCCTATCTTTAAAAGAAAACCACATTTATATTTCACAATTATCTTACCAGTACATTTTCTCTTTCCAAATACAAATGACAAACATACAAAAATCACCACTCTTTGCGTAAGATTCGTTGCCATTTTCTCCTGAATAATTCCCTATAGATGTACCGTAAATTTCCAACAGAATCCTCGCAGTCCTAAGTGAAATCAACATTGAAAACCTCGCGGAAGTAAATATCTGAAACATTCCTTTAGTTCCGTTTTTCCTATTCATGTCACAATGAGGAAAATTCAAACCGAAAAAGAAAATTATGAGTTTATCCTAATGTCACTTCAAAGCAGTGTGTGATTTCTTCCTTTAGGTAAACATGGTCAAACATAACGACTTAAGCGTTTTCTTTATAAAACAATGTAATAATGATTGTGCCTGCACAAATACTTGTTTATCTGTTTACTTGACGAACGTTAACAAACGCGATGACGACTATTTTTTAAATTATAAAAACCTAGGACATCGACGTGTTGCCTGATGAGTAGGAAACCCGGACCTGCGGTATAAAGGCAAGTATTCTAGCCACCAAGCTGTGCTGCCTACAGATCTGGGCATTTATTTTGGTAATGCTAAGTTCGTGGGAATGCCATCTTGTTCCATTCGGCTAATCGCTGAGGCATATATACGTGTATTCATACATATTTTAACATCACAACTTTAATTTGTGAAGGTTAAGAGAAATCTGGAAAATAATAAAACATTTGCCAAAGAGACTGTCCTGAAACATGAAATTCATAGGAGCATTTAATTGTTTTCTTTCTTTCCATGCAGCTTACATGGAAAAATGTATGTGAATGGCTATTGTCATTATGTGATGTAAACACGCAATATGTAAAACGGTTCGGGTACGTTTTGGCCGAGTGCTGAGGAAAACGTTAGACGTGTCTACCATTTTTTCATTGTAAATTACCTAGTGGACGGGAACTGATGTTGATAGCATATATGTTGTGTTTACATGTACAAAAAAGGTTAACGAGGTCTATAGCATCGTCGGATGCCCCGGTCTTTTGATTTAAACGTAGAGCAAAAGACTGGGGGCATCCGATGATAGGTCTATAAAATAACAAAATGGAAACACTCAATATCAGTATATCTTTCTTTTTATGTGGGTTTTTTTTTTTTTTTTTTTTTTGGTGTGTATTCATTTATTATTTATCTTGTCGATTAATGTTACACTCAGAACAAACAACAATGAAGATATTTGAACACACCACCAAAATATTCAATTGTAAAACAGCTAATGTATCGAATACTGACAGTTACCATCATCACTCAGTTGATGTAGCTACCAACAGATTATTCAAGTTGACGTTTCATACAAATATACATACGAATACTTATATGAAACAAAATATTCATATATCATGTATGTAAATAACATTAAAATGAGGCAACCGTGCTCTGTCCGGTCAAGTTACGGTCCTTGATCTGTAAGATTCCTTATTAAAATCAGAGTAAACGAGTTCAGAGGACATTTAAACGAGGTCTGTCAGAAATGTCCACCGCTCTGTCCTGTTTATCACAGTGTAATGCTCAAGAAAACAAAATAAGCATAATCCTGTAGAGATGCACGATACAACACATACGATTTGTTCTATTACCCAGGTACATTTTACAGTGTAAGGAAATTGACATTTTAGAAAACCCTTATTTTCTATTACCTTTTAAACTCTTTGAATGGTCGTAATATGTAACTCGGAATGAATACATCATCATTCATTCTTTGGTTCCCCTGTCATATCACTAAGGTTACCTCGACTCTCCAACATCACAATGTTTGTCAATTTCTATTCAGAAATTATATCCATCATACAAACAAGAACGTTCTTTACATTTATTCTCACAGGATATTTAACAGTCAAAGTTAACAATAAAAGTAGACACGGTCTTGTGTTTTTATAGAAAATTCCTTCTTCATAGCAGCACCCCACATTTCCTACATACGAAAACCAGTGAAGTTTCCGGCTTTTTAAGTCAGGGGACTGAAGTCAGACAAGAGGTATGTGGACCGCAAACGGTGAATCAATGGCGAAGCTATATGACGGTTTAATGGACTAAAACGCACAAGTCAGTATATTTGCTGCGGGATATTGGATATAGTTTTTAATTAATATTCACGTGTTCTTTATAGATTTTTATTTGATTGAAACTGTGGTGGAGTTTGTCATGAAGCTCAGTTACCTCTGATTTTCCAATAATTCTGACGCATCTGCATCGTAAAATCATCCCTTGCCTTCTCTCACTTACATTACTTCTGGAGGGCAGTACAGAAGCATATATAGGAAAAGGTGTTTGAAAAAAAAATATTATGACCTGCTTTATATATTAAGTCAGGAAATGGGAGCGGGTGGGATTGAAGTTTTAAACTTAGATTGAGATCGAATAGATGTAAAGTTACTGCATTCATACTAGTCTACCGTGTAGCCAATTACAGATGATAGCTATAGCTCTCTCTCTCTCTCTCTCTCACACACACACATTTTTTCCCCTTTATTTATTTGGACGTCCCTGAATCCACCACTGAAAAGGAAAGGTATACATCACTAAAAATAAAAGGGAAAGTAGAAAAAGCCCTTACTAATGCTCTTTTACATTCAATGTAATCGTAAGATAGTAAATGATATGTCGATTCCGCGACCGTGGGTTTGAGAGTGATCTTATGACATCTTTCGTGAATTTTGCTTAAGACAAATCTTTCGACAGTTTTTGGAGAAGTCCTTACATGAAATTATATTTTATTTTTTATTTATTTATTTATTATTTTTTTTTGTTTGGTTTGGTTTTGTTTTTGTTTTGTGTGTGTGTGTGTGTGTGTGTGTGTGTGTGTGTGTGTGTGTGTGTGTGTGTGTGTGTGAAGACGACCGGTGGTCTTAATTCCCTTCGAATTTACAATGTTTTCTTGTTCACAACAGAAACTCCACATTTGCAATATTGTACCATTGTAATATTGTGGACTTTTGATAATGGATATTAAGTGCTATTATTTGGAATACTTATTTCAGTATTATTTCCTTAATATATCTACATGTACTTACTAATTCCCACAAAATTAACGATTAATAAAGAGAAAATAAGGACAAATGATACTAAAGTACTTAGTACTACATTCATTTCCTACTTTTGTTATAAGAGCATAACGGAGCTTTGATGGGAATAGTACGGTGACGTTTCCGTTTAAATCTATATATACGCTAGCGGAAAAAGAAACTGTGTAGTTTAGTAATTTTATTGATTCATATATTATATATTACGTTGCAGTATGTATATATTTATTTAACGCATTGTCTTGGAATTCAAACATTAATTCACGGAATATGTCCATTGAGGCTGATAAAAACAGCCACTGAAAAAAGGGGGTGCAAAAACATTTCACAAGATTTATAACGTGTATGACTGCTATCTGCACCTATCCATTCTTCATGCCTACGACGCATTGAACGAAGCAGTCTACGCAGAAATGCCTGGAGAATGTTTCTCCATATGTGCAATAATAAACGACGCAAAGCGTCCAAGGTAGCAGAGTGAGAGCGGGTTGTTTTGTTTTTGACATAGACATCGTTCCATTTCATTCCGAAAATATTCTATAGACGATAAACTCAGTGACATCGCAGGTCAGAGTAGCACATTCATTTTTTCTCCTGTACATAGTGACTAACAACGTGTACAATATACTGTCGTGCGTTTCCTGTTGCAGAATGACAATACGTTGACAGTTGTGTATGAAATGGAATATTGTACTGACGTACAGTCCGGTCACGGTAGAGAACGCTGGTTAAACTGCCCTACACTATCACCAAAGGGGTCCTTCAATTTGTTATAAAGCCATTCCAGACTATAACGCTCCTCCAACCGATAAGCAGCACAAAAGTTGCAATATAATAATATAGACAAATAGATTGTAAGGTAATGCAATTATTTAGTATATAAAACCTTGATATTTGTACCAGTATAAATCAAGTAACCAAGTACAGTTTTTCGGCAGTTTCACTTTCCTATGTTTAACGATTCATATAGCATATTTAATACTTGATTTAAATTTTTTTGGGGTTATGATGAATGCGATATGATAATGTTTGGTAACAATAAGCATTTTACCTGCTAAATTTACAGGTTAATTTGGCCTCGCAACGAATTGCTGAAGGATGTTAGAAAATACCCTCTTCAACAGAAATGAAATAGCGACATCACTATTTCCTATTTAATTTTTTCTCTCTCCTCACAGTAATTTTTACATGCAAAGCATAAACAGACGGTTCACAATTTTTAAAAAGATAAATATTATTGTATGCGTCTTGAAATTATCTTGCACATAGACATCACTCCGCAGAGTGTAGTGTACTGTCAACAGCCACCCCCCCCCCCCCGAAAAAAAACAAAAAACCCAAAAAACAAAGAAAAAGAAAAGAAAGCAAAGAATAAAAAAGAAAGAAATTATATTCTATTCCAAACTTTTTTCTTATCAATGTTTCGGCTTTTATCTTATCGATGAGACAATACACAATGGAGATGGCAATCTGCTGCACAGCATATGTTTTAGTAAATACACAGATAAAACTGTGTAAAGTTTCCTATCTTTAAAAGAAAACCAAATTTATATTTCACAATTATCTTACCAGTACATTTTCTCTTTCCAAATACAAATGACAAACATACAAAAATCACCACTCTTTGCGTAAGATTCTTTGCCATTTTCTCCTGAATAATTCCCTATAGATGTACCGTAAATTTCCAACAGAATCCTCGCAGTCCTAAGTGAAATCAACAACGAAAACCTCGCGGAAGTAAATATCTGAAGCATTCATTTAGTTCCGTGTTTCATATTCATGTTACAATGAGGAAAATTCAAACCGAAAAAAAGAAAGAAAAATTATGAGTTTAACCTAATGTCACTTCAAAACATGGTCAAACATAACGACTTAAGTGTTTTCTACATAAAAACAATGTTATAATGTTTGTGCCTGCACAAATACTTGTTTATCTGTTTACTTGACGAACGTTAACAAACGCGATGACGACTATTTTTAAATTATAAAAACCTAGGATATCGACGTGTCGCCTGATGAGTAGGAAGCCCGGACCTGCGGTTTAAAGGCAAGTATTCTAGCCACCAAGCTGTGCTGCCTACAGATCTGGACATTTATTTTGGTAATGTTAAGTTCGTGGGAATGCCATCTTGTTCCATTTGACTAATCACTGAGGCATATATACGTGTATTCATACATATTTTAACATCACAACTTTAATTTGTGAAGGTTAAGAGAAATCTGGAAAATAATAAAACATTTGCCAAAGGGACTGTCCTGAAACATGAAATTCATAGGAGCATTTAAGTGTTTTCTTTCTTTCCACACAGCTTACATGGAAAAGTGTATGCGAATGGTTATTGTCAATATGTGATGTAAACACGCAGTATGTAAAACGGTTCGGGTGCGTTTTGGCCCAGTGCTGTGAAAAACGTTAGACATGTCTACCATTTTTTCATTGTAAATTAGCTAGTGGACGGGAACTGATGTTGATAGCATATATGTTGTGTTTACATGTACAAAAAAGGTTAACGAGGTCTATAGCATCGTCGAATACCCCGGTCTTTTGATTTAAACGTAGAGCAAAAGACTGGGGGCATCCGATGATATGTCTATAAAATAACAAAATGGAAACACTCAATATCAGTATATCTTTCTTTTATGTGGGTTTTTTTTTTTGTGTATTCATTTATTATTTATCTTGTCGATTTATGTTACACTCAGAGCAAACAACAATGAAGATATTTGAACTCACCACCAAAATATTCAATTGTAAAACAGTTAATGTATCGAATACTGACAGTTACCATCATCACTCAGTTGATGTAGCTACCAACAGATTATTCAAGTTGACGTTTTATACAAATATAAATACGAATACTTATATGAAACAAAATATTCATATATCATGTATGTAAATAACATTAAAATGAGGCAACCGTGCTCTGTCCGGTCAAGTTACGGTCCTTGATCTGTAAGACTCCTGATTAAAATCAGAGTAAACGAGTTCAGAGGAGATTTAAACGAGGTCTGTCAGAAAGGTCCACCGCTCTGTCCTGTTTATCACAATGCAATGCTCAAGAAAAAATAAGCATAAGGCTGTAGAGATGCACGATACAAGACATACGATTAGTTCCATTACCCAGGTACATTTTACAGTATAAGGAAATTGACATTTCTATTACCCTTTAAACACTTCAAATGATCATAATATGTACCTCGGAATGAATCCATCATCAATCATTCTTTGGTTCCCCAGTCATATCACTAAGATTACCTTGACTCTCCAACATCACAATCTATGTCAATTTCTATTCAGAAATAATATCCATCATACAAACAAGAACGTTCTTTACATTTATTCTCACAGGATATTTAAGTCAAAGTTAACAATAAAAGTAGACACGGTCTTGTGTTTTATAGATAATTCCTCCTTTATAGGAGCACCCCACATTTGCTATATACGAAAAACCAGGAAAGCTTTTTAAGTCAGGGGACTGAAGTCGGAGAAGAGGTATGTGGACCGCAAACGGTGAACCAATGGCGAAGCTATATGACGGTTTAATGGACTAAAACGCATCCACTTCAACTTCCTAAGTCAGTTTATTTGCTGCGGGATATTGGATGTATATTTTAAATAATACTCACGTGTTCTTTATACATTCTTTATTTGACTGAAACTGTGGTGGAGTTTTTTTATAAAGTTCAGTTACATCTGATTTTCCAATAATTCTGACGCATCTGCATCGCAAAATCATTGCTTGCCTTCTCTCACGTACATTACTTCTGGAGGACAGTACATAAGCATATATATAGGAAAAGGTGTTTGAAAAAAAATATTATGACCTGCTATATATATTTAGTCAGGAAATTGGAGCAGGTGGGATTGAAGTTTTAAACTTAGATTGAGATCAAATAGATGTAAAGTTAATGGATTCATAATAGTCTGCCGTGTAGCCAATTACAGATGATAGCTATCTCTCACTGTCTCTGTCTCTCTCTCTCTCTCTTTCTCTCTCTCTCTCTCTCACACACACACACACTCACACACACACACACACACACACACACACACACACACACACACACACACACACACACACACACACACACACACACATTTCCCCCCTTTATTTATTTGAATGTCCCTGAATCCACCACTGAAAACGAAAGTTATATATCACTAAAAATAAAAGTGAAAGTAGAAAAAGCCCTTACTAATGCTGCTTTACACTTAAAGTAATCGTAAGATAGTAAATGATTTGTCCTTTCTGCGACCGTAGGTTTTAGAGTGATCTTATGACAGCTTTCGTGAATTTTGCTTAAGACAAATCTTTCGACAGTTTTTAGAGAAGTCCTTACATGAAATTTTATTATTATTATTATTTTTCTTTTTTTTTTTTTTTTTTTGGCTTTGGTTTGTTTTGTTTTGTTTTTTTTGTGAATACGACTAGTGGCCTCATTTCACTTCGAATTGCAATGTTTTCTTGTTCACACCAGAACCTCCACATTTGCAATATTGTACCATTGTAATATTGTGGACTTTGAATAATGGATATTAAGTGCTATTATTTGGATTACTTATTTCAATATTATTTCCCTAATATATCTACATGTACTTACTAATTCCCACAAAATTAACGATATACAAAGAGACAATAAGGACAAATGATACTAAGGTGCTTAGTATTACATTCATTTCCTACTTTTGTTATAAGAGCATAATGGAGCTTTGATGGGAATAGTACGGTGACGTTTCCGTTAAAATCTATATATGCGCTAGCGGAAAAAGAAACTGTGCAGTTGAGTAATTTTATTGATTCATATATTATATATTACGTTGCAGTATGTATATATTTATTTAACGCATTGTCTTGGAATTCAAACATTAATTCATGGAATATGTCCATTGAGGCTGATAAAAACAGCCACTGAAAAAAGGGGGTGCAAAAACATTTCACAAGATTTATAACGTGTATGACTGCTATCTGCACCTATGCATTCTTCATGCCTACGACGCATTGAACGAATCAGGCTACGCAGAAATGCCTAGAGAATGTTTCTCCATATGTGCAATAATAAACGACGCAAAGCGTCCAATGTAGCAGAGTGAGAGTGGGTTGTTTTGTTTTTGACATAGACATCGTTCCATTTCATTCCGAAAATATTCTATAGACGATAAACTCAGTGACATCGCAGGTCAGAGTAGCACATTCAATTTTTCTCCTGTACACAGTGACTAACAACGTGTACAATATGCTGTCGTGCGTTTCCTGTTGCAGAATGACAATACGTTGACAGTTGTGTATGAAATGGAATATTGTACTGACGTACAGTCCGGTCACGGTAGAGAACGCTGGTTAAACTGCCCTACACTCTCACCAAAGGGGTCCTTCAATTTGTTATAAAGCCATTCCAGACTATAACGCTCCTTCAACCGAATTTGCGGCACCGAATAACGTAAGCGTCAATGTAACGTTCTCAAGACACGACGGTAAAGCCGAAAAACGACCGTCACAGCTGTCGAGATGAAATCTCGACTTGTTCTTAAACAAAACATCTGCCCAATCCCTGTTATTGAAACAACGAAGCCTCCTACACTACGCTAACCCCGCAACACGGTGACAGCAGAAAAAGATAACAGGATGGATATTGGCCTCTCGTTATATGTTCCTTACGGTTCGAGGACTTACGCATCCATGCCCAGGGAAGCTTGTAGCAGTCAAAGAAGCCGATTGGAATCGACTACGCAAATGTATTTTCCTTATAAACGTATGTTGCCGACGCAAAATATCTGAAACCTGAAATCAACATGATATTGTTCCAAGATCAAATGATCAAACAAATCAAATGATGATCAAAGAAGGGGGGGGGGGGGGCGCAGTGCTTACCATACCTCATAATGCCTCTTACTTATTTATTACAAACATCACGTAATTTACAAATAATTTCCATTATCACCATATGCATATATATTATCTATTAAAGAAGATAGTTCATGTTTTATTTGATTGTTCGTAGCTGAGTGTTCTATATCTACCAAAGTATACACTCTTCTCATCAACAACGAAGGATATCTTATGTGCATTTTGCTTATTGCGGTCATTATAGCCTTCTGTTTGTGGAAACATATTCCAGAATATCTAATTCCACCTCTGTAAACCTCTTGGCACAACCGATCTAACAATTTTTTCCGCAAATCACATAACAGGTTGTTTTTGAATAGATTTTCATGCAAAACAATAACAACATGATCCATGTCATAGAACTGTTTGTCTATCCAATCATTTTCATTATGTGCAACGTCTAGTATATTTTCTTCGTGGAAAACAATGTTCATTCTGTAATTTTCTCTAATGATTTTTAAGAACGTTGTAATTTCCTCTGATATACATTCCGAAGAGCCTATGAGAAGAATGCAAGGTCTATGTAGCACTGGTGACTGACAAAAGTAAACGGATTTTGAACTCTTCCTTTCAATGTCACCATTGTGTATGCAGAGTTTACGTTTTCTAATCAAAACAAAGATGGTTATCATAATCACTGCCACAATTATGACAGAGAAAGCAATGAGCCAATGGTCTATATCATTTCCTCTACTCCCTTCAGTTAACACATTTGTTAAATATGTCGGTATTGCGTCAGGCTTCTTAAACGTTAAACCTGAAACAAACAAAATACATGTAGTATCTACAGAGAAAATTTTAATGTAAATGGCTTTGCATGAGATCCTCATTATTGAATGTAAGACACTACAGAAGAAAACAACATATATATATATAAATATATATATGAATTTCGAGAACAGCTATTTAGATTCGCTCTCCTTCCGATTAGTCCTTCGTCTGTTGAATGATATAGTTGCGTAGTATTGGTTCCTTTCGTTTTGACGTTGAAAATTAAAATAAAAATGAATTTGTGTTCAAAAACCCTGATATGGATATTAAGGTGCTAGAGTAAAAAGAGGGAAGTAGAAAAGATCATACCTTTTATTTCAAAGACCTCACAGGTGTCTTCGCAAATATAAATGACCTTATTGGTGCAGGAAATGTATATCTGAAAATAGTATCATGTTGTTCTCATTACTGTTTCTTTACACAGTGCATTAAGTAGTAGAGAATAATCACCAAAACATAAAAAGAGTATCGTCCATTGAATCTTGTAGTTTGTAGTACATACACGAGAAAAACGTATAACCTTCTGAATAATTGATGTAAGCTGGCGCACAATTGATGTATCATTGTTTGAGAAATTCTAAACAAATCTAACAGTATGTGAAAGGAAGATCTACACAGAATGATTATTAGTCATCAATCAAATTTATCGAAAATCGGCAAAACAAACGGGAACAATGATTGGAAATGTGTTATTTTACCCCAAAGTAAAGTTATTTAATGCTTGCGGCAAAAAAAAAAACAACTTGGCGCCACATGTTAGGCTTTGAACTGTACTCTACGATCCAGTGAGGAATTTCTTACTTACCTTGATTGATAACGTATTATCGAAGGGACATTTAGGAAGGCTGAGAATAAATGATTTCAGAAACACTATAACGAAGAACTGAAATCGAATGCAATTCTTCAAATCACAAACTCGGTGTAATTAGACAATACCAACTCGTCATATAAAACAAAACAACAAAAAGTGATACAAAAAAGCAACAACAGAATAAAACAAACACAATAAGAAACAAACGAAACAAAACACACACACACAAAATAGAAAAAAGAAACAGAAAAGAAAATAACACAACGCCAATCTTCACAATTTTTCGGTCTTTATGAAGTGTAATAGACGAAAATCTATCCATTTTCTATTTCAACTGATAAATACCCAGCGGTTACAAATATGTGGAGAAGAATGGTGTATGTGTGTGTGTTATAACATGTGATTTTACAAATATGTGAGCTAATCTGTTTTACATTCACTACTGAACTACTAAAATATAATAGCATTACAGAAAGATAATGAAATATTTCTGAAAAAATATTTAAAACCTTGCTTTTCTATTTTATTATATTAAATTGGATTCTATTTCATAACAAGGAAGAACGACACTGCACTTAAAAACAATGCACACACAAGTATTTACTCAAAAACAATTGGCTACCAATAGATTTATATTCTCTTATTCGTATGACGTACATGAAACGAACAAAACCAATGAAAACGAAAGTTTTAATAGATATCTATGTAATACACAAGTTTACGGTATGCTATGGCAGCATATATTCTATTATATGTAAAGGAAAAAGTACTTACCTCTAGGTCATATGATTCCGCAATGTCGATTGAAAGGTTTGAAAACAAATACTGCATTTTACAGACTGTATTCTGTAGAAATAAACAAAACGTGTATACTGTGTATCTATTTGCACGTATGGTCAAGGCAAGTATTCCCTCAGTGTATTTGCCGTCATTACTCCTTTACTAACACTATGGAAATTGCACCCATAAGAGAAATGCAGCGGAATATAAACATGAATGATAATAGATATTTAAACTCCTTTAAATGACCTTATAGAATCTCATACTAAGTCATTAACATGTATGCAATTACCGTTTCCAGTAATGATATAAATTCATATTTTCAGTTTAACATATTATATTAAAACAATCCATTCACCCCTCAATTGAAAATATATTTCCATCATTTCAAAATTCATGTTTCAGAGACTTATCCAGGTTTTTAGTGCATTGCACTTTAGTTATTTAATAGCAATGTTTCTAACATTAACTTAGTATATATATTATTACTAAAGAAACAACATGCTCTAGAATCTTTTTTTTTTTTTGAGGAATAGTCTCTTTAGCTTACATTTCGTTTGCATGGGACATGGTTTAGTTCTGTGTGATGGTCCGACGCTGAGTATAGCACAGGAACAAATGAAACTCCTGACACTTTAAAGAATCCAGCTGCCTCCCAAAACATATTTCCGAGTGATATGTTTAAACGGATACTCTGTTCGAATTTCATGAAATCTAGTGTGTAGTTTGTACAAAAAATATCCTCATATTGGGCTGTAAACAAAAATCGAAAACATCAAAATAATCATTACAACCCTATATACTCTCTCATGGAATTTTTGTTCTGGTGTCAAGTTCTTAATGACGGAGGGTTACAGTAAGCCAGCAATAATAAACTCTACTCGTCGGCAAAATTTTAAAATGTGCGTCAATACGATGTATCAAGTTTATGATTTCCATTAACAAAATATACGTTCTGATATATAATTATGTGAAAGTCTTATGTAATGAGACATTAAATCTACAGCTTAAGTCTAATATACCATTTCGAATATGGTCATTACAGTAATGCATTTTCCCCTACAGAATATCCTCATCATGACTTTAACATCTAACAGAATAATAATCCTTTGTGACAGATCAGTATCCTACAGTAAATGGGAAAAAAACGAAACGAGGTAGGGAGGAAGACGCTAAATAAATCACTGTTATGAAAATATAGGATATAAGTAGATAGGTAACACAATGGCGTCTTTCGCGTTACGACGAACCTATATCCAGTATTACCCAGGGAAAGGTAAACACATTGTATTAAATTCAGATTGAAGCAGTAAATGTATCAATTGTTTCCTGCTGTGGTACATTGTTATTGTGAAGTGATACATCACTCGCCTATTTTATGTTCATTTAATTAAAAAGTTATTTAAATCCAACAAACAAGTTCAGGCGGGTGCCCAGTCACGATAGCTTACAGATGGTCACTTAACACAGGTATATGTCACAATAAACGGATATTGAAAAATTATGATTTGATATAGTTGGGCACAGAATATTTCATTGGTACTATTGCTTTTCATTTCATCATTCTTATTTCATTCATTTCTGCTTACCTGCCGTCTTGGTTTCACAATACACAGGATAAAGGATTACACACAGAACAACTAACACAGACTTGACCATTCCTGTTACATCTTCGCTATGCCAGGATCATAATATATACTTCCATGTCATCGTAACACTACAACTTTATTGAGATAATTCCCATAGCTGTTGACTGTTGAACACAAAGTAATAATTCCTAGTTATTGTAATCATTTCAGATACGTCTCTGCTTTGGAGCATGTCGCAATGAATTCTGGTAAAACCTGTCCTACGGAACACACCACGAGAATTACTCCTCCCGGATTTTTGCTTTATCATCAAAATCCTTAATAAACTGTCTTAGCTATCGGACACACCATAACATTAGTTCATGACATTTGTAGGAGGGAAAACGTCATTATAAGTCTACAGTTACATTTTCACTATTAAAACACCATCGTAGTTATTAATATACCTGTATTTATATTCGCCATAGAACACATAACAGTGCTCTTTCATAAAATACAAAAATTGTCGTTCAACATCGCATTTATTGTTCTATTATTTTCCTAGGGTGTCCTGTCATTATAATTATCCATTTAACATCTTCATTGTACAGCTCTTCCTTATTGTCATCCTTTTAAATCTAAAGTAAGAAAGGAAACGAACGATATATATTATAATGAAAATATACATATAAAATAAAAAATTTTCTTAGTCAAAGTACAGTCAGATATACCTCTATCCTCAGTTGTATCAAACATGGGGGAAAAAGAGACCGGGCTCGCTTATTTGACAACACTCATGGCATGGTAGATAAAGGAAAGGGGCATGGAAGCAATGACATTGAGTTCTGTATACAATACGCTTTCCTTGAGATAACGATGCGAATATAGAGAGATCAAGTTTTAAGCATAGTTTTTTTTTAATTAATTGAAAATATATCACTTAATTTGTGATATACAAATTCTATTCTTTATTTCATATATCTAAAAATTTAATACCTTATGTCAACTCATCAACATTGCTGAATACCACGGCCAGTAAGTATGAATGTTTTTGAAGTTTGATATTTCCATACATCTTTTCCTTAACTCTGTCTTAGATCACCCATACTATATTTATGACAGGTCATCTACCTGAACTCTGATTTTTTACAGAATTCATTATGCATCTAAGCTTTCTACACGTTTTTATTACATCACTTAATTAAGACTGTTACCTTTGTATCAAATGCGATTATCACAAATACACAACGGCAAATCATTTGTTCAGACATCTGAAATAGAGACTGTGCAAATTTCAACAGAACAAGGAATGGTTTTGACATTAGTTTCCTTGACTCAGATCCAGTACACATCACTGAAACCAATGCAAAAAAAAAAAAAATGGTCCTGAATAAAACAGGTGCATACCCCATTTATACCTATATCATAACAATCGAAAGTCTTCATGTTCAGACATGTAATGCAAGTTTCATTACTATTGAATAAATACACTTTACGAGATATGCGTTATGCGTGTGACATAAATGCACTCGGCAATTTCTATTCCCTTTTCATGTATAGTGTTACTGAACATCGGTCATAAGAAGCATGTCTGCAACTATTTCGGAAAACGTGGCCATTAAATTTGATCAAACAACGAAAAAAAAAAAATATCCATCATAACAAAATTGGGTATGTATCTGTACATGTTGTTCTATTAAAAAGGATCTACCATGCCAGTTAACGCTAGCTTGCTCCTCTTTGATTCCACCTCTAGTTTTAAGGGTCAGTGGATATCTACTGTGGTGTATTGTTTTGGGTTCCAGACACACTGCCCTTGTCACTTTCGTATTTTACCTTATGACATTCTCAGCATCATTACAACATCTCTCTAGGAGTGGTTATAAGTTGTACAATGACCAGTACTTCAATTTGGTGTTTTTATTGCTATTGTTTTATCAACCCACCTCATCATCATGATATGCAGCGAGAGTTTTCATCAAATGCATTCATATCGCCTCATTGATTCAACAAATCAAATTGATAAACATGTGTTTACAAGACCACATATTTTTAATGTAAGTAAGCAGGGGTGGATTTAGGTTTTGATGTATAGGGGTCGAGGCAAAATCAGGCGAGGTGACTGATGAAGCATTGATGTGGGACGCCCTTACTGTATGACGGTTTTATAGCGTAAATATCCCACAATTTCACCGTCCTTAGTCAATACCTTAATTGTTGTGTACTCGAAGCTTTTATGGTGCTATATATGTCTTTTCCGCACCTTGTATTTCTGGTTGTACCTGTGGCCAGGGACGTATATATCTAAAGGAATATGCAACTACCCCGCTGTCCTAGCATAGCCTCGTTTTAAATGTGTTGAAAAAGTTGCGCATGCGCGATAAGAAATGTCCGCCATATTTTTCCTTATCCGTCGCCTGAGGAAGTTGCTGTCTTCATAGAACAATATTCAGAAGAGATCGTTATTGCTGTATCCTTAAATTAAGGTAATGTTTGAAATTGTTTACTTCTTGTAAAGTTAAAATGAACCATTATTTTTAGTATTCAAAGAAACCTCTCTGCGAGCCTCTCGTGCCGGTCGTGGAGTACATGTCAAAAATAAGCAGCATAACAGCAACCGAAAATAAGTGACATAAACCCTTGTAAACGTGAATGTGAATACAACACAATGAAAACTAAAGTATTGTGACTTAAAAAAAAAAATTCGAAATGCTTATGCTGCATGCGTTTACTATAACGGGACAATTATCGTTAATCATGTTTCTCACAATGATGCCCCTAAATTCGTACCCCGGAAAAGTAAGATGAGACAAAGCAGAAGTTAAAAAAATAGAAAGAACGAAAGAGGGAGGGAGAGATTAAATAATTAATCAGAATTCATACAGATTTTCTATTCATTTGCTTATACTGCTTTGTTGTGTCGGAAACCAGATATATATGTATAGGGGCCAAAATAAGTAAAAAAAGAGAAACAAAAGCAAAACAAAACAAACAAACAAACAAAAAGGCATATAATTACCAGTGAAGGCAATCGGACATCTTTCATGCTCTCGCTATACTAAACGTATGTCATATACGATATAACAATAGGAATAACAATACCTTCCCCAGAAACACCTGGGTATTACATGTAAACGTTAAAACAACAAACCAATTAAGGCCGTTACGTAATGTTGTCATATATTAACACCAGGGGTAGTTCTATACGTTCCATTTAACACCGCCTTATGAAGTAAACATATAGTTTTAGGTGGTTATTTTAAATACACATAAATGACATAATTGATAAGTAAACTTTTATTGCATCATTTTAGAATAGATACGTTATATTGCATTGTACTGGTGTGAATTGTCATTTTGTTTGATTGTTTAATGTCCGATATAGCAGAATAATTAAATGCGCATGCGCAACTTTTTCAACACATTTAAAACGAGGCTACGTTAGGACAGGGGGGTAGTTGCATTTCCCTTTAGATATATACGTCCCTGCTGTGGCATATTAAATCTTACAGCCTAGTCAGATTTCATCATTTCTAATCACTTCGACTCAGCTGCATCACAAAAAGGCCCATCATCTTTTGCCCTTTCTAACGTTAGAAGAGGGATTTCCATCTACCATAAACGCGTTTTAGTTAGAAAGAGGAGGTGTTAGGTTTGAAGCCATAGAGGTAATCAAAATGACACGAATAGATCGAGTAGATGTACAATTATTTATATCGTATAAAATTGTCGCAGAGACAATTACAAATAATAGTCTTTTGTGACATTCTTTGTTTCCTTTAGGTGTGTGTGTGTGTGTGTGTGTGTGTGTGTGTGTGTGTGTGTGTGTGTGTAAAGAGGGTGGGTTGCTGAAAGTCCCCTTCTGAATGCGTCACGATTTAATTGGTTAAGTGGTAATTTTAATGATGTTTGTCAAAAGATAATTATTATACATGGGCAACAATCTATATATTTTTCTCGGAAATCCTATTTGCTAAGCTTTCATATCTATTCTCTCTGTTTTGTTATATTCCTTTTTGCCTGAATTGTCACAAATAAGGAACAGTAAAACTGGTATTAGCTTTATTAAACCAAGTCAAATACAAGTGTTTAAATATAAATAGCATCACATCATAAGCATTAGGCAAATGCGGATCAATGGAGAAACAGAATGGGATACGGTTGTCATGAAAGAGTACGGCGTACCCCTAAACTTGTTAACCAGTACTACCCGTTGTGAACCCGTTATCGTTATGATTTAAACAGTATTCGATATTCACAGTCAGTATTGATGATTTAACCTTTGCTATTAACGACATAGATATAGTACGGATAAATACATCTATCCAATATTTAGATTATAATAAGCAAAATAAACTATCGGCAAAATCTGATTACGAAAATGTTCAAACGAGTAATATATCGGAATTTATTAGAAGTCTTCAAATTTTCAATAATATGGGATGCCATTACCTCTCTTTTTTCTGATACAAAAACATTTTATTAAGAAATTGTTTTCTGCCAATCTTAATGTATCTTATCATAGCCTAATGATACAGAAAACTTATAGTTACCAGATATACATATATCTTACCTGTGATTGATCAAATTCCTGTGTTCTCTATCCAAGGTAAACTCGTTCACTGCTAGAGTGAATGTAATCAAGTCATAAGATGAAGATATGCACCGCTGAATTCCAACGAGTATTGAACATCAAATTCATAACACTTTAGATTCTCACGGATATACGTCTAAACAACAAATGTTGACTAGAATCAGTGAGCAATGGAGCGTGATTTTATTATTCATCTCCGGTTTTAATAAGATCGTATCATTTTCTCATTCTAAAAGTAAAAAAGGGGGACGACGCGAATAGGTTTATGGGTAAAACAAGCATCATTGATAATTTATTAGGTAAAGATAAAAGAGAGACGGATTAATAGAAACTTTTAGCAAGTACAAGTGTCCAATGCGGTGTATAAAATGGTCACAATAGGCTTCAGTCAAGAATACCATTCAGTATTCTGTATGAAGAGATGCCGTAATGTGTGATAAAAGTCTCGTTATGACCAAAGAATTCCATCGACAGCGTTCTCAATCTATAACTTAATATCCCTGGCACTTGATCTGCTAGTATATCATCCAGAAAAGAGAAATCTTCTACATCATGATTGTATCCAACTACAGTAGCAGATAATGAACAAACGAAATGTATTACAGTGGTAAGGAACAAGAAAGTCTGGTGGGTTCTATGGTTTTCACATTAAGATCAATTTGGATGATACTCTGCACAAATATTTTTACTTCCGATTTCTCCAGTTTCGATTGTAAGTACCGCTTTAGTGGTACAAAATGTCGGGAGGGGCATGTGGTGCAATAAATCAATACAATTCTTCGTAGAAAGACGTACATGAACTAAGGTATGACGTTTGGAGTTCGTGGTATGTCCGAATCTTGTAACACGACGCAGACCATACTGTTTATGCTAAGATTATAAAACTATTGATTTTCAATACCATGTTTAAAGATAATTTTTGGGATAAAAATAGCGCATTTTTGAGAATGCAACTTGTAAAGAAGACACAAACCAAATTATTTATGCTAGAACTTTTAAACTTTACACTATTATTTCTTACAAATAAACGATGAACCCTATTGATTTTCGAGTTCTTATCTACAAGGTCAAGGTCACATTGCTTCTGCTAGGTAGAATCTTTTCGATGTCATTATGATTTCTACCTTGCATGGATTTGAGTAATACGTTACAGAATTGTTGACCAAGACCCAAGATTATGTCATGACCTTACTCAAACTGCAAGGTCAAGGTCGCAATACATATGATTGGAAAATATTTGTTTGGGTAATAACTATTTTCCCCTAACATGTATTTTAATAATATTTCACAGAATTGTTGGCCAGGACTCAAGGTTTGAAGTTTAAATCTCAAAATCAAGATCAGAGGGTATCACACTTTGAATATCCTCTATAGAACCACTGTATGGATATGAAAACTAAAAGCATCTGATTTATCTAGATTTTTTTTTTACTTTAACATTTTCAAATTGTACTCTGGAACAACTCAATGGACTCTCATGAAATTTGATATACATAGAGTACTAAACGTGCTCCAAAAAGTGTTTTCATATTGTCAAAGTATGGTGATAGGTAGTACCACGATGGCTAAAACTAGGTCTCGGAGACTACCCCTCTTTGAGGATCCCCAGAATCTCTGTATGGATAACAAAACTTATGCTACCTGATTGATCTAGAAATGTATGTTTCAAATTTGTTCATTTAGATAAAATCCGATAATTTTGACGAAAGGAGAGATAGAAAAATATAAATCTGTCCTCGTGTAATAAGAACAAAAGAAAATACGTATCACTCTAAAAGTAAGGAGTATCTCCCTCATGTATGCTCTATCCTTAGATTCATTATTTGGTTGGAATTCTGGTTTGATCGCTGCTCTTTAAATATTTATATATTATGAAAATTCCAATCAAGCGACCCCAAGCATCGCCGAAGAGACGTGAGTTGTCGAAATGCGCATCTCGTGCACAAAATTTAAAGTTAAATATGTTCTCTATTTAATATAAATAAGGAAAGATTTACGCAGAATTTTGATACTTAACAATTGTGGGTAAATGGAAAAATCAAAATAAGATTTATTTTATACAAAGCATAAAATGTTATCTCATTATAAACAGGAAAGGATTTACGCCAGGTTTACTGAGTAAACTGAACGCAGAAAAGATTGTACTTTTGGTAAACTATCTGATGAACAAATTGGCGAGTATGATGAACTTGAAAGAAATCATCAACGAAGCTATACGGTAGAGTTATAAAATGAGGTTCGTATAGGGTGAAACAAACAGTTGGGTATACTAATAAGAGCAACTTCATCCTCTGTTGAAAATGTTTCTACACATCTGAATCAGTGTCATTGATGGTAGATGGCACGTGAAATATATAAAACAAATTGAAGTATTACAAATTCAAGAGAAAACAAAAGACATCTGACAAAGCTGTATGACACAAATCACCAAGGATCTGTACTCAAAAACTGATAATAGTAGAATATACACGGAAAAGCAAAAATATTCAATTGTGCTGCGGTCACGATACCGAATTAGGACGATCAATTGAAGTAATAAACGTCATTTAATTGGTGTGTTTAACCGGTTTAGGTGCGCCCATCTTCCCACTCCCCGCAAAAGTAGCACAATCTAGAGCATTCATTCAATTTGTACATCATATCCCCGTTTGACTACATGTCCATTCACCGATGCTGAAGAGCGAACCTTTGGAAATTCATAGTAAAAATGTATAGATGTTTGAATAGTAATATCTAAATTGACCTAAGGACAGCAGGAGATACACCTAAGTTTAGCGTAGTATTCAAACTTTTTTTCGCATTACATTTGAAGTACATAATTCTGTTCATTGCAGCAGCACTGAATACTGGATTTTTGGTAAAGGATAGAATTTTGATAGGATACTACAGTCTAACAACAGTGTTATCGACTCGATGGTAATAATAAATACAAAACGATCTATAAATGTATTAATGTAGTGCGCTCTATGCGCATTTCGACAACCTGTTAATCCTAAGGGATGCTCAAAACTTTGGAAATCAAAAGAATTAGTTTTTTAAGAACATACCTTCAATACCAAATTAACCTAGGATTGTTAATCAAAAAAAAAAAAGGTTGAAGGGATGGTCACAGTCCACGTAGCGCATCCCCTAGTGTGTCAAGCCAGTGTTTGATGAAATAAACACCTTTAAACTGTGTGTAAGCATGTGGTAGAAAGAATCTGAAATGAATTTTCATTCCATACGGTATTTATGAAACTCGTCGTGGGTATTTATATCCCTGAGTCTTGGCATTTAAGGAAGTGTGTAAAATAAAATCAAGAGACTCAAATGGGCCCATATCACTCACCTGACCTTAATTTTCTTATTCAAGTGACAGCATGAAAAAATTGCAGATAAGTATTTACATTTCCTGATGTTAATTTTGTTGTGACTACATTTTGTACTGAAAACTGCGTGTAAAATTTGAATCGTCGTCTACGTTAAGCAACTGTTTATACAGGCCAAATTGAAATTTATAACTCTTTATTCTATGATAATTTACAGGAAATGAATGCTCAGATACCTATAAACAGATCTGGATGAAAAATATCAACACTTGGTAGACCTCTTCAGCAATCTTAACAAAGTCAAAGGAAATTTGACATATCGACAAAATTCTGTCAGAATAATATTCTTTACGATTATGCTTAAAAGAAACCAAATTAGTATCGTTATCACCTACAGAAGAAAAACTGCACTTTTTTGCATTGAAATCACTAAGTCCAAAAAAATAAAAGCAATGTAAAGATGATGGATAAATCCAAACCACAAGTCCAAAAATCATGAAACCATAGGACATACAAAATCAGTGAAAATGAAAAACAAATGGAAAATAACAAAATATGTCTACTTGAAGAGCATATGTGAACCCCTGTGATGGAGTGAGATCAGGTGCCCGGGGAGAGTGAGCATCTCCTGCTTGCTAGCAACACCCGTCACATATACCCCGTAGAAAGAGTCAAATCGTGTGAATTCCATATGTATCTATATATGGAGAAGTCGAAGTAGGTAACCTTCTAGTACAGAAGGTGTCAAATCTGTGTAAAGTGATCGGAATCGGTCTCAGTCCAGAATATCATTTAAAAGTCTGGATAACGAGATATCATATGGAGTAATAAGAGTCTCGTAACGACCGTAGAACTTCCTCAGTGACGATGACTCAGTGACGATGCTAGTCTAGCACATATATAACCCTGGTTGAGCAGCTTAACAGCTTAATGTTGAAAGAACATAAAATGTAAAATTTCGGAATAAAACATAAACAATAACACTTCTTCACACACTTCTCTAGATGTTTGCTTTATATACAGTTTGTATGCTGCTGGTCTGAAGAAGATTGTCAAAAGTGGATACCGTCTTTGACCTACTTTTGCCAGTCACGGCGTCACCTATTGATGAATCTCCACAAAAATCAACAAAACCCGTTAGGAACAATGAATACTTCATTCCTACCAAGTTTCATAAAAATCATTCAGTAGTAGGTTATGAAGTTAAAAATGCGAAAGACTGACACCCCCCCCCCCTTTTTAACACACACACACACTCGCCCGTTTTTGACAGTCTTTAATAAACAAGAAACCGTCAAGGACGGTATGACCGGATTGCAAAGATGCCTTTGTGAGATGTGAATATCCTCCTATCAGCAACGAAGTCCAAGATGACATTGACCCACTGATAAAGTGATAACTGATCAAATTTCGCGCCGTTGAGCAAGACCTCATAAAAGTTAACAAGGTATCTGAGATTCTGTTCACTGAAAAACGGTGTTCACTCACTAAAGCCTGAAGTCAAGTCAAGGTCAAAAAGTATGTGTCAGACGGCAAGAGCTCACGAATGTTTACAATGCGACTAAGTTTGGAGTATGTTATATTAACAGTAAGCAAACGTTCACCCTAAAAGCAAAAACAGTCTGTGTTCACTGGTGTGAAATCAAGGTCAAAGTAACCACCAAAGTATGTCAGACGAGAAGACTTCATATATGTCTAAAATCCCAAAGTTTGAAGTAGGTAACATTAACAGTACATGTATGCAAGTGGTCACCCTAAAGGCAAAAAACAGTGTGTGTTCACTGAAGCGTAAAGTCTAGGACAAGGTCACTAAATTTTTGTATTGGTTGTATAGAACATTCAAGTATCTACAAACCTACCAACTTTGACAGAAGTACTCTTTATGGTATGAAAGAAACCAAGATAAACGCAAAGTGTTGACAACGGACGGACGGACAGACGGATTTTGCCAATTTATAGACCGGAATTGCTTTGCATTTACATTAACAGTACATGTATGCAAGTGCTCACCCTAAAGGCAAAAAACAGTATTCACTGAAGCGTAAAGTCAAGGTCACTAAATTTTTGTATTGGTTGGATAGAACATTCAAGTATCTACAAACCTACCAACTTTGACATAAGTATGGGTATGAAAGAAATCAAGCTAAACGCAAATGATAAACACAAAATGTTGACACCGTGCGGACAGAGAGACAGATTTCGCCAATTCATAGACCGGAATTACTTTGCAATCCGGTCAAAAATCATAAAGAAAATTAAAAAATGACAAAATTCCTCTTGTAATTTACAATAATTATGATTGAAAGAAACCAAATTAAAGCATAACTCTCACCTTATTAAGAAAACTTGCACTTTTCTGCATTTAAATCACTATGTGAAACATCTGATTTCGGTACAGAACCAAAAACAACACTTCTTCACACATGCATCACTCATGCCTATGTATTTAGTTTGTCTCTGTAAGCGGACGATCTGAAGAAAAGTTTGTCAAAGGAGGTTACCCCCTTTTGTCTGTGGTGGCGCCACCTATTTATGGATCCGGACCTAACAAAAAAAAAGGGGGGGGGGGAACACTAGTAGGGGACCATAAGTACAACATGCCAACCATGTTTCATCAAAATCCTTCCAGTGATTCTTCAGAAGTCGAAAATGTGAAAAGTTCACGACGACAGATGGACAGATGTCAGACGACATGCTATGACAATAGCTCACTTTAGCCTTTGGCTCAGATGAGCTAAAAACGAATAATAAAAGTTACTATAGAACTGTCTCATCTTGAACCGAGTCACTCGAGCAGAAAATGTAAGTCGGATACGTGTGCTTAAATCAGCATTCCAAGATGAACCTATAGAACATATACTTTCTCCAATACTGAGATACCTCCATGCTACTAAACCGCCTTACTTTTGTGGTGAATGTTGGTCACATGCATCATAGTATGCATGCGCCTAAGTCAGCTTCTCTAAATGAACCAAAGGTGCAAATTTTGTAACTGTGTTGCCTATCACTTTCTGCCATGCAGAGTTGCCCCACAGTACTTAACGCAGCGCAGGGGTATAGCATTGGCTCCTCTCAACTTCGGTGAGGCGAGTATAAAATAGAAACAAGGAAATTCATTTAATTATTAGCTCAAACATGAGTTCGCTCAAACTCCTTAACCTGGTCAAGCAGAAAATGTAGGTTAGATGCAAAATCCGACGAAAAGTTTCATCTCGGTGTGTAAGATGAACCTGTATACCAATTTCAATCAAGTAGCACTTATATTTCTCTCAAACCTGACTTTATCCAAAAATTCTAAGCCCAGACATTCAAATGGAAAATGTAACTCAGATGCAGCATCTGACATATGGTATCATCTCAGTATGTCAAGATGAAACTTTATACCCACTTTAATTCACGTAACACTTAAACTTCTCTCAAACCTGACCTTAACCAAACTTCTTAATCAGGCATAGACTCCGACAACTGGAGTATAGCATAAGCTTTCATCTCATTCCTAGAGGTGAATTATAAACAAGTATAACACATTTTGCATTAATATTTCTTTGTAATCAATCTTTCAATCAGTTACACTATTATGATTTTCATCTGACATAAAACAAAGAAAGCATTTACACTGCTACTGTTCTAACACTCAATAAACAGGTAACAAAACCAATATAAGATAAATTCATTTAAACTTCACAAAATGCAAGACAGAGTTGGCAAAACTGACAAAATCTACTAACTTTTATCAATTATGAACGAACTACTCCGTATGTTAATTTGATAATATATATCTATATATATATATATATATATATATATATATATATATATATATATATATATATATATATATATATTTAAAAAATCTTAAATTAACAAGAGGAACGCTTAGCATGGCATAATACGCCCATCATTTAGTTTGATAGGCTTTAAAATGAGGAGGCTTCAAGAAGCACAGCAATAATAAAGGAAATCAATGACTCAATATATAGGAAATCATTGTATTAATTGATGACGATTTCAAATCTCAAAATACCATATGGATATCTAACTGAGTCAACTATAGAACAGCAAGTGATCACAGTATCTTAAACTAAAACGAGTAAGCTTGACCTTGATCAATTATGAATTAAAACTTTTTATCGTGACCATGACCTTTCAAAAATGACTCTGAGTGACCTAAGGCCATGCAAAATAAATTCTGTGTTTCTCAGAAACCGCCACGCGCTCAAATCTGCTGCAGACGAGTCGTATTTATTGTAAATTTTGTAAAAATTAGTTGCCGTGTCTCTGTTTTGATCCGTTGGTAAATACAAAATATCCATATATAGAACACTTTTTCCCCTAGAAGAAAGAGAAAGTACTTTGTTAGTGCTAATAAAACGGTTATTGCATTGCTGTTACCAAAAACTTCTTTTATGACCTTACTTGAAAGTATCCCATTATAACAATACAAATGTAAATTGATTCTTCCATTTGTAAAAGATACATCAATAGCCCAAATATTAAAAGATCTAATTTGTTAAATTGTTGCATTTTTCAAATTGAAAAAAAAAAAAAAAATAGGAGCTGCATACCAAAATTTGCTTTGCCAACTAGCTTTAAAATAGTACTGTTTGGTAAAAAAAAAGTACAAAAAATAAATACTCTACCTATCTTGCCACTTTTTGAGACCCAATTATCTGAGAAAAATCGAATTAATTTTACATGGCCTAAATAATATTTGGTGAAGAACAATCAAATTCTGATGAAAGGTGAAAGAGAAATAAGTACTTCATGGTATTTCAAGTTATAGTTAATAAGTGACCTTGACCTTTCAGATATGACCTTGAGTGACCTTTGTCCAAAAGCCCTTACATGTTGGTGAAGTATGATTAAATTCTGAATAAAGGTGTAGGAGATACAAGTACTTCATGGTATTTTAAGTCATAGTTAATAAGTGACTTGACCTTTCAAAAATGACCTTGACTGACCTTTGTCCAAAATCCCTCAATGTAAATAATATTTTGGTGAAGAGCTATCAAATTCTGATGAAAGGTGTAGGAGATATAAGTACTTCATGGTATTTCAAGTCATAGTTAATAAGTGATCTTGACCTTTCAGAAATGACCTTGAGTGACATTTTCCCCAAAACCCTTAACCTAAATAATATTTTGGTGAAGTGTGATCAAATTCTGATGAAAGGTATAAGAGATATGAGCTCAGGCAGGAAGACACACGGACATGACTACATGCTATATGCTTGAAAGTTTTAGGGGAGAATAAACATCCAAGTCTCATTACTCCGCAAGTTCAAATTGCATAAACCTGAAAATCTAACGGCTCCTTCCTCTCCATAATCTTGGCATCAGGTTAAAATATCACAAAAAAATCTTTGAAGTAGACTTGGTTATCGTGTGCCATAGGAAGTCATGCTATATTACCATGTTAACAAGAGCAACGCCTAGCGTGGCATAATACGCCCGTCGCTTAATTCAGACAGGATCAATTCGCATTTGGCGTGATTTTCATGAAAAACATCTGATGTTTACTGAAGTTAATTGTGTTTCATAGCATTTTATCATAGGAATAAGTCCAAGGGCAATAAGTCCTGCAGAAATGGCCCTATCCAACCCATCTTGGAACTTGACCTGCAAAAAAAACTTCAAATTTTTTAGAACTAGCCCCCTCTGTAACACCTCACCCCCCTCCTAAAATTATAAATTTCTCAAAAATGAAAAAAAAAAAGATATTAATACCTGTAATATATGTGGAAGTTGGTACATTTTACTTGTTTCATGGTAAATTTCATAATGTTTTTACAAAAATTAGATTTTTAATGAATTTTCAAAACAAAATCTTGAAATTTCTAAGTCCAAGGGCCATAAATTCCGTCAAAAGTATGTCAATCGTAACAAAACTCGCACTGGTACTGACGCCACTTGGAATAAAGCTATATACCAAATTTCAACTCAGTATCTTGAAAGAAGGCAAAAAAAAGTCCGGGAAACCTGACCTAGGACATATGATCAACCCCCCCCCCCCCCTAAATTGAAGAAAAAAATTTTAAAACCCGTAACATATGTGATAGTTGGTACATTTTACTTGTTTCATAATAAATTACATAATGTTTTGACACAAAATAGATTTTTAATGAATTTCTGAAAAAATCTTTCAATTTATAAGTCCAAGGGCCATAAATCTGTCAAAAGTAGGTCAATCATAACAAAACTCGCACTGGTACTGACACTGCTTTATATAAAGCTATATTCTAAATTTCAACTCAATATCTTGAAAGACGGCAAAAAAAAGTCCGGAAAACATGATATAAGACATATGGTCAACCCCCCCCCCCCCCCTAAATTATCAATTTCTCAAAAATGAAGCGAAAGATATTAAAAACCGTAACATATGTGATAGTTGGTACACTTTGCTTGTTTCATGAGAAATTTCATAATGTTTTGACAAATATAGATTTTTAATGAATTTTTTACAAAATTTTGAAATTTATAAGTCCAAGGGCCATAAATCTGTCAAAAGTAGGTCAACCTTAACGAAACTCGAACTGGTGCTGACGCCGCTTGAAATAAAGCTATATACTAAATTTCATCGCAATATCTTGAAAGACATCCAAAAAAAGTCCGGAAAGCATGACCCCGGACAGACAGACGGACACACAGTGGGACGGACGGACGGACAGACGGATGGACAGCGCCATAACATAATACGTCCCGTCTATTGGACGGGCGTATAAAAACTAATCCAAGTCCTGTACATGTAACTCCGTAATTTCAAATCGGATTAATCTGAAAAACAAAAGGCCGCTTCCTCTCTGTAGTCTTAGCATCAGGTAAAATTATCATGAAAATTCTTTGACGTATACTTAAGTTAACATGTACCATAGAAAGTTATGTTATATAAACATATTTTTAAAAATGTAAGACCTTGTAAATTCAAATCAGACCAATATGAAAATCGAAAGGCCACTTCCTGGTAAAAATATTGCACAAATTCATTGACGCAAAGTCAAGTTATTGCATGCCATTGTGGAGGGAAAGATGGACAGACATAACCATACCATTATACGTCCCGTCTAAGGACGGGCGTATCATAAAAACTAAAGTCTTATGCAAATATTAAATACAGTATGAACTAAAATAAAACATCTTAATAGTCTTCCGAAAGGGAAGTGTCATAAAACAAAGAACAATTAACTCAGTATTCACAATATTTCGGTCTCCAGACTTTCTTCTAGTGAATTTTATTGGCATTGGTGGCTTAAGCTATGTAATATCCATCATATTTCATAACCGATATATCTTTGTAAAATAAAACAATCAGTAAAATGATGCAAAAATTAGAAAAAAAAAAAAAAAAAAACCAGTTTCAGAAACCTCTACTTCTATTTACACAGTGACCCACTCTATTGAAAAAATCATGGAATATACATATATTTTGTGGCCTTAACATTTCTGCATTGATATGACATATCTTTCTGGTCATCAAACAACCTAATGTAATAACAATGTTTTTTCATCTCAATGCATGCAGCGAAAGGAAAAGTTTAAATACACAAGAATACAGAAATAGAAATCCTAATTCTAAAATTATGGTACAGTCCAGGCGTTCTGCAGTTTCTGCACAAAACACAGACGGTGTTATCTAGGTAAGTAATACAATGCTTTCATTACCTTTTACACCACGTTTAAACAAAAGAATTCCTCCACCTCCCCTCCCGGAAAAAAAAAATCCAGGGTGAAATGCTCAAAATCATTTTCCCCCCTATATTCATGTACATGTACTTTATGTTTATATTGTGGAGTTGGAATGTATAGAATGTGAATTGCGTTTTTTTATTATTATCATTATTTTTTTTTTTTTTCATCTTCAAAATGTACAACATATAAAAACAGAACACTGACAAAGTCATGAATGACCCAACAGGTGTACATCAATAACTGCATGTTTTTCATCTAACCATGGTATTGTAAATGTATTAGCTTCAATAAAATACACAGATATATCTGTTTATGTTTCAAGTTTTAGTTATTTTATGGCCGGCATGTGAATCTGAGGCCCTAATAACATTAGTAAAAACTATACAATTTTAGTCAAAGTAATTGCACTACAACTGCCTTTCATGTGGCAGTGCTATACTTGTACACAACTAACAAAGCTGCCTTACGAAATCAATGATGAAACTATAGCTAGTGACAGAATGGCACAAAATGATTATATGATACATAAAAATGTGTATTTGTATAAAAAAAGATACAACTAAATGATGCTCTATATACATATATGGCACTATGAGTATGATAATACCAGAGAGTTCCAAGTACAAGTGTCAACCTGCTATCTATTTTTCAAAAAGGTATTTCTCGTCTGAAGTACACACAGACAATGTATACTTTAAGAGGATTTTCACCGTCTAATCCAAAGGGCAGACAACAAGCCAGAAAATCAAAAGCCACATTATCAAAAGTCATTTTCTCATTACTGAGAATAATGACTGGTTGTTCAATTTGAAATGAAGTACAAGATCCCTGAATCATTTTTTGATCTTGACGATCTTGTGTGAAATCCCTAAGGGCAAGCACCAGGCAGTGGCCAGCCTCTTTTAGCACTGTGTAGCGAAAAACAATAAACCAACAATGATAATTGGAAAATTGGATAGGGGTTTAAAGAGAATAAAAGTTTGACCGTGTTCCTATTTTTTTTCAATATTTTGGAACATACGTTATATTAGAAAAATTGTAAAGAATATTTGTAAACTTTCATTGCGACAAAATATTGTTTTTGCATATACTTTAGCTTATGATGACTTACACATTACCCGGGACCTCTCAATCGCGAGCCAAGCACCTTATCCACTAGGCCACACCGTCTTAGTGTTGAAAAGTGTAAAAAAATGTATATAACTACCGACAGATAAACAGACAGGCAACTTGACTCCGATACTCCCCCCACCCTCTCTCATTCCTCATCACATCGTAGCAACGGGTTAAATAAGATGTTGTTATTGTTAAAATCACTTCATTCTGTTCAGAAGTATACTCATTTCATTTTGGCCCTGTTTACCTGTTTATTTTTAATTTTGCCATCATTAAGATCTTGTGGTCTCGAACCAGTTGAGCTAAACACACTCTCTCTAATGCACACGTTATATTTTTGATTGTCAATGCCATGTTGCAATGTATGCAAGATAATTTTTATTGTAAGTTTTTAGACAGGTTGTTGGAGTGGAAAGTTTGAAAATCATCATTTTTTTTCTTAAGATTTCTGTTGAATGGGATCTACAATTAACATAAATATATAAGAAACAAAAAATGTCTGCCTTTCAGAAATTGGATATAACAACGCTATCAAAAAATTGGTTCAATTCTCATCTAAGGAAACATTCAATACACATAAATCAACTTGAATTTTAAACATACTCTCATATTTCTCATTTTGATACTTCGGGAGTAGATTGGGACAGATGTATAAATCTCTTCTAACATTATCATGAGTCACCGTCGTCATGATTTCAGTACAAGTGACTTTGATTCTGCTCCTAGACAGACCTTGATTTTATTTATGATATGTCTCAGCTGGAAGTAAGAGAAGGCCTTATAAATGCTGTAAAATGATTGGTCATTCCTGATTTGTAGCAGCAGTGGATTATCCAATGATCCCTCTAGTTCAGGACTGAAAAGCTTACCAAGATCTAGGTTCTTTGATTTTACGTCCCAACAATAGATCACAATCACTGCATCTGGAGAGGAAAAATAAACTGGAGACAGTTCAAAAATATATCTTGCTCACATTGGTCTTATCGCTTTAAATATATGCACAACATATAATGTTCTGTCGCATCACTGTCATTCTACAGTTCCTTAACAATACAAACAATGACGTTAAAATAAATATCCAGGAAACAGTATTTTGTCTTTTGTCTTTTTGTCTTAAAGGCCATATTGCCTTAAATCATGTAAAACTAGACAATCCAAGCAATGATGTTAGAATATATACAATCGCTGAATAACTTGGCTGCAAGTCACAACAACCTAGTAAATAAACAATGTGTGTATCTCAGTTTCATATAGCATCATCTATAGATTAAGTTTACTTCAATGGAAATTATGTGAGAGTTGGCCATGATATCTGTCAATTAATGCAGAACAAAATAGATGTAAGAACTGCAAAAGATTGTAGATTTCTATGAGCAGAGATTCAGAAAAGTTTCCCTACAAGATAATTTTAGAATTTCTGGATATTTGACTGTACTGTATTAGCCTTACTTAAGATGCTGACAGTGACTTATAGACATCCTTAATGTGGCAATCGTTGACATGCCAACTACAGGTCAACAGAGCGGAACATGATATGTACCTTACCATATGATACAAACAAAGTTTCCAACTTCACCACAAACTCATTTCCAAAACAAGGGCACCGCTAACGGGTGCATGATACGCCTGCATCATGTTTTAATGTGGTCTACAAGCCACATCCTTTCATATGACACCATCAAAAGTTTTGTTCCCCCTTTAGTTAAGAGTAGAAGCGCGGAAAATTTCTGTGACCCTGCCCATTTTCTCCCACCCCAGGGGCCTGACCCCAACTTTGAAACCCAAATGCACAACTACAAGTCACACCCTTTCATGTGACACCATCAAAAGTTTTGTTCCCCCTTTAGTTAAGGAGGAGAAGCCCGGACAAGCTTTTCCGACCCCACCCATTTTCCAGTGTTCGCGAAGGTGTTCAGATTTTTACCAGACATTCAGTCTGGTAAACAAATGTTCTTTACCAGACCGGACAATAATTCACCAGACCGAATAAAGAGAGCAAATTTAGAGAAAAACAAAAAAACAAAAAAAAAAACATATGTACAAGGTACATGTGTGTTATCGTCATTTTTACTGTATTGAACAAGTTATATATTGCTATTAAATAAGTTCAATCAACTTATTCTTTTCTTTGATCATTTTATTTTAACAAAGACCATGAGACCATGTATTGTGAAATACACATGTACATGTAACTGGTGCATAGACACAGTGGCACTGAGAACCTCTCCTAACCATTATCCAATTTAAAATTTTGCTGTGTTTGCAAATTTAATTTTAATATCAAAGGATGTATGTACATGTACATTCATGAACATTCTTAGCCAAAAATGAATTTGTCCCCTCCTTCATGAAAGTACTTCCAAACTCTGAATTTTCTAAGATGTGTGCTAATATTAACTCATATCTATTGAAACCTTAATTACCCACCAAATTGTGGGTACTCCTACTTGAGGGAATTCCCAATAGAAGACTGTGTCTAAACAGGAAACAGTTCAAAGAGAAATAACTCTGATATTTTCAGCTTGGTGTCATTTTTGCGCCAAAAAAAACTGATAGTTCGTCTTTGTTCTGCTAATGGGTTGCATAACGCAGTTGACAGGACATATGCAATCTAGATAAATACTTCTAGTATTACAAGATTACCTACTGCTCATACAGCCACAATACTTAATACTAGCTGCTTTGTTTGTACAAGTTTGATCACTCCAGAATGTGGTACACATAACATACATGCACACGTACACTTGCTGAATTTCGAAGGGCGATGGGAAGTGTGTGGGGGAGGGGGTGTCTTAGTGCAAGGAATCAGATGTATTTAGTTTCAACTCGGGATATATTGATGCTTTGGAATTTAACTCTTCCGACAGGAGTTTCACATTTGATTTAGAGAAAGACTACGTATTCTTTGCTTTTGAGACTACGATTGCAAATAACTGTAGATATGTTGATTAATGCTTGAGCACTGGTTCAAAGTTTTACCGGACATTAGGTCCATTGCGATTCTAAAGTTTATCGGACCGAAGCCATTTTTACAAGACAGGTCCAACGGTCCAACGAACCTTTGTAAACACTGATTTTCCCCCACCCCAGGGGTCTGACCCAAACTTTAAAACCCAAATGTACAACTACAAGCCACATCCTTTCATATGACACCATCAAAAGTTTTTTTCCCCTTTTAGTCAAGGAGGAGAAGCTCGGACAACCTTTTCCGACTCTGCCTATTTTCCCCACTCCTGGGGCCTGACCCACACTTTGAAACCCACATGCACTACTACAAGCCACATCCTTTCATACTACACCATCAAAACTTTTTTTTTCCCTTTAGTTAAGGAGAAGCCCAGAAAATCTTTCCAACCCTGCCAATTTTCCCCCACCCCAGGGGCCTGACCCCAACTTTGAAACCCACACAGTGAAAAATCAAACAGAGCACACTTAGTCTCCCCTAAACAAAGAATAAACCAAACCATACAGTCAGCAGCAAAGCCTACTGTTGCTATCACCGTCCCTCTTTCCACACCCATTCAATCAAATCTAAAGCCAAAATTACTCAAACCAAATAATGCTCCATAAACCCTAATAGCAACTTCATACCACCAATGAAACCATACCAACTTTCATTCAATGTCAAAATTAATGGAACTGTTTACATCTTGCTATAACAACAAAGCAATACCACAGCTATTAAGTAATATGGTATTTTGTTATTACAAATGACACGTAATGTTATCAATAAAGACAATGCTTTATCTACAAATCATGTAATCCCTACTGAGAGTACCTGTATACATATGTATATATATACTTACCTGATACCTGAAGTGCCATCTTGAGAGTTCTTTGACGAACTTTCTCTCCATGATCAGATTTATCTTCAAGAATTCTGTTTCTTTCGTTATGGTCAAAAAAGAAAAATGCAACCTGAAAGGAGCATGGTATTAACAAATTAAAATTAAAATTTCACAATGTGAGAACTGTAAAGTACAAGAAAACTTCCATCATCTCATGTGGATACCATAACTCAGTCTGTTTCTTTGTTTATTGTTTTGTCACACTAAGCTTATTTCACTTCTAAAGTGAAGACCTGTAAGGCCATTTCATATAAGACTATGGATCCGCCGACCTTAATTTTTATCGATTTTTGAAAAAAAAAGGAAAATAAATTTTGGAGGAGAGGTGTGTTTTATTTCCGCCGATCTAAGATCTCGTTAAATAATAAATAAATTTAGTCTGAAATAGTGTTGTTATTATTTTTAACAGTTGCAACAAACTGAAATACGGAGCCCAATTTAGCAAAAATGGACAGAGAGTATTCCTTACGTCGAAACCTAGTTTCATAATTCCGCATATACATATTGTGTATCCAGAATAATTCAAAAACACAGACATTGTCTCTAAAAGGAAAGTAAGAACAGACAACTGGAGATTGTTTAACATCATGGGTAACTGGGATGTCATTCCAGGCGACATATTGGCACAGAAGCTTGGGTACCATCACACAAGCAGATCCTACTGTGTTAAAACTGAGATAATATTTTTTTATTCTCTAAACAAAAGGCACAGATAAAAACGTATTCGTACAAAGCAAGTCGTACCACCCAACAAGTGTTAAAAAGTCACTGCTGTATGGATTAGCATTACGTATCAAACGGATATGTAGTTGGGAAGAAGATTATCTGAAACACACAGAAGAGAGCTAAAACTCAGCTACAGAAAAGAGGTTACAGTTCCAAATTCCTAGAATTGCAAATGTGCAAAGTGGACAAGTTAGAGAGATCCAGTCTTCTGAACTATAGGAAACAGAAAAAAGGGAAAGAATGTGTATCGTTGGTCAATACATACTCAAACCAATAACCTGCTATACGGAAAATTACTAAGACTCATCTTAACATACTTCATAAGTCAGACTGCATGAAAACAATTTTCAAAGTTCCACCAATTGTGGCTTTCAGCAGAGATAGAAACCTTGAAGACATTCTGGGACACAGAAAACATAATAAGATATTTAAAATGAGAGAAGAAGACAAGGACATTCTCTACTCTACAAAGTGCCAAATTTGTCCCCACATTCTCAGCGATAGTACATTAAAGGGAACGGACCAGCTATATACATTGAATGAAGATTAAGAACTACAATACATGCGAAACATGGAAGGCTTTATATGGCATTAGATGTGAAAAATGTGACTGAATAGTATATGTGGGAGAGACGGAAAGGACGAATTCAGGAGAGGATCAAAGAGATTAAGCCGACATGCGGCATGATAGGAATAATTTTAATCAACCAGACCATGATGATTGGGACTTCAGTAAAGTCATTTAACAAAGTTGCACCGATCAGTCCAGATATTATCGCAAAATCAAAGAATTATTCTGGACTGGACGACTCAACACGGTAATGCCATCCAGTTTGAGCAAAACGCGGTGTAAAATTGTAAATTGGCTCGATTACTGACCAAATATCACCTGCTGTAGACGGAAGAACCGTATCCTGCCAATACACACCAATGACATTAAGGTGACGCTAACAATTTGGCACACTGCAGTTAGTGACATGAAAATAGTACAGACTGCTATTGTTCTGAAAATTGCATTGTGTTTTGGATATTTTTCGGATTTGCTGACTTTTACAAATCATCGGCATGTAGTTCAAAGAATATATTCATCACCCTGATGAAGGCTTCGACCTAAATGTTGGCAAGAGCATTGAATTACAGTTTTTACAGTGTTTATTCCCTTCGGAATTAACTGGACAGGATGAGATAAAATCTTGATATAAATTTTAGAATAGGTTCGGAAAGTCCCGTCAAGTGACTTGCAGGATTTCTTGAGAAAAGTTAATACCGGGCAGTTTTGGTAATTGCTTTAATATTCCAACTAGGCCATAAAATGATAAATCAATGCTTTGGGAACACTTATAAATCCATAATTTTTTGTTTTGTTTTGTTTGTTTGTTTGGTTTTTTTTTTAAATAAACAATGAAACATGACTTTCTGTGTCAAAGTTTAGATGAGATTTACAAGAAATCAAAGCACTGACTTGTATGTTTTGGTCAACAAGATACTGGTGTCAAATTCCAAGAATCTGGAAGATATTTTAAGCAGAAGTGCGATGGACACATGGGTGATTAGAACAACTTACAGACTGGCAGATATAGAGACAGATAACAATAATCACATACACAACACAACATTGTACGTTTTGACTTTTTTTCTTAATTTCACTCTATCGCACCTTGGATGACTTGACTTTAACTAGGTCTTGAACAGTTTTCACCAATATATGTTCCTTTGTGGGAGACGACTGCAGTACTTCCTTCACTTCTTTACGGTTCAAAACAGAGTTCAGCATCTGATTGTGGGAAATCTGAGAAGCACCTTCCTGGAAACTGTATGCTGCAAAATCTATTTTCTGAAAGAGGAAAAGGTAACAGGCACGTCAGTAATTAACTGGTTTGAGAGCATTCTGATCTTGACCGAGTAGACATGTCCTTGGTTCAAGGTCATTACACACCCTTGGGTCATGGACAATATTTGTATACTATATCATCTCCATGCAACTTAAGAAGAAGTTGTGCTTTGGACAAGAATTCTGGCTAAGCATGCACGGTGAACTTGACCATGTAGATGGTAGCAGGAACGGCATGAAAGCACAGTGCCATTCCTTCCAAATAAAAACTTTCACAATTTAACCTCAGTGGCCGTAATTAGTTACGAATGCAATGAAAGAGCCAAATTAGTTCTTCCATTGCAGTCGTAACTAAGTTATAGAACAGCTGAATTTTACATTTTATCATTGTCCTGTAAATTCATTGGCACTAGTGTTTTGGTGGCTGTAATAGTTTCTCTAAATTAACTATGTTTCATACTGTTTGCCAAAAGGGATTACGTTTGAACTTTTTGCTTCACGAGGACTAACAATTTGTTTGAGTGATGGGCTCAATAATGTGAGAGTATACCAGAGAATCTGGAGAAAACCTGTATGTCCAGGCCAGCAACCTCCAAAGTATGTCATAGTTTGTATACAAACACTTCTGTACTCCTCACACCTCTTGTATACTCGAGATTTTCCAGCAGTCCACAAATATCCACTGTGCTGTCTGGTACTGTGTAACAGTCACATCATTTAAGTCCTTTTTAGTATGTTAAATATAAATGCCATCAGTTTTCACAGGTGACAGGCACACCAAGGTTGCCACAGGTTTTCAGGGGTATCTTGGCTTTAACCAGAACTTTCAGTGCATTCGAGGCATTTTCCTGTCTCCTCATGTTTATGAGAGAATATACAGTCAGGCATTACCATTTTATGACATGAAATTCTGACAATTCATGTCATTTTATACGATCCTTTAAAATTTGAGTTGGTCCTGCAAAGTGTGGCCCTTGAAAGGACTGAATGTCCTGTAAAAAGTTTAAGCTTTCGCGAAGTCTGTTTTCAGTGACTTATTTGGACATACATAATATCTATAGAGCATTTAAGTTAATGGAGACAGACACACTCTGATAAAGAAGGTTATTTCCCTCAAACCTCAATTTCCAAAGAATCAAACTATGAACTTGAATAAATTACAATTTCAAAATAAATAAATGAAGATATATCAGAGAATAAACTTAACACTTGCACAAGACGAGTAAATCTTGCTGTGGGCGACCAAAAAATTTGGGGTTTTTTTGCCTAAGTGGCGAATGAAATATTTTGAAGTCGATACAGCCATTATTGATCTAGGCAGATTTTCAGGAAAACAGAATTTCAAATCTAAATCAGTTTTATGCAATGGTTAAATTAGTGATCTCTGGTTACGGGTAAAACAGACCAAAGCATGGTAATTAAGGAGAGTCATGATTGGCTGATCTGATTCTGGGAGAGGTACATGTACTACTATTCCAATGCATCAGAGGCTCTAACTGGATCAAATTATTTGATCAATTTATAAATAAAGATTGGTTTTCTTGTAAAATCATGAATTTTAATCTCATTTTGCTGATGTCAAGATTTTATGACCTAAAAAGGGGTTGTTTGAATTTTGGCAAATTTTTTTTTGGGGGGGGGGGGGGGGTGGGTGACCCCCTCCAACAGGATTTTCTCGAAATTAATGTGGATGATCTGAGGCAAACTTGTAAAATTCTGGAAGAGGATGGTCAGACAAACATTTTGATATATGGGTTATATAAAGCCAAGATTTAGAAAGTTGTGTAAATCTTGCTCGAAGTTTGATAATTTAACACAGGACCCTATGGGAAAAAGAATTATTAAGTTCTGACCAACAACAAAATGTCTCAACAGGCGAAGTTGGGAAATTTTTTCTCAACTAAACGAGATGATAATTTTAAAGAGTACGATAAGAGAAAAAGGCTCTTTCAAAATGGCAGAGAAATGGCTTTTCAATACAACAAAGGGAATGGTACGTAAACACTACCATGCTTTTTCTTCAGCTGAAAATTCCTTCACCAAAGGTTGTTTATCTTACAAGATTAACAACATAATCAAATATGAAAATTCAAAACAAATCAATAGTGCGTGTCAATTATTCTCGGACGGAAATTTGGAACTCAAATAAAAATACTAAATATTGCAATAAATAAAACAGGCTATTAATTTCTTTTCAACATTTTTCTTCTTGCTTCTTTTTTATTGTGGGCTCATGGGAATTGATTTTTAACCTTACAAGCCCCCATGGCTTGTAAAAATATACATCAGATATTCTTGATACCAAACTAATTAATGATAAAAATACAAACTGGAATTTCTGGACTAGACAGTGCAATAGGCATCATAGAGCTTCCATGAGCATGCACCCTATCTTGGTCTGCTGGGATGCCTGATTCCACTGTCTGTACTTCAGAACTTCCTTGTGCATGATCCCTTTGTTTGCGTGCTGGATTGTTCGTCTTCATTTCTTGTCTTTGTGAGCTTACCTGTGCAGCATAAGCTTCAACATTGACTTCTCCCTCTTCAGCCTATTGAATAAACGCATCATTCACTTAAGTGAACAGTTCATTAAATATATGTGTAGAGTACTAAAACAAATATACTGAAGAATGAAATATAAGCTGACAGACAGAAGCACAGACTGACAAATCTGACTCAAAGTATCAGGGATTATATTTCAAGAGATACTTATGGATGTTTGGTCAGTTTAGCTTTAACTTCCTTGTGCATGACCTCTTTGTTTGCCAGCTGGATTGTTCATTTCTTGTGTTTCTGAGCTTACCTGTGCAGGCCTCTCAGCATAGGCCTCATCACTGACTTCTCTCTGTTGAGCCTATAAAATTAATGCATCATTCAGTGTAGAGTTCCATAAAATATATGTGTAGAGTGCTAAAACAGGAATGTCACAAACATACGGAAACATGCAATATAAACTGACAGACAGAAACACTGGCAGAGAAATTTGACTCGAAGTATGGATGTTTGGTCACTTTAGGAGACGAAAGCCTAATTGTCTTACACTTGTGACATTATAGATGATTACACCATACTCACACAACATAAACAAACTTGCAGTCATTGTTGCATGCAACACTCGTCCTCTGACTCAACCTTTACCTTCGAAGTGACAGTTATGTGAACTTGGTAACCTTTTGCATGATTCGATAAGAAATAACATTGAATTGTAGGAAGTTTATATCAAGTTCTAGTGAAATTGACAGCAAAAATATAGCATTGTTTTATTCATATCTGGCATCAGTATCTATAGTCATCATCTGGAAACTGAAACAGTGATGAATCACTATTTTCAGTAATAAGTCTACATGTGAACTATGCTGATGTCTATTTTTAGTACCAGTGACCCTTATAGTTGACCCCAAAATCTATCCAACTCTAGCCTACACTTAACCAGGCTTTGTATGAAGTTTAAAAAAAAATCAATTACTCTTAACTAAAGTCATTGTCTGGTAAATGAAATGCAGTGATGTCCATTTAGTAACAATTATTTTTAGAAATGACCTTTTGACCCCAAAATCAACCCCACCCTAGACCTTTATATGAGTTAGGCTTATATAAAGTTTGAAAGAAATGAATCATTCTGAACTCAAGTTATCATCTGGAAATGATAAATACAATGATAAATGCCCATTTTTAGTAAGAGTGACCCTTAGAGTTGACCTTTTGACCCCAAAATCAATCTCACATTATATCTTTATATAAGCTAACCTTGTATGAAGTTTGAAAACAAACTGGTAATTCCTCACTGAAGTTGTTGTCTGAAAACCATCCAAACACACAGACGGATGGACAGACAACGATAAAAACTATAGTGCCCTCCAGTTTCACTTGCTGGGGACTAAAAAGTGCCAGAAAGTACTATAATCTCGAAATGAACAAAAAGGTATTATAACCAAAAGGATTTTATCTATTACGATGTATATCTATACAAGTATGATGTATGACTTTACTATATACACTCAAAACCTTGTGACTACTGTGCGAATGCACCATCAAGTGGGTAATTTGGTCAAACAATTCAGACCCTTACAAATACAGTTACCTGTTGAAAATTTGTCATTGGGTGAATGCCAGAAGAGATTAGTGTGAATACTAAATTATCATCCTTATCCCTCGGATGGCAACTGAATTAGATTCCCTGGGCACTTTTGACATCAAAAAGCACCAATTATGTTTCATGTCATTTTCAGGAAATCAAAATCACAAGTCTACCAGATACCCATAATAAAAACTAGAGTTGTCGGAATGGGGAAATACTCTCACTGCAACATAGGTGGAAACATGCACCCGATCAAGCTAAATTGAGGACAATATTCAACCCTATTTACTGTCTCTGAAAGGCACAATTTTTCCCCATCAATCAACTGAAAATTTCCCTTTTGTGAGCCATTCAAATCCTCAAAAAATATAATGTAGTTTATTAAAAAAAAAAATGAGTATAAATTGAAATAAAAGCTAGGTTCCTCAAAAGCTTCGCTCTTAAAGCATGTGTTTATGTGATTACACAAAAAATTGCCCTGTACACGGTTTCGGTGTTTAAATTCAGATTCTGCTTTCTTTTTCAAACATCGAGGGCAACTGATGAGGAGCTGCAGGATCACACACGCTTCCTAACGAAGATCTATTATGATGAGCTTCTCATGAAGAATTACTCTTCATTGGCTTATCTGCTTTTACTTCGAATTCCATATTCCACTACATGTGTTGAGTGTGTATTTTCTTAAATGAATATAATATGCATGCCATATATGTGGTCAATGAAGTAGTCAACCTTGGATCACCTAATGAGAATCTCTTGTGATCAATCTACAAATGACAGCCTCTTAGCTCATTTGTGTCAACTGCAAACGTCCTATATACATGTTATGAGACTCAGTGGATAATTTTGTTTGTTTGCTATCTTGTTGCACATGCATGGTCAATAAAATTACTCATTGGTCAGAAAATACCATAAAAATTTTCCCTTTAACCGGGACAGGTACCAAATCCTCTGTGGGGTATGGGTGCCCTCATTTCACCGAGAGTTTTTTTTTCTTTCAGATCAGGTTTCTTATAAGGACCTTTTCCCAATGGAAATTTCCTTGATTTTTCCAAAAATTCATCTAATTTTTTCCCAAACATTGATCTTTTAGCATTATGCAAATGGAACAAAAAATTCCTTTTAAATGAACTGATTTGAAGAAAAAGAAAACACTGTGTGAGTTGCAAAGATAAAATGCAAGACAGAATCATAGAATGACAGAACGACGAAATGATTCTAATGAACAACATTGTATGCCCCCAGCCATGTATTGCAGAGGTGTAAAAAATAGTCATCTGATTTCATAATAAATACATGATTCATAAACTTACAAACGATTACAAATGGAAAATGTTAATTCCTCTTGTTTAAAACTACATCAAACCAATTCATTTTTGCGATTTTATTAAGTGCAATGCTAAAAGACCACTAAGCCATGTTAGGTTGATGTCAAAAGTTTTGAATACAAAAGTATATATATATATATTTTTTTTTTTCTTTGGAAGGGGGGAAAGAGGGGCTGGGTTGGGGGTTTGGCCTAATTGTTCTATATAGTAAAACACCATGAAAACAATGAAGAACAAAAAAAACAATAACAATGATTATAGAAAAAAAAACCCACAAGATGTGTTTATGAAACACAAATGCCCCCAGCGGCAACAAAGTCTGAATAAAGCAAATTTTAAAATGGAGGTCAAACGTCACAGACAAGTCAATGACCTTGGTGTAAAATGAAAGGGTGTCATTAGTATACTGTGCATGCCAAGTATGAAGTCTCTATTTCTCAAAGTCCAAATAAGGCAAATTTTATCACTGGAGTGTACACACAAGATAAATATGAAGCCTCTATCTATTATGGTGAAGGTTAAAAGCGACAACATTCATACAAAGAAACAGACAGACAGGTAAAAAACAATATGCCCTCAATTGATCAATTGATCAGGGGACATAAAAAGTTTCAACAAATCCCAATCAATGGAGTTCGAAAAAGGATTTACTGAAACATAACTGACTGATCTTGGTAGCAGTTGGATGTACACCTAGCTATGGGTATAGCTCTATTGTGCCTTTGACTCAAGTGAGCTTAATATAAATTGACCATTAACTTTCAAATACAAAAGTGTGCATACAAACAAGTTGTTTACAATGAGTGAGAACTGCTTCCTGACTGGTTTTTTGTGCTTACCTTGGAAACAATCAAATATTAAATTTAGTGTTGTTCCGATTATCGCAATTGTGGCCGACATCGTCGCTAGACCCTTCAAAAATCAATTAATCGATTACGATTTGAAAAATCGATTATGATCGTAATTATAAAACTTTGAAAAAAAAGTTGGGAAGAACGAAATATTTTTGTATGAAACTGCTTCCGGTGTTTATTAAATGCAATATAGCAGAGATACGAAAGACTTGCGACAGTACTCATGACAGCGTTGGCCCCGAAATCCTTAGTCTCCCGGTGGAAAAGAAATCCACTGTGTGGAAATTCGTTGGATTCCTAAGAAAAAAACCAGGACCTGTTACGAAGGATAATTTAGATATGACCAGGGCCGTATGCTACAACTTTTTTAATGGCTGTCTGTGTTAAGAGGCACTTTGCAGTAGAATACAAAATAATCAATCGAAAAGTATTTCGATTAATCGATTATTGTTTTCTCACCATTTCCCAACACTAATTAAAATGCAAGTTCAGCATTCCAAATAGCTACCTTTGCCAAATAGTTTAAGTAATGTTAGGGCATAACCTTCACATTTATGTTAATTTCAAATCATTCTAAATACTTACATAATACTTAGCTATGTTCCTCAGTCCTCTCTCCATTTTCTTCTTAGCTCTACGATCGTGAAGCAATTGAATGATGAAGACTAAGAGCATGAAACTTCCTACAACTAACCCTTGACAAAAGAAATTATAAATGTCAATAATAAGCATTTTAAAAAGAAAGAGAATTAAAGGTATAGTCTATACTTAAAATATTAAAACATTTTAGAAATATTACTTATACTGTGCATCAAATTAAATAATTATATTTCTTGTCATTATTTAAAATTGTTAACCTATTAGCATGAAGAACATCATGCCTACAAAGCCCCTTTGGTCAGTTTGGATATTGACATGTTTTGCAATTACCTCTTTTTCTTTACAAAATATTATTACGATTCTCCATGTATTTTTCTCTCGTTAATTTTGCTTAACAATATTATTTTGTCAACAGAAATTAAAACAAACATTGCTTTAATACACATTCCTTCATTTCATATACAAAATGTGCCAGCAATCTGGAATGATCACACAGGACGTTTTAGAATCTTAAATGAGATATTGGGTCTTAACTCTTATACATGTACTAGACAAATCACTTTTCACTGGAATTCTCAATACGGCGCAATAATTCATTATTTTAAAAGTCACCTTGGGATTAATTCTTTATCTATTTAATATTTTAAAAGTCACCTTGGGATTTCCATTTGGGAAAACATCTGATATTTTTGGGAACATTGTGAAAATCTGAAAATTATGCTTTTTAAAACAGATATTACAAAAGCAACAATTTTCATGAATTTCATTTAATTTGATTACTTTGATTTTTATCATTACTGGTATTGTCAGTGTCTGATTTCTTGCCAGACTTAGTGGATGTACTCCTCCTAAAAAAAGAATCAATTTTGAGAAAAACGGCAGTGTCTTTCTTCTACAGTACAGTCCAGCATTTTTAGAGTGGGCATTAAAAATGTCCGCTAGACATTTTTGTAAGAACCAGTTACAATTAACATACAGGTAAGTCGACAGCTTGATAGCTTAGGTAAATGTCCACTCCTAATGCCCACTGAAATTTCAGGTGGACTGCCCACTGTGGACAGTGGGCATTAAAAGTTCCACCCGGACTGTACTGTATAGTTTCTTCGACTAATATTTGGAGTTAGAAGACATTTTTTATCCATAAGAACTGTTGATACATAAAACAATCTAGATGACAGAAACACTTGTTTTCTTCTGAATGATAACTGCAGTCTTATAATTTGCAGGCCTATGTGCACAATAACCCTTCAGGGAGGTTAGCTACAAACCTTTAAGAAAAGTGATCTCCTGTAATTGCTGAGCAATGTTCAGTATGTTTAAGTTTTGTAGCTAACCTTATGGAAGGGCTACCTCGTATTTAGAAATTGTAAGACCACAGTTATTGTGAAAAGGTCTATACAAAAAAAAAAGGATCAAGCAGTTGAATGATTGAAATTGTAATTTTGAAGCATTCGTTTTGTGTTGAATTTACTTAGATCTTTATAAGAATATTGGTAAGAATTTCAACCATAATCGATTGGAAAATGGGGTTTTGGGGAAAATATGACAATAATTTTTCAGGGGAAACCACTGATATTTGGTGGTAAATCTCAGCAAAAACAAGAATCACTGAGATGTTAATGCTTGGATTGCTACATCAGAGTAATACATATATGATTTAGATTTGAGAGACAAAATGTCACATGTTTATATGTGTGATCCTGAAGACCTTGTCCCACTGCCACAATAAAGTTGTATCCAACAGAGATACAATTTACTTCAAAACAAGAGATTTGTATCACAGATGCAATGTGCTGAGTTGCAAAACTCGCACCTTAGAGTGAGTAAGTGTATGAAGTTTCATTGCAATAACACTAAACATATTGGACTTATGGTTCGCAAAACCAATCTTTGATACCCCACTCCTATGATCTTGATCTTTGACCTTTTGACCCCAGAAAAAATAGGGCACATCTCCCACTCATGGTAAGTAAGTGTATGAAGTTTCATTGCAATAGTACTAAACGTATTGGATTTACGGTTCAGAAACCAATTTTTAATACTCCACTCCTATAACCTTGACCTTTGACCCCAAAAACAACAGGGCACATCTTCAACTCAAAGTCAGTAAGTTTATGAGGTTTCATTGCAATAGCACTAAATGTATTGGACTTAAGGTCTAGAAATCAATTGCTGACAGGCGCCCGCCCGCCCATCTCACATCAAATTAAGAGCAGAGTTTTGCAACTCGGGTAATAAAATCTTGATAGAAGACACCTATAAATATATGTCTTAACAACATTTAGTACCTAGAACTATTCTAACAGGAAAGTGTTTACCTAAATATCAATGTTACACTAACAACCAACAGTGCAGTACATACCTATCACGAGATTAAAATCAAAGCTATCTCCTTCATCCACATGGATACCTTCTGCATGTAAACTTCTCTGGACTTTAGTCTCCCAATCTCTCTGCTCATTTTGAAATTTTCTAAACCTTTCATCAGATTCCTCTTGAAATTTATTCTGTAAATCTTCAAATTCCTTAAATTTCTTCTCCATCCCAGTATCTCTCAATGCTTGCTGACGATGAACTTTATCTACCTTCCCCTCCACTGAGGCAAACTGTTTTGTAACAGCATCTTTCTGCTTTTCAAACTGCACACCACGAAACTCCAACTCATCCTCTACTTTTTTATTTCGTAAATTAGTGTTTATTTTAAAAGCATCCATCTCCTGCCTTATTTTTACAATTTCTGTTTTCAACGTTTTTTCTACATCATCAATTTTTTCATCTAATACTTCTAATTTTTTTTCCAAATTAGAAATATTTTGTACAACAATTTTTTCTAATGATTCAATTTCTTTAACCAATTTTTTATTTTTTTCTTCTAGTTCATCCAACTTTCTATATATAGAATCTAAAGAACTTTGAATATTCGTCCTCTGAATGAAATTGTCCATTGCGATTGACACATGCCCCTCGACCACTCCATATACATTCTTTCCAAGAATCATGTCCATTGGGTCCAAACCTTTAGAAAGCATCTTCTCAAAGACTCCTCTTGACTCCAGACATCTCTCTTCAGTTTCTAAACCGCTCTCTTCTTTGATGTATTCTAAGAGTAACTGTTCCTTGTCTTCCTCTATTCCTAACCGAATCCTAATGTTAGGGATCAAATCTGGTGGTGCAAATAATTGTGTCAAGAAGTTGACCAAGAGAGAAACACCAACAGTAGCTGACCTAAAATGATATGTAATTATATTTAGTTGATTACCTTATATATACACAACCTAGAGATGCAACGATATACAGCGATATATATATCGTGATACGTATCGTATCGTGAGGAGCTGCATCGTTGCATCTCTAGCACAACCAGTGTAATTGCCCGAGATAAAGCTTTCAAGACATATGTTGTTTATTTCTGTATGAAGAACATTGATCGGTGATGTCATAATGCCCCATATTTGATCCACTTTTCAGCTTATGATGTCATCATAAAATGTTTGACATTTCCAACCTTGTGTGACGTTGTCAAAGTCGTATTTGCGCTAAAGTGCTTGACATTCGACGAAAGTATGTCATTCTGGATAAACGTTACATTGTCATGGGACACCGGTTGTTTCTTTCAATTTATAAATTCCCTCAAAAAAGATTTGCTGATGAAGTTTATAAATAGGGAATGGAAGTATCCAGTATGATATTTTGGCTTTAATAGTGCATATTTCTAATAAATGCATCAGCCATTGTAATTCATTCCTGCATGAAAACACAAAATAAGACACATATTCTATTGTATAAATTAATGTCTAGCTAAATGAGGTTAGATTGTATTAGAATCAATCTGATAAAAACCATATCTTTATTTCGCTTCTCTATTTGTCCTATTGCAAATAAAGATCTGGCGAAACATTTAAGGAGTCATGTTCTGGTGAAATCTGATTTTCAGCCAATCAGTGAATTGGTAATGAATTCCTAGGAATGAAATTAACATCCCCAGTGTGCGTGACCTACAAGATAGTTTTTGAACAGTAGTTGTTACATATTGCGTCACTTGCACATGCCTAGATGAGTCAATGATTGGCTATGGGAAAAAACGGTTTAGGTGACTAAGACGTCATCAGAACATGACCCCTTTCAGAATTTCGCCTGGGTTCGGCGTCATAAACCGAGAATATACTTAAGTCAAATATTTCATTTTAATTTATTCCATTATCAAACGTTCAAATAAATTCTCATGCAGAATGGTAAAATTCTATTTATCAATAGAATAAAACTAAACAAAGTCCAAATCCCAATTATTAATTCATTGATGAACAGAGGAATATGAAATTAGGACGTAAGTATATTCTCAGTTTAATGCGCCAGACCCAGATCTGCAATGGGACAAATAGAGAAGCGGAATAAAGATATGGTTTTAATGACCCTCAGACTTTATCCATCCGTACCCATACAAAACTGTTTAAGGATGATCATCCATAACGTTTGCACACTGCAAACAGCACACTTGGAAACAAACTTTACCTGACGTTTCCAGAACGATTTTTAACATATACAATGATTAAAACCATATCTGTTTGACATACAATCGTTTAGAAGACCAATTTTTTAAAGAAGAAAACCGGACTGGGCTGTAAACCGGGACTGCAGAGTGAGTTATCGGTTTCCTTGCCTATTCCCCTACTAGAAAAGTGAAAGTTCATTAAACAATGTTGCATAATTCAAATTATTACACAATGATGTTGAAAAAAACTTAACGGCAAAATGCCATAGATACGATGTTTAGACAGGCAGTTTTGTCATCACTGCCTGCTTCAGGTACAAGTTGAACAACAAATGAGATCAATTATGAGATTTCTGATCAACTTGATGAATTCCCTTTGTAGTAGTCATCAGCTCACTGCAGCATCAGACAAAATCTACGGTCCCCTCTAAAATGAATTTGTGAAAATAATCATGAATCAGAGTCAACAACCCTTACAGAGATTGCACTTGACCATGTTGTTAATAGATTAAAAAATATAAAAAAAACATTAATCTGCAGACAAATATTAACGTTTCAATTATAGAATTTTAATCATTACAAATCGAAGAGTAAATTTGTGCAGTTTTGTTTGAGTTGATATCAATGTTTTCCCTATGACTTGTTTAGCCTTCTGTTGAAATAACTCCTGAAGAATTCCGTTCCTATCATGTGCTTACAGACAAATTCATCCCCAAAAATTTAAGATTTTTTATATTTTTTAGATTTAGATTTTTTAAAAACAAAACTGGGAATAGGCCTATTACCATTTCACATACCACATGTATATTCTGTTACACGATCTTCAAAGAGCTACATGTTTACTTACCTTATTGCCCATGGATTCATCATGCAGCATTTCAAGTGGCTTCTTGTCCTATTTCTTTCTTCTTCCTATGACGTGGAAAATTAATACTGCTGATAATAATAATAATAAGAATTGTTGATAACAACAAAGCTGGCCGGTGGGACATTTTCAACCACGGCTGTCATGAGATTTTTGACACTGAGTTGAAATCACCAAGGTACATTTCACTTATGTTGTAAAAATAAATTATTTTTTGTTAACAAGGACATCAGAGATTCAAACATTAATAAAAATTAGTGTTGTTAGTCAATTAGGTGTCCAGACAAAAACATATATTTGATCAAGGACAAATGTTCAGAACCAATTTCTAAATTTGAATTTTTTTGTACTTCTAAAATCTTAAAATTGTCTTTGAACAAGAGGCCCAAGTGGGCCTATATCGCTCACCTGAGTACCTAGATGATCAGTCATGCATGAAGGAAGAATTCATTTATTTTTGCATTAATGTGACTAAGTCAACACAGATGTTGAAAATATGTCAAATTTTATTTCACTTTTTTGCACATCCATTCACGTGATTTTGATATTAAGCATTTCCTTTGTCTCTGCAAGAAGTCATTTAGGGCAACAAGTTAGTCATTTTCTTTAGGTGGGGCCTTTTGTTGACTGATTTCAAGTCTGGGTCATGAACAACAATTGTTTCAAATATTGTCCAGATCTAACTTAAAATTGCCTAATTTCATATGTTGAGTGTTGAGAAACATCTAAAAACTTATTCAGATGTGTAAAGAAATGAAAAAAAAAATTTCTCCATATTTCAATTACCAAGTGGTATATGTACCATTGTGAGAACTGCTTTTTAGACATGGTGGCATTATCTGTTAACCAATTTGGATAAAAATTTACCAAATTGATAGAGGACCTTTAGTACTTCATGTATTCCTTGTTTCATTAAAACCTTTCATGTGGTATAACAGCAGAAGTCAAAAATGTGATTGAATTGTTCCTATACACCCTCATTTGGAAGTCTTAAAAAATTCATAGATAATCCAAAAATTGAGATATTGACAAAATTCTTTCAAAGTAACAATCCTTACCATAATTATGATCACAATAGTCCATAAGAAATCATCATTATCAATTAACTAGGAAATATGACACTTTTTTTTTCTGCATTGAATCATCAAGTCCAAAGAAATGTCGAAAAAAAATTCTAAAATTTGATTTTGGAAGGGAACCAAAATGACAATACGTCTTCACTCATCCCTCTAGATCATTTCAATGCATTCTGTTTGTCTCTGTATACAGCCCGTATGAAAAAGAATATTGTTAAAGGAGGGAACTCTTTTGTGACCTACTTTTGACTATGGTGGTGCCACCTGTAAAGAGGTCTGGACGAAAACAACAGAATTTGAAGAGGATCATAAGTGACTTATTTCTATCAAGATTTATTAAAATCCTTCAAACAGTTTTGTAGAAAAAGTTGAAAATGTGAAAAATGGCCAACCCCCCCCCCCCCCCCCCCCCTTTTTTTTTTTGGAAGTCTTAAACGTAAAATTCCTAATTTCATATGTTGAGTGTTGAGAAACATCTAAAAACTTATTTAGATGTGTAAAAAAAAAAAAAAAAAATTTTTTGACCACAGCTGGATTTGATCCGCTACTCTCTATATTTCAATTACCAAGTGGTATATGTACCATTGTGAGACCTACTTTTTAGACATGGTGGCATTATCTGTTAACCAATTTTGATGAAATTTACCACATTGATAGAAGACTTTTATTACTTCATATATTCCATGTTTCATTAAAATCTTTCATGTGGTTTCGTAGAAAAAGTTGAAAATGTGAAAAATGGCCAACCCCCCCCTTTTTCTTGGAAGTCTTAAAAAATTCATAAAAAATCCAAAAATTGAGATAATGACAAAATTCTTTCACAATAATATTCCTTACCACAATTATGATCAAAATAGTCATTAAGAAATCATCAATATCAATTAACTGAAAAACATGACACTTTTCTTCATTGAAATGACTAAGTCCAGAAACACGTCAAAAAAGCGTAAATTTCTATTTGACGGATCTTAACCCCGAACACAATTTTTAATAACCCATCTTTATAGATTGTTGAAATGCAATTAGTTTCCCCATTTATGTACTGGTTCTGGAGAAGAAGATGTTTGAAGAGGGGTACCCTTTTGGGCACTTTTGGTCCCACCCCGGATCCACCCCTGAGGGAATCTGGATCCCGAACACAATTTTAGTAGGGGACCTTGAGTACATCATTTACACAAAGTTTGATTCAAATCTGCAATGTAGTTCCAAACAGTTTTGTAGAAAAAGTTGAAAATGTGAAAAATGGCCAACCCCCCCCCCCCCTTTTTTTTTTTGGAAGTCTTAAACGTAAAATTCCTAATTTCATATGTTGAGTGTTTAGAAACATCTAAAAACTTATTTAGATGTGTAAAAAAAAAAAAAAAATTTTTTTGACCACAGCTGGATTTGATCCGCTACTCTCTATATTTCAATTAGCAAGTGGTATATGTACCATTGTGAGACATACTTTTTAGACATGGTGGCATTATCTGTTAACCAATTTGGATGAAATTTACCACATTGATAGAGGACTTTTAGTACTTCATATATTCCATGTTTCATTAAAATCTTTCATGTGGTTTCGTAGAAAAAGTTGAAAATGTGAAAAATGGCCAACCCCCCCCCTTTTTCTTGGAAGTCTTAAAAAATTCATAAAAAATCCAAAAATTGAGATAATGACAAAATTCTTTCACAATAATATTCCTTACCACAATTATGATCAAAATAGTCATTAAGAAATCATCAATATCAATTAACTGAAAAACATGACACTTTTCTTCATTGAAATGACTAAGTCCAGAAACACGTCAAAAAAGCGTAAATTTCTATTTGACGGATCTTAACCCCGAACACAATTTTAAATAACCCATCTTTATAGATTGTTGAAATGCAATTAGTTTCCCCATTTATGTACTGGTTCTGGAGAAGAAGATGTTTGAAGAGGGGTACCCTTTTGGGCACTTTTGGTCCCACCCTGGATCCACCCCTGAGGGAATCTGGATCCCGAACACAATTTTAGTAGGGGACCTTGAGTACATCATTTACACAAAGTTTGATCCAAATCTGCAATGTAGTTCCAAACAGTTTTGTAGAAAAAGTTGAAAATGTGAAAAATGGCCACCCCCCCCTTTTTTTTTTGGAAGTCTTAAACGTAAAATTCCTAATTTCATATGTTGAGTGTTTAGAAACATCAAAAAACTTATTTAGATGTGTAAAAAAAAAAAAAAATTTTTTTGACCACAGCTGGATTTGATCCGCTACTCTCCATATTTCAATTACCAAGTATTATATGTACCATTGTGAGACCTACTTTTTAGACATGGTGGCATTATCTGTTAACCAATTTGGATGAAATTTACCACATTGATAGAGGATTTTTAGTACTTCATGTATTCCATGTTTCATTAAAATCTTTCATGTGGTTTCGTAGAAAAAGTTGAAAATGTGAAAAATGGCCAACCCCCCCCCCCCCTTTTTCTTGGAAGTCTTAAAAAATTCATAAAAAATCCAAAAATTGAGATAATGACAAAATTCTTTCACAATAATATTCCTTACCACAATTATGATCAAAATAGTCATTAAGAAATCATCAATATCAATTAACTGAAAAACATGACACTTTTCTTCATTGAAATGGCTAAGTCCAGAAATACGTCAAAAAAGCGTAAATTTCTATTTGACGGATCTTAACCCCGAACACAATTTTCAATAACCCATCTTTATAGATTGTTGAAATGCAATTAGTTTCCACATTTATGTACTGGTTCTGGAGAAGAAGATGTTTGAAGAGGGGTACCCTTTTGGGCACTTTTAGTCCCACCCTGGATCCACCCCTGAGGGAATCTGGATCCCGAACACAATTTTAGTAGAGGACCTTGAGTACATCATTTACACAAAGTTTGATCCAAATCTGCAATGTAGTTCCAGAGAAGAAGTTGAAAATGTGAAAAAGTTAACGACGGACGACGACGACGCCGCCGACGACGACGGACGACGGACGGCGCACTAGGACTATAGCTCACTTGAGCCTTTGGCTCAGGTGAGCTAAAAAAAAACAAGAGGCCCAACGGATGGGCACAAAAAACACAAACTTGGTAGAGGACCTTGAGTACTTACTTCCTATAAGGTTTGGTGAAATTCTCTGCAGTGCTTCTGGAGAAGAAGTCGAAAATGTGTCAACCAATCAGAGCCCATGGCAGCCATCTTGGATTATAGATTGGCACAAAAAACACAAACTTGGTAGAGGACCTTGAGTACTTACTTCCTATGAGATTTGGTGGAATTCTGTGCAGCCGTTCTGGAGAAGAAGTCGAAAATGTGTCAACCAATCAGAGCCAATGGCGGCCATCTTGGATTACGGATGGGCACAAAAAACGCAAACTTGGTAGAGGACCTTGAGTACTTACTTCCTATGAGGTTTGGTGAAATTCTCTACAGCGCTTCTGGAGAAGAAGTCGAAAATGTGTCAACCAATTGGAGCCAAAGGTTCTTGAAAATCATTTTGTTTGAATATGATGAAAGGTACGTGAGTTATCATATGTAAACCAATAATTACAGTGAATTTTCATTAACTGTGACCTTGACCTTTGACCTTTTGACCCCAAAATCAATAGCCTTCCTCCACTCTTGATAAGTAAGCATATCTCAAAATTTGGTTTGAATATGTTCAAAGGTACTTGAGTTATCATCTGGAAACCAATGTGTTACAAAGCAAACACTTGATGTCCCTAACATACCTGACAGGGGCAAAAAAATTACCTCCAATTTCTGAGACTATTCCTCTAATGCTCTCAGATTATTCTAAAACAAGATGTGTTTCGGAAACAGTGATAGCCCCTGACTGATGTATGTTTACAACGCTCAACGGTTAGTTGACCAAGTATTGTAAATAGGTGACATCTAAACTCAATACAGCACGTATCTAAAGTATACGCCAAAAGGCTAAGTACTGGTAATTTTATGACGTCTTATTAATCATCAAAGCCTTGTTCAGTGTAACAATTTAATATATGTTAAACCCTAGTTAATACAAAGATCATCGGACAAAGGAGAATAAAGGACTGTGAATCCATTCCATGGATTGATTGATTATTGCTTTACATCACTGCACAGTTATTTCATGCATATGTTGATGCATTGCAAAGAAATTTCTACCTTGCAATGGACCCACTCGAAGCAGTAAGGGATCTTTTGCCATGTCAATAATCTCAGTTTTTACTGTCTCACCCGAAAGACAAAACACGAATGTGCCCATGGTGGGAATCGAACGCGGGACGTCTAGGTCATGAGCTCTATTCAATGGAAAATTTTATTTAGTATAATAGTCAAACTCAGATCAAAATCATGTGTTTATCCTTAAAGAAAAACTTGTTATATTCGAGTTCTCATGTGTACACCACAACAAGCGTATTGGCTCTCGAATTTGGGCCCTGCAGCCACAATAACAATGCAGCAGTCTAGAATCTAAAAACAAAATTCTTATTGTTTTAAACATGAGACCCTGAACAGACTGACTTGTTTTTTGTTTGGTCTTAGTTTTATTGTCCATACAGAGGCATTTGAGAAGGATATTATCAAAAAGCACCCTTTGAGACTAATTTTTTGCCATGGTGGCGCCACCTGCAGTCTTCCTGAAAAACCGGTGGTCTGAAGACCAAGGCCAGTAAAATCTGCAGCAGACTTGTGAAAAGTTGGCGTCATATTTGTCTGCCGCAAACATGGCAAAACACCATCATGAACGCTTTCTGAGTTTTGACTGAACTCGTGTTTTAAAAATATGGTGCATGATACTCAGATGATTTTCAGTTCCTCTTACTATGACCTCATAAACACTTATCCTTTTTGTAAAATTTTACTCGATGGGTTTTGATGAAACATGGTATACATGCAGTAAATGAGGTAATCTACCAAGTTTATTAATTTTGTCCAAATCAGTTGACAGGTGCAGTCTCCCCGAAAAACTTTTTTATCCAGTGGTCCATCGGACCAGGGACGTATAGATATATACGTCCCTGATCGGACCACTGAAATGCTAATTTTCACAAGTCCTGTCAGTTTTTTAGTGGTCCTGATCCAAAAATGGAAGGACTTGACAAATTACACCATTTTCATAAAATTTTGGGCAAAAAAGATACCATTTTCAATTGACAAAGCCCTGTAAATCAGAGATAAAATCACAATAATGACGTGAATGGAAGAGTTGTGTGATTTATTTCTATACTTTGGCTATAAAAAGCTAAATAAACTACAAGCACGGCTGACCATTTCACGATATCTGTGGTACTACTGGTAACCTTTTTGAGGAAGAATCGCTACGTTTCCCGTATTTAACATGTCATAACATCATTATCAGATATTGTTTGTTTCTTATGTCATTTTGCGAGAACAGTAATCATTTCTTTCCCCAAAATGTAAGTCCTGCAGTTATTCAGTTATTGTGAAAAGCTCTGTATACAGTTTTCTAATGCATAAATATAATTGAAGTTGCATGTATCTCCCTTTCCTGCCATTTTGGAGGTGAAACTGGAATTTTTGCTTAAAAATATTTTGGAAAATTGTCTATATCTTAACTCTTGAAAACATTATAAAAATTGTTCAAAAGTTTTATTATTGCAAAATTCATGAAGGTTCCTTAGTTTTGAGAAATTCATTGCATAATATGGTTGATTAATGCATATGTCTTGTTTACAAGTCCGTGGTTATATATCTCCAAGACAGCGGAAAAGGGAAGTAACTCCACTCATTTTATGCATACGAAAACTATCTATAGTAATTAGTATCTCAATATTTTAAAACTGAAGGTGTTTACCAGTGTTTAAAATCCCACACTTTCCAAAAAAAAAAAAAAAAAAAAAAAAAAGATTCTACAGAAATCTGATGTTTTGACTTTTGAAAGGCTTTAATCACTGATGCTTCACTCTTATCAACTGACCTTGTCAAGAGTCATCATTTGGAAATTTTGTCAAAAAAGTCATGGTTCAAATTTTTTCCCCAAATTATTCTATTAATGAAATATATGCTCATTCATAAACATTTCAAATTAAAAAAGAATTTATAGATATCTGTGTAAATTTTCCAATTGATCAGGTCAGCGACTAGCACATCAGCCACCTGGATGAAGGGCAGTTTATTTACTTGTCACGTAAATATTAATTATTTCAGAAAAGAAACCTTAATCTTTCATGGGGTCATGCTAAAAACAGCTCGGGGAAAGAATGATACGCCCAGGGGTTTGTGTGTGGGTTTTAATGAGTATATATGACTTCATTTATTGATTTAATATTGTTTGTAATCTATTGGGAGCGAATTTCAAGAATATTTGTAAGTTTAATCATGAACGATCAAACCAAAAAATAAAGGTACTCATGAATGAAATTCACAATGCTACAGGTTTTTGGGGGAATAGGAGAAGTTTTCAAAAAATGGACTTTTCAAAAAATAAATAAGGCAATATAAATTTTATTGATATGTTTCTTTGACTTCATAAGCGGCTGCATACAATTGCAGTTGTGCTGAAGGGGCGTCCCTCCCTCCTCCCAGCAGTGACCAAATGTTTACACAAAATATTGTTCAGACAATTTTGGGTTTTTTTTCGAAGAGGGGAAGAATGGCGCCAAGACAATGTTAATTGTGGAGTATTAATCACATAGTATAAAAAAAGCTCGACCAAAGTAGAGCTTCAGTGTAAGAATCGAGCATGATAAACACTTGTAATACTAACCATACACCTTTCAATTTTTCAAAAAAAAAATTCTTATTTGATATATGTTCAGATGATGCCTATGTGTACATATATTTTAAACAGATTTTAACTGTAACAGAACACTGAAAAGCTATTTATAACAGACATTTCTTTGATAAATATGTATTTCAAAAATTTAAAACAAAAAATTTCAGTCACAAAAAATCTTCGACTAAACCTGCTCAAGTCTCTATGCTTAGAGTATATTTAGTCATAATGTCCCTTATATGAAATTCTAGCTGCTCGTTGTCATACTACATTCTCTAAAACATGTTAACGTATTGTAGGGATCACAGAAAAGCGAATAATTATAAATGAAAACATAACATAGAGACTTGAGCAAATCTAATCTGCAGTGTATTACACATAATTTATCTCAGAACTTGGGAAAAATGCTTCAGCGTATCACACCTGCCTCATTCTTACATGTACTTATTGCTAAATTATTTCACTAATTTTGTCTGATGAAACACCCAGACTCCTACCACAGTAATAGCTTTATTTGCAGTATTTAAGGTATGTAGACACATTTAACTGATATCGTCGCTCACAACATTAATAAAACAAGAACTCTGGATATCCAGTCAACTCAGTGTATGCGAAAATTATTTAGTGCCCATAGGACATTCGGACAGACAGAAGTGCATATTACATAGGACCGAACCAGATTCTGTCTGACCAAGCATATAATATGATATAATGAAAAATAACGCAATAAAATATTGAACAGTAAAACGTTTGAGTGACGCGGACGGGTTATTGTTAAATTCAGAACTATATCGGACATCAGGACCAGATTCGTGCTAAGAATCATCGGTCCTGAGTCAATTTTACCGGTCAGGTCCAACGGTCCGATGTATTTTGCTTACACTGTCAACTTCATGTACATGTATATTTACCTGTTGTTCTACACATGTGCATCTCCTGGTATATTTTCTACATTTCAATTGTTTTACTTGTTAAGGTCATTACGTATAAATATATAGTTAAAAGCTCAACACTATTCCCAATAAACGATAACGGTTTCACGAAAACATAGAGGCCTATATTTGTTTTAGTCACTCGTGATCAAATATTTGTAAATATCATACCAAATAGGATACAAATGCTATTGAATCAATTAATTAAGGCCTATATATCCATAAAAACCAACACACAATGCCCCGGGCTGTTTTTAGCATGACAGCTTTCATGTGCTTGATACAACGTCATCTTCTTTATAATAAATAATCTAATATTACTTATGTAGATTATATCATTATTTATTTGATCCATGAAAGGCCTACATAATGTATAGTTTAATCACGAAGTAAATCAGGCATCTGCAGGTTCCACAATGAATTCAGCCATTTTTTGAAGATTTAGTGTCTGCCTATGTGATGTAACACTACTAGCATTAACAGCCATGTTGGAGTACAACTCTCAGGCTTTTTCCATCTCTACCATGTAAACTTCATTAAATTGATGAGAAATTAGCTATTTATCAGGATAGATTTTGTGACTTCAGTCTTGATTAATCAGGAAATATAATCAACAGGTTGGGTATAGGTTCAAATTGGGGTATACATGTATACCCCGATCAAGGTAAAATACCCTGATCGGGGTATCAAAATTCTTATCAAAAGTATAATAACTTCCAAGTTTTACTTCAAAGATGTAATTACAGGTCACATCATATCACTAAAAGTGGAAGAACTTCTATACAAAAACGTCTGTTCTAATCTTTACCAGACCTGAGAAACAGAATGTACTACCACAAGAGATTTTTGACATTCAATTTCTCAGATCTGGAAAGGATTAGAACAGGAGGCCTTATATAAAAGTTTTCCACTTTTAGTGATGTGATGCGACCTGTAATTACTTATTTAAAATTTTGAAGCAATGTTACTTTTGATAAGAATTTGGGTAACCGGACAACTCGGCCCGTGGACAACTCGGCCCGTAAATAGCAGACAACTCGGCCCGTAGCGGACAGCTCGGCCCGTATATAAACTTAAAGCTCTTACGGTGTAATTTAAAGATATACTTGATGAATTTCTATGTTGAGAATGACTGTATAATAATTAAACTTTGTTTGTTCATTGAAATATTGATCAGACAAATAAGAGAAATAAGATGAAAATTTTCTGCAAAACATTTAGATATACAATGGATTATTTCATAAAAAAAAGTTCAGTCAAGCAGTTTTATATGAGCACTGATGGATAAAGCCCGAGAGTTGTACTCCAATGAGGGAGATAACTCTAGCTAATTTGAAGAAAACAGGGTTGTATGGGAACACTCAATAGGAAGTCAGAGTAAATTCTGGCATTTTCGTTTTGTTTATTTTCACGTGTTACCATAAAGTGCTCGCTTCGCTTCACATATTATTTAAAAACAAGTTACCAACTTATGTAACAAGTAGATTTTGATCTGTGATTGAAAAAGAAATGTTGCAATTGCTTTTTTTTTTCAAATTTCGCTCCCCTGCGTCGAATAGACATTTCATCATCGAGACAATTTGTAACAAGACAATTCTTCACCACTCGTGGCTTGTCGCCAAAATGTTTTCATACGAATTTTACGAGACATGTCGTTATAAAAACTTTGATTTTTCACACAACATTGCAGATTTTTCCTTCAATTTGTAGTAAAAAATTAATAGACATATTTTCACCAGAACCTTATTTTTTATAAATAATATGAAGATTTTGAAAAGAAGGTCATAAATGTAGTAGAAAAACATGCACCAATGAAAGGAAGATATGAAAGGAAACACAGTTGTCCATATATGAACAAAGACCTGAGAAAAGCAATACTTAAAAACACATGTTATATAATAGATTTAGGAAAAATATACATGTAGTAAAACATAGGAACTTTATAGAATACAGAGGAATTTTGTGACTAGGCTGAAGAAGAGATCTGAAAGTGTGTATTTTACTGAAAGGTGTGCTGAAGGCGTTTAGAAGCAAGATTTTTGGAGTAAAATTAAGCCATTTTTTTCTAACCGATTAGCCTCAAACAAATGTAAAATTGAAAATGATATTCTTCTCATAGATGCACCAAAAGTTGCTGAAACTTTTAATGGTTTGTTTTATTCATGTAGCAGATAATATAGATAAAGATTATGTTTTTGATCCAGTTACTCACCCTAGTCTACAAAAGATCAGAGAAAAATTTAAAATATAACAACATTGTGAATAAAATGATATATGTACAATGAATCTCAAGAAAGCTGTAAAGGTAGACTGAAACTGTCATCTAAACCGTTAAAAGCAGGTAGAGAGGCTATTGTACCATTCTTAACATGTATAGTTACCCAATCTTTGAGTTTTTCTATTTTCCCGAATAGACTCAATTAAGGAGGCTCAGGGCACTCCTTTGTCGAAAAACATCAAAGTACCGAGAGTACTGATGAAAGGTGATCAATGAAGCACACTGTATAGTCAAAAATAGCAACGCCTAGCGTGGCATTATATGGCCGTCGCTTAGTTTGAAGAAATGAATTTAAAAGTATAGAAACATTCCCACATTGCCAACCGCTAGTTCGAAATACCGAAATGCCCCTTATTTACCGAAATGACCCAAATAAATACCGAAATGCCCCTTATAGATTGATATTTTTTGTTTACATATAAATTACTATTATCCATGTGAAAATAACGTAGATAAGTAAACTTTTTATGATTAAATACCAAATTTTGTATCTATTTGAGCAATTTAAGAAAAGTGCATACTACGGAAGATAACTTTTACGAAAATACCAAGCAATTGTAATCAAGATGTTGTTGTTGATCTAGATTGTTCAGATCACATACCAACACTCACAATCCACATTCAAAAGATAGAGCAGATTTTATTCAGTCAAAGTATCAAACATAACATCAGTGACTATATTCACAGTACTACAACTGACACGGACGTGCATGACATCAGGGACAATGAACATAGTACTGACACTGACAGACATGACATCAGTGACAATGAACCTAGTGCTGACACTGACAGACACGACATCAGTGACAATGAACCTAATGCTGACACTGACGTGCATGACATCAGTGACAATGAACCTAGTGCTGACACTGACGTGCATGACATCAGTGACAATGAACATCAGAGGAATTCTAGACTGAATTATTGACCAGATAGCATCACCATTTATAAATGCTATAAAATGCAAATTTTCACGAAATACTAATGATTTAAGGCAACAGAAATAACATATGATAGGCATTTCGGTATTTAATTGGGCATTTCTGTATTTATTTGGGGCATTTCGGTAAATAAGGGGCATTTTGGTATTTCGAACTACCCCATTGCCAACAATTCGGTGAAATACTATTCAAATCCGTGCAATGGGTAAAAAGTTATGGACTAGACAAAGATTTACCCATCATATACAACGTGACCTTGACCTTGCATATGTAACTTTGGTTTAAAATCAAGACACACTCTTGGGTTCTGGGCAACAATTCTATGAACTATTATGTATACTCAAATAAAAAGTTATGGCCAAGACAAATATTTACCCATCATATGCATTGTGACATTGACCTTGTGGATATAACCTTGTTTCAAGGCCAACATACTCCCTTTGATCCTATGCAACAATTCTGTGAAATTTTACTTAAATCTATACAATGGTAGAAAGGTATGACACAGACTGATTTACCCATCATATACATTGTGACCTTGACTTTGAAAATACATGCATGACCAAACGTTATCAACTGCTCTGACCTAGAAAATAATGCAGAGGCACCGGGATCATAACGACTTAAAAACTTTCTTAGGGCATCCTTTTATTCCAGTTGACAGATATAGATCTATGTTTATCGGCAACACCTTCATGGCTGGATAACCTTCTTTGTATGTTTTCTCCTGCGTTTTATGAGCCAGTGTTACGTACTCCCGCCTAGTATCATAATTTAAAAAATCGAAAGGAATTCAAATTTAAGTGATGGTGAAATTCAAGACTACTAGAAAAAGTGGATAGTCAGACTATACCAAACTTAAACTTTACAGAAGTATCTAGGGATACGATTTCAAAGTAAGTACTTATTGTAATAAAGTCATTTCCAGACATTACTTTCTTGTGTTAAGTTGATTTAGAAACTCCAGATTTGACCATGATTGGCATGAATTTTGATTTGGTTTCCAAAATGTGCATTAACAAATTCCTTGTCTGTTACATTGTCATTAAAGGCCGAGCTTGACTTACATGAAAATCCGGTGGTAGTGCAATTAAGCGTACTAGGAGTTTGGCAGTCCTTGCCGCTGTAGCAGCGATAAAAATAACATACAGCGTGTTTCTACCGAGTTGAAACACGTGCTTTACATACAGACTAAAGATGCATCACAAAAAATTCAAAATATTAATTACACCTCGTACTTGAAAATACCTAAGATTAATTTTACGGTATAACAATCGTTCGAATATTTTCAAAATAAGTTATAAAGACATGCAATAGACCTCCGCCCCCGCCCCGATAGAAAACTGGCAATTGCATCCTTTATCAATTAGCAAACAAACTGACATGTGTTAGTAAGCAGTGTTTTTATGATAATCATTAAATATGGAAGGAAAACAGAAACTTTAAATGTTATGGAGTTGCATTTAAAGCTGTATACCCTATGTTCGCTGGTAGAATGCATATAATGGGTTGATTTATTCTAAATTATTTTGAATATATAAATAAGCCTAAAACATATTAAAAAAGGACCCTTGCAAATATTGGGATCAAATTCGTCGTATTAAGTTAGATATGGCTGTCTAAAACACGATGTTTGTAAACAGAATGTTTACAACCAACTTATCACGTGATCTAATTCAGGAGCCGCCGCATCACGGATACTGGTGGAGGGCGAGGTAAATAAACTTGACAAGGAGCTTTAAAAATCTGCATTAAAGTCTGCTAAAGTTAGTATTTACTGAAATCGATTTCTTTTGGAGTCTCCCTTCCTCGTATTTGTTTTAATTAAACTGCGCATGTGCGAAGTCAGGTCATGGTTGTATTTATGGAATACCCACTTTATTTACGAAGTATTTTCTTTTTATTTTGATATCTCCGAGGGTTTGAAGCAACAAAAGATGTTATTAACGCAAAGTTAATAACTTCAGCCATACGAGAAAAATACAGTTTTTGTTTTACATGCGCTAATTTTTGAAATTATACTGAATTGTAGGGTATACAACTTTAAAAGCTATGAAAACTTTATTTATGCAAAATGTTTGGGACTTTCACCTTTTTGACCCACCACAACACACTGGAATTAGCGGGAGTTCGTACGCGCTATCCAGGGAGTGAACAAAGTGATCGACTGAGGGGAACTTCGGTGAAAGTACTTTTGTTTGCGATGGAGACGAAAATAATGCCGAGGGGACATTTGTAATATCGCAAGAGCCAAACAATGAAGATTGTTTATGGAGACCTTTTATTACGGATGAAAGTAATACTCTGATGTGGTGGTAATGCGAATACAGTGTAACTCATCAACGGACATCTAAGATAAGAAAAGAAAAATATAAAAGGTTTAGAGGGTTTGACATAAGTGTTATTATAACCTTTTTACTGATGTTATATGGCTGTGACACTTTCTATACAGTGTTTGTTCACATTCATGTATATATACAGTGCTGAATCATATTTTTTTCGTCTGTATGTCAGGGTATTCACGGCGGGTATGTCTAGCCAAACAGGAGACACTCACTCCTCCCGGACACCTGGTCTCACCTCTGAATTCCAGGGGTCCGTGAATGTCCACTGTGGTACATTGTTGTAACATGACATGCAAGGTCAAGAATGGAACAGACGCAAAATGTCTTCGTGTGTAGTGAATTTGGTGAGGTCATGGCTTCTCCATCCAAAGGATAAACCGTACATGGGACATATGTGGGAATAAAACTTACTCATCATGCAGTCTAATTAAAACCAAAAAGTATAAGTACAACATATTTTCGATTTTTATACCATCCAACATCGGAATGCGCAAATTGTCGTTATACAATAGAATAAATACACGAACAAACAATGTTTTAACGTATTATGTGTACTATAAATTCGTGGATGTACTTGGACAACCAGAGATTGATCAGTAAGTCTACTTCTTATTTTATAGAATTATAGATCTTTGCTTATTACTCTAGCTGTCACAGTTGGCTCTAAATTTCTTATCAGACCGTAAACTACATCCGGTGTAAACAATAACACACGAAAACACGTCCACTAACAAAAGAAATTGAATTTGAACTTAGATAATGAGGTCTGCCTCAGAAATTTGATGAATAAATATATAATTGTGGGAAAGTTTCTTTACAATATCAGTTGATACGAACTTGTATATTACGGAGAGGGATGAGCATAACAATTTTCGTGAGATAAATCAGCGCAATTGTTGATAATTTTACAAATTTATTGCTGCAATCTGAACGTGTCTCGAAAAATCAAATCTACCACCAGTTTCCTGATTCGTCACTATTTGTACTCCGATATCGGCCTTTTACCTCCGCAGTTTAAATTTTATTTCGCTATAATATGCCTCAAAGTGGACACTATTCTAAAATTTTAAAACAAAAATTGATGTCCTCTTGTGTCAATTTTCTATTTATTCTTTCTAATTGATTTTTATCGTATATTTTTATTGATAGGGCTACATGTATCATTTAGAATATGGGCCCACATGCGTGAGAATAAATGATAGTTAAAAAGCTTACATCACTATTTTAATGTTCATAAAGCAGAATTTTAAACTTAACCTTATGTCTGTCATATGTCTGCTCTTCATTAATTTAAAAACATTGAAATATAGCTTATTTATGAATATCATAATACACAAGTTAATTTCAACTAGCTGTAATTTTCAATAATTTCACCATGTTTAAAATAAATATAGAACATATATGCCTTTTAATTTAGTGCACCATATGCCCATTTCGATAACTTATGTCTCTTCAGTGATGCTCGTGTCCAAATGATTGGAATTCTAAAAATATATAAATATTTGAAGAGCAGTATTGAAACCAAAATGACTGAAAAGTGAACCAAAGAATCTATCTAAGGACAGAGCTATGCATGAGGGAGATACTCCTTAGTTTTAGATTGATTTACTTAATTTGATGACTGAAAATTTGAAGTATACATTTCATGTCAGTAAAAAAGCACTGAAAACTAGACTTAACAGTTTATATATCTTTTTTTCTGTAATAGGTAAGTACATGTTTCATTTTCGTTGCATTTGTTTATCATGCCTGAAAATAAGTTCAGTCCCGCATACATCCTTTTAAACCTTTTATAACTTTTTTCAGGTGAAACTCCCTCAGAGTCAGACTCATCTACATGTTCATGTGTTTCGCCATCATCAGAGTCAGACTCATCTATATGTACATGTGTTTCGCCATCATCAAAACTTTTGCCTTGCATCTCGGCCTCATCTAGCACTATATTACATGCGCAGCACAGAACTTTAAGGCCGATTTCGTCTTTTTTCCTAATAAGATTGAATATTATTTTTCCTGTCCCATATTCTCTTATTTAGCTATTATCTTTACATGACTTATTATTTTTTGATTTAACACATGTTCCGAATTGCGTTCCATACATATTTGTAATTGTCACGTGACTTCATAGCAACATAAATCTAAAAATAGAACAATGTCAAAGCACCGTAAATTTTTCAAAAGCACCCCCTCTTACCCTATCATTAATAGCATGAAATTCATATCATTTCCTTCGTTGTATCTCTTTCTTTAGTAAAATTGCTGCGGGATCATGGGAAATTCCATTTAATGAACAAAAATACCGAGTGTCATACGAAAAAGCGTCTTTTTCGATCTATATTATGTTAATGCCGAGTTATTTGTTATTATAGTAGGATCCCGCAGCATTTTTCATATAGGAAATTTTATCAACTTTTCATATATCTAAAGACTTTTATCATCATTTGTCGATATGAGGGGGTGCTTTTAATTTTTCTACAATGTTGTTAGATAAACGAGTGCTTAGATTGTATTTCAAACGTTTCGGAGACGCCGGGAAAAGTAAGTAAATCCTAGATTTAAAAATAGACGAATAACTTTGTTATCCGCGAAATTTAACTTGTCAAGGAGAATTAAGGAAAGAACAATATCTTGAAAAAAAAAGATATAATATGTAATATATAGATAAACACTTCCCGAATCCGTAAAACCTATTTACATGTGTATATAATATTATCGTTATACAATGTATAAAAAGTGTGGGTCTCGATTATATATAGAAAAACACCAAAATATGTCAAATAATTCATGTGAAATCGTTGTTTCTTTAATCTTTTTTTTTTTTTTAGTTTTAAAATAGTTACAATTGCTTTTCATCTGATAAAAAGGCCTTTCTTCATCTTCGCATGCTATGTTATTCACCTTTTAACGTGCACCTGTTTTCTCTATTCCCCAAGCATCCAATCGACACTGAAGATGCAGTGGCCATGACTACAATCTACGGGGTTCATTCAAAATTTTTTACTATTAATGGGTCGTCTCAAAATGTATCAATGATTAAATGATAAAGCACTAAATTATTAAAGAAATAAACTTTAACTTATACAGTTTTCTTGAAATTAGAAATATAAAATCATAATAATGCATGCTTAAAGGCGTTGCCAAGGATCATGGAAACACGGGGGCTATGACGTCAATATCATTGCAACATTTTCGCGGAAAAAATCTTGCATCTCTTCAAAAAACGCCTTAACTATGCTGCGTGTGTGTTACTTTAATTATTTGGTATATTTTTTTATTCATTTTTTTTATCTTAGTACCTTGGATTCTGATGAACAATCTTGAATTTTGTTATTTAAAATATCTCTTAATTATGTAAAGCACTAGATTATCTCATGAATAATATTTTTGTGCAATTTGATGGCAAGATATATCAACAAATAGTTGGGATTCCTGTGGGTACTAACTGCGCGCCTCTGATAGCAGATTTATTTCTTTATTGTTATGAGAGGGATTTTATGGTTTCTCTTCAAAAATCAAAACGTTTTGACCTCATTGACAAATTCAATAATACTTGTAGATATCTGGATGATATTTTGGTTGTCGACAACCCTGAATTCGAACAATTCATATCGAAATTTATCCACCAGAGCTCACATTGAATAAAGCTAATACTTGAGATAAATCTACACCTTTCTTAGATTTAAACATCAAAATTATCAACCACCTAATATATACTAATATTTATGATAAACGTGAGGATTTTGGATTTCCTATTGTAAATTTCCCTTACTTGGATGGCGATGTTCCTCGACTCCCATCATATGGTATCTATATATCTCAATTAGTTCGATTTGTCAGAGGCTGCACCGATGTTTTGGACTTTCATAAACGAAATTTACAAATTACTACTAAACTTTTAACTCAGGGTTACAGATATCACAAGTTAAGAAAAACATTCGGCAAATTCTTCAGATCTTATTCAGAACTTCTATCTAAATTTGGAAATATTTCTTTTCAACAGTATGTATCCAATGGAATTTCCCATCCTTATTTTTACGGTGATCTCGTATATAAACTAAGGAAAGTAAAAGGCTCCGATAACGTTATTTTATCATGTAATAAAATAATCAAACGTCTTCTAAATAGACAATATGATATTGAGATCATCAAAAAGACTATAGGTCTTGTATTTGGCCCCTCTACAGCCTTATGCAGACTTTTACTTGAACGTTGCACGCTGACTAACAGGGCGGTGGAGACTATATGACGGGCCTTGTCCAAACCTCTTTCAGAGGAGACATGGTCCTGAACCTCGTCCCCTCTGACTGTTAGTCGGGACTCCTACAGATCTAGGGTCTTAGCTAGCTTTCAGACTGGCAGAGCACGGTTTATCATGTTGATGTCGCATATATTTTTATACCATTATGTATTTTACAATACCTTACGTGTTTTTATTTTTATGACCTCTCAATATGCGATACCTGTTGACCCTTGTTCTTTACATGGAGGATTATTTATAAATTTTTAAATGTACGTCCTTTGATTGTTCGGCTGTTACGATGACTGGGAAGGTGGGCCCGTAAACCGGTTAACCACACCATTTGTTTGGCTTTTGTCAAATTAAATGGCCGTCCTAAGTCGGTATCGTAATTGCACTACAATCAAATATTTTTGTAATGTGATATATGTTCTAGTATATTATTTATATTCATGTATTGTATAGCTCTATGGTGACTTCTGCCACATAACTGAGCCAGTAACTCCTCTTTTTTCTTAAAAATTTGTAAATTGTTTAAATTGTTATTTAATTGGAATTGTTATAACTCATTAGTGATTTTAGAAATTAGGGGGGGGGGGGGGGGTTATTAACTTTTGTGTTGGATTTGATTAGTGATTTTAAAACTTGTCAAATCTGAAGTCACTTTGTGAAATAATCAACGTTTCCTCAAAATCTGAACATCTAGCAGGAGTTGAATGGTAAATGTCCAATATATCTTCTTCAGGGATGTAATGGTACACCACTAATAAAACACACTCTTTTCTAAAATTTTCGACCTCGTGGTCTTTATCAAGAAAATGACAAAATACACTCGCAACTAAGTGATGCCCATCTCCATGCTTCTTACATTAACGAGTATTAACAATCATTTATGAATAACAAAGTCCGTGACGTCACGGGTTGCAGTAGCGCGGCAAAACCGACGTCATGCTAGGACGCCTTCAGAGACCCGTGACGTTATTCATAAATGATATTTCAGGTTTAATACGAAAAATAAAAATCATATCTGTGAAAAAATGTCGATTTTGTCGACTTATCTGCAGTAAAGTAGATTTAAATAAAACATACCAAATTCATGAACGCCGTTTTGCTTAATTATGTGTAATTCGGTTTCATGTTCCAATTGAATACAACAATTACTATTTATAAAAAGTAACCAAGTCTTCCATATCGTTTATGTGACAAGGAATATCAAAACTGTTTCAAAGATATTTGATAAATATATGTACATTGTTGGACAGGTAGTTAAAGTTAACCCGCATGTTATTGTCTACATCGTAGACATATACCTTGTTTGTTGTATATATTATCAGTGAATGTAATGTTCTTAAGAATATAAGGCACCAAAACCCCTGGAAGTCTGGAAGAATTCGGGAAAGCTATTACGCATTCTTAAGGTGAATCGTCTCCAGTTCCTTAACAGAACGTAAGAAGTACGATTCATGGACTGCATTTCTTTGTACTTTTTTCATTAACATTTCAGTGGTCCGATAATTCGGACTCCAAAATGGATATATTTGACCCCTTTCTTTTTGCTGGAGGGTGACATTTCCTTTAAAACTAGAATAACATTTTATACATGGGTAAAGTTTGTGTCTGTCTGTAACAAGAGAATTTTTAACATTCTTCCTATGCATTGTTCAGTGCCATCAGTCAACTCGCTCTTAGATGGAATTAAATACAGTTCCATGTAAAATACAATAAATGCTATTTTATACATGTCTAGTCGCGATTCAGTTATACTCCTCTAATAAAAAGACCCATTTCTGTTTAAGAAATTTAGTAATCCCAATGCCATGCTACTTATGCGGAAGAAGGATACACATGATTCTCTTTAATTCTGCACGGTGCTTAGTCCCCTGTTGATTAGACAGAATTCATTTAAATAAAAAGAAAAAAGAAAGAAAAAGGAAAACTCTTTCCTACTCCCGTTCTAGAAAAGCATTTTAGAAACTAGTTCCCTTTTTCGTTTTAAATATTCTCTGAGTGCCATGATTCTCATATGAAGCATTTCAGAAAATACAGAACCACATCACCACAGTCTCTTCATCCAGCTTTCCTTATATGGAAATGATATCTACACGCAATGCTCACCTAGCGAATTCATGAACAATCAATATGTGCAATTTGAACCTCCTTCCCTAAATAGTACAAAAGATATGGTCAATATTAAATCTATATCAATCAATCAGAAGTCATGGTATATCCATGTTAAAAGTGTATCACTGATCGTGTACGCGTATTATTAGTCTTCCGGTTTTTCCGATATAGTTTCCATCGCAAGTCAGGCAAATGACGCACTAAATAAGATTTTCCTACTTAAAGTTCATGTCGGCATTATGGTTTAAATCCTTCACACTGAAAGCACGAAAAAGTTAACCGTCAGCACAAAAGCACTGAAAACTAGACTCATGATGCCCTCGGTGACAATAGTCCGACAGCATTACGTCAAGTCATGCCTCTTCATTGATGTTCGTGGCCGAATGACTGGAAATCTCATAATATATAACTATTATATATCAAAAGCCGTGTTGAAACCAAACTGACCGAAAAAGTGAACCAAAGAATCAATTTAAGGATAGAGTTCTACATTGGGGAGGAAATCCTTAGATTTAGAATGAGTTACGAAATTTTATGTCTGCAAATTTTAAGTATACATTTCATGTCAGTACAAGAGCACTGAAAAGTAGAACGCCATCACAAAAGCACCGAACTAGACTTATGGTGCCATGAGGGATTATCAGTAAACCAGCAGTGACACTGGCCTAGTGGTTAATAGATAAATTAGAACATATATACCTTGTACTTTTATGTACCAGATGCAGGGTTGAAACCAAAATAACAAAAATATTATATAAAATGTGAGTATAAAAAGAGAGTAAGAGCATTACGAGAATTGTTTTTACCTTAAGTAAGAATATGTTAAAACCCCCATTGCATGTCAATTCCACGGTTATCTGGGTCACGTAAATGAATACCTTGAGGGCAAATAATAGATTTTTTTTCTCCTAAAATAATTTAAAATGTCTTTCCTTTTTAGTGTATCTCTAATACCTCTAGAATTTAGAGAAGATATTTGAAATGTTTCTATTACGAAGTAGTTTATGGTAAAAATATATTCTAATATAATGTAAAGTGAAATATAAAATGGTTGTCATCAAAACATCATCTGTCTAAATATAATCAAACAGATAACACTTTGAACCTAAAAAGTGGGAACGCATTTTAGCATATTTCTTTTTGTAAATATATTGATTGATTAGACAAACTATTGTATCTTATATTTTGTATCGAAAAATCCAACCATGATCTCATAAATATTGAAATCTACCGTGATATTAAAGAAGTTTAACTTATACACAAGATATCATATTATTAATTAAAAACCTCAGGCAAGATATATGTAACAATTTTGATTGCTTGTATTGTATTTAGGTATATTTCTGTGTAATGTCAAAGTCAATTGTTAAGTAATACAGCGTTGTATTGCACTTGTTCACCTTCTGCATTATTTCAAGATCTAGATGTTACTTGTAAATTTGTAAATAAAGGTTTAGATCTGTTTAATATTTCTTATAATTTTCGTGATCATAGAGAATCTTCAACCACCCCTGATTTGCTATCAGTACAAAAATCCTTTTAGAAACCTTATATAATTAATTACAATGCAGTCACATCACTTTTGACTCTATTCCATCGCCGTCGTCCTGTTCAAGCAATAATTCTACATTCATTTATCAGCCTGCGGACCATATTATTGCGGGTTATCTTCATTGTATTTCTTAACTGTATTTCGGACATTCATTCATTTTTTAATAAAGGGTAAAAGTATAGATTATCTTCCAGGATAGATTTTTCAAAAGGCCGGAATATTGTTAAAGAAGCATTAAACACTTAATTGTAATCATTGCTGTGAAAAGGTGTAAAAATACATGACTTGAATGACCGGAAAAATTAAATCTTCTAAATGATCACCATGATGATGGCCTGTCGCAATAGGTTCTTTACTTTATAAGGACTTATTTGTCATGACCGAGGATGCTTCTAGCAGTCTCCAAAACCGATTAGAATCGATTACGCAACGAAGACGTCCGTACAAACGTTTCTTGCCAACGTGACGTCACACGTGTAACGTGATCGAGGCGGTACCAAACGATGTCACTGATTTCGTCTGCATAAAGCATTTACAAATTTAATATGAACTCCAAAGTGTCAAGTCACATTACCTTCAAACATTCCAGCTTCCAGCATCCCATGGACAGGTAAACGATCATTTTCAATCTTTCGATGCCTTTCGCAATCAAAATATTATTCCAAAAAGGAATGTTTTCTGTTTAAATAAATTTAATACTGTCAATGAATGAAAAAAACGAAAATTGAAACAGATTACACGTGTCGCTAAAGTTCGAAACTCAGAAAACCTTGTTGTGACCATCAAAGCGAAGAAAATGGTTTATAACAATATAATAGATTAAATAATGCTATAGGTATCACTGTTTCAAAAAACATAACCAGTTTACAAAGTAAGCAAGGCTTAAATTGTCTTTCGAATCAAGTATATTAAGTATTAAGGAAGCAAGTTTATTAGAAAACATTAGGGTAAATTTACACTGTACAAAATACCATACATGTAACTTGAGGCCAACTGTTTGGAAAGTCATGACAACATCCATTATAAAAGTAATATTCAATTACTAGTATCAATTTATATGTCAAGCTTTGCCTGACATATAATCTAGGCTAAAGTAGAAATCTCTGTCTCTCACACACACACACACACACATACACACACGTTACAAATAGTTAAGTTGCCACATAATGTAGGAAATCATTTTTCAGAAGAATTTTTTTTCTGCGTAAAATTATGGTGACATATGTTTGTTGATTGAGGTATTGTATCAAATGGATATATTATGAAGCTTGTGCGTTCTATCTGTTTGCCAATTTTCAGATATTGAACACACATCTCGCAACAGTGTCGAAATGCACATATGGTGCAAAACTTAAAGGGTATATATGTTCTATATTTATTATAACCACAAGGCCGGTGTCACTGCTGGTGGATTGATAGTTTCCGAGGGCATCATTAGTCTAGTTTTCGGTGCTTTTGTACTGACATGAAATATATACTTCAAATTTTCAGTCATCAAATTAAATAAATCACTCTAAAACTAAGGAGTATCTCCCTCGTGTATAGCTCTGTCCTTAGATAGATTCTTTGGTTCACTTTTCGGTCAGTTTGGCTTCAACACTGTTCTTCATATTTTTATATATTTTGAGAATTCCAATCATTCGGCCGCGAGCATCATCGAAGAGACATAACTTGTCGAAATGCGCATATGGTGCACAAAATTCAAGGGTATATATGTTCTATATTTATCTATGCACTGATTTAAAATTATATTCAAAAAGAAATTGTTTCATTATTGCATTAAGAAATATAAACATGTATTTACAAAGACACAGTCAACACAACGAAACAACCAATATCTTAAGTCTGGCTGCATTTTAATAGTTATACAATTATATTCCCGAATCATACAAATGAGTAAAAATGATGAAATCCTGATGTACATTATATTTTGTAAAAAAGATTAATGTCTCGGTGTATTTTGATTCAATAGTCATACACAGAATTTGAAACGATTCATAACACCGAAAGAAGTTTGCCAGTTGGAATTAAATATTTTCGTATCCACATATCAGTTTAGGTCTGCCTGACACTTATATGAACTTGAAACACACATTTAATGGGAAAGATCATATCCTTCTACAAAATATTTCTGTGTTTAAATTAAATGTAATATATTTCAGTGTTATCCAATCACTGAGTATGCCCATTACGGTTGATGCGAAAGCAACTGAGAATAAGGTGGAGGGGTGTTTGATTATTAACATTATTAACATTATTAACATTATCAACACCTACAACACATTAAACGAATCAGGTTATGTAGAAATCTCCAGGAAATGTTCCGCCACATGCGCTATAAAGAACGACGAAAAACACCTTTCCCTGGTAATATATAATAGATAGATCGCGCAACTAGCAAACTTTTAAAATATTTCTGTTCTCCTAGTAATTAGAAAATGTAGTCGTTTTGCTCATATTGACAAAATTGCAGGTGCTAATTTTTAGATATAAGCAACGCCTTCTCTTTCCCCTTATTTAATGTAAAGAATGAGACATATATCTAGGAGTAATGCAGACACTTTGGTTTCTTCTTGTTTTAGTATATTACCCTATGTCTAAGGTGATTGTTGAAAAACAGTGACATATGTACGAAACTACTTTAATTAATATTTTAAAGCCATTTGTAACAAAATGAATACTAAATTTTAACTAATTATACTAATACTTATCGCAGTGAATGATATTACAAAATCCCAAAATGTCTCAATGAATTTCAACTTCCAATTGAAATGGTATTACATCTCTAAAATAACGCATCATTTCTGACGATTGCTTTCTTATTTAATTCTTCACAGATAGGATGATTATCTTCTTTTTTCCTCATAAATACCAGAATAAGATAAATTCACTCCATGCTGCAGCACCAAATGTACACTCCTATAATAGTACTAGCTAGTATCATTAAACTAAAAATGTATTCTTCCCTGATAATATTAATATACGATTGCTTTCTTATTTAATTCTTCACAGATAAGATGATTATCTTCTTTTTTCCTCATAAATACCAGAATAAGATAAATTCACTCCATGCTACAGCGCCAAATGTACACTCCTATAATAGTACTAGCTAGTATCATTAAACTAAAAATGTATTCTTCCCTGATAATATTAGTATATTCGGATGATATTTATTTTCTCATTACTGCTTGTGTCTTTGTAGAATGAGATAACTCCACACCATATGGCAGTAGATTGGAGCGGCACTAATACTGTGCAGATACTCATAGATTCTATAGCCGACATCAATGCCAAGGACAAGGTCAGCCAAATAAACATTTCATACAATGCGGTTTCTTACATGACAAACGGTATATATCGCTGGTAGGTGTATCGATTACATGGCAAAAAGCGTAGTATGTTTACTGTTATATTCCATTATGTTCTTCCTGAGTATTACGTAAAACAATGATTTTCGTATTTAAAGATTTGATGTAAGTTTCTACACGTGCATATTCTGATATGTATTAACATAGAAAGATATTCACTTCAATCTCATCCTTCCCTTTAAATCATTAGGTGACTTTTCTGAATTTGTCTGCTTGTCCGACGTGACTTTTCTCATCCAAATTTTTTTCGAAGCCATCCCCCACTGGTGTTTCTATTCTTCTGTAACAGATCTGGACATAAATTAATGGTTTATATAAACACTTATATACCTTTGACTACATAATACGCAGCAATAATATGTTAAAATCTGTGAATACTTATCAAGTTTTCCTTAATAAAACATTTCACTACAAAAACAAAAATAAAATAACCCACAATTTAGACCCATTTGCACTACGGGAACATGATTTCGAAGTAAAATAAAACTTTATATACATACATTCATATGTGGAGTTGAATGTATATGCGTATTTCTCTTGTAAATATCGCTGTTTCATAAATGTATTAATTAATATAATGAAGAATAAATAAGGAAAATGGATACGGCAAAACATTTTTAAATTTTAACAAACATTCTCTAGAACAACAAATAAATAAATGAAGGAATAAATAGTTAAATGATAGAGTATTCAATAATAAATAGATATATAGCTTTTTTTTAAGATAAAAATATATTTGATGGTAACCAGCCCATAAACATCCTATACGGAAAGGGTAATGTTAAAACTAGTATTTATATACCAAAACGAATTTTCTTGTCAATCATTTTAAATGACATCTTGCTGTTTCTTTTACACGTTTAGCAGCGTCTGTAAAGACTACATCTATATTTTGTAATATGGCGATCTTTAATCTTAACATCTCATCCCTCCATGCGTCACATCATATTTACATACAAAATTAAAATATACTCCTTTCAGTTTTGTTTGTAATATACAATCGTTCGACGTAATATAGAAAGGTTTAGGGGCCAATAACTTTTTTTCAATTTAAAGTTTGACATGTTTCCTTGTTGCTTATTCCCGCTATACTTCCTTTTCAAATAAATACTAATAGGACATAGTACATCTTTAAGTTTTGATAAGGTAAATATTAATGTTTTGTTCTTTATCTATGTGTATAAACATACACTTAATGCAACATGATCACCTATACCTAAACTTTGGCTGCATGTTTTTAAATGAAAACTAGTTATACTACTTTTGTGCTGTATTCAAAAATTCTTGGGTGAATTTCGAATTGAGTTTAACTTTATTTGAATACAAGAAGTCTGAAACATTCAAAATTGGAAAGACCACCCCAATAAAATTTATCAATATATAAAGAAAACATATATTTCATTGACTGTAGAGTTCAAAATAACAATAATACCCAATAACAATTATGCACAGCTTTTGCACGTCTGACTGTCTAGTTCGCTGACACTCAATGAGATAACGTAAAATTTACTTCAACTGATTAAATTCAATCCGAATCTTACGTGATCCAATTTCCCAATACATTTAATGTATCATTTTGATTTTACATGCCATAAGGCTGTTTGAAGTTTGAAATGTGTTTCTGTAACTGAAAAGTACGTATTATAAATCTGTTAATCGCACTTGAACGACGATGGCACTTACTAACCACATATGTGAAATAACCGTGAAGGGACGTAAAACAAGTTTTTTCAATTTTTTTTTCTATAGCAGTACATAAGTAAAATGATGTATAAGGTTTCACATACGAGTACACGTCGTAACGACAGAAGAACTCAGAATGTGATACCGTACTCTTGAGAAACCTGTTGATTCCTGTTCTCTATTTGAACAATCGTGTGAGTTTCTTTGGATCATCAGTGTCGTGGTGGACCAATGAGATCCAAGGATCTCAGAAACACCTACTAAAGGTTATTGGTTTTATTGTCCCATGGGGTTTGTGAGATACGAATTACCTCATGGGTTTCACATGATGTATTTGAAGGATTATTTATATATTTTCAAATGTGTGTCCTTTCCGTGTTCTGTTCTGCCTTTGGGATCAGTGGGAAGGTGGGTCCCTAAACCGGTTAACCACAACAAATGAGCACCGTTGTCGGAATCACATGCTTTACAGCCAAGTCATATTGGCCTAGTTATTGCGCCTCGGTCTGTCGTATTGGCCTCAGGCCTCATGCCAATACGACAGACCTCGGCGCAATAACTAGGCCAATATGGAAAACACTGATTAATAACCCTATATTATTGTATTGTTTGTTTAAGAAAAAGTAAAATACTGGTGCAACTGAAGTACAGAGGTATGATATTGACTCCAGAGTATGAGAGACAACAACTTCTGATTAAGGGTTATCAATCATTGGGTGACGTCAAAGATATTCCTTCAAAAAAGGGGGAATAAAACTTTGCTAATATGTCTTCTTAAAATGTGTAATGTATATCATAGTAGATGCGACACAATGTAAAACTGTAGGTCTTAAACATCTTTATCATTTATTATAACTTTCCAAATGATATATGTTACTTACATCAATTTTGTATTAATATAAGAGGGCGGTGTTCTATTATTTCGCTTAATTTAAATTTAAAACGCTATTCGAATAAAAATAAAAGTTAGTGTAAAATTACCATTAAAATATCCATTATTATTTATTTATTATTTTTATTTTTTATTATTATTTTGTTTTTGTTTTTTTTTTTTTGATTTCTCTTTTCCCAGTCAAGGCATGTGTTTCACGGTCAGTTTACACTATCGTTTAAAATGCGTGTGTAGTGCTTCTTTAACAATATCCCGACATTGGATGAAATGTGTCCTTTTGCCCAATTAGAGAGCAGAGAGCGAACGTAATTTTTTTGTAGAGATGCAATTAACATTATCTGTAATAATATGGCCCGCAGGCAGGGATATGACTGCATTGTAATTAAAAATAAGATTGGGGGTTGTGTGTGTGAGTGCGCATGCGTGGGTGTGTGTGTGTGTGTGATCACCCAAAACATTTAGTAGGTCTAAACCATGTTTTGAATTTCCTTCCTGATACAGTGTGATTTTCGAGGGAGCCATCTTCATAGATCAGCTTCATCCAGAACATGTTATAATCTGGTGACCGGAATAGACGATAGCAGGGGTTTGTGATGACTATTTCTGGCTATCCGCAGTAGATCGTAAAATGGTTTATTTCTTCTACCATGTTTTCTACGGTTGCCATTATAGCGACGACCGTACGACATTTGTTTTCTCCTAACGTTTGGTCATAATCAAAATGAATTAATATTGTTTCTGAATGAGGAAATCTTACCTTGTTGAAAAAAGTAGTCATTGGTACGAAGGGGTATGTGTTGTGTAAATGTTTAATCCAACAAAGTCCAGCAATTTGATGTCGGGGTTTTTTTTCATTTCAAATTTAGTTTTTGCCGGTTAGTTTGGTAATATTTTGATAGGGAGTAATAACAACGTTCTCAATATTGTGATTATAATTGACAAAGTGATAGTCAAGAAAGATCTTATATTTATGTCTAGCATGAATGATTACGAAAACGTTTTTACATTCTGGGCATTTCAGTCTTCAAATAGTAATTCTAAAGATTTCGTGGTCTGTTTAACTATGTGAATTTCGACAATCACATAAATATTTATGAAGTAGGATATGTGTTTATGATTTAAGACATAAATAGTTTAAAGGCAATTATGTATCTAAAAGTACATTCAACTTTTACTTATAATTTAAATTAAAAACATACATTTTGTTCCTTTATTTGATGTCCTCATATCAGGCCTTAATGCATGCAAAGGCGCCAACTATTGCTTTTCTATTACCAAGTGCCTTTTACATTGACGTTTTAACACACTTCTGATGTCATAACATATGGAGTGTTAGTTGTTTTGGGGTTGGTTTTTTTTTTTTTTTTTTTTTTTGTTTTTTTATTTAATTATTTTTCTCAAAATCTATTAGAAAAAATAGAAATGCAAACTTTCGTAATTACTATTACATTTGTTTAACTTAATTCTTACCTGCAATTGGTGACTGGAGGAGGAAACTCAATTCCTGGAGCTGTTTGAATTGCTCCAGACAGTTATCAAGCAACTCCATCTTAAAAAGAGAAATATTTATTAAAATTGAATATAAAGGAGAGTAACCATCTTTGTGGTTATATAAAAGTAAACAAGTGTGAATGTCACATGGTTTTGTAAAATTTTTGCATTCATTGTGCATAACACTGAACATTATAGTGAAATTTACCTTTTGTTCTGTTCAATACTCTATACTGCAAAATAGGTACCTGATTACAAACCCAAGTGATGTTGATGTTCTGTGGGAAAGAATATTCCATAAGATAATTTATTATGAGTTGCCTATTTGATAAGGTTCTATTCAAATATTGATGTTAAATATATTAAACGATTGTCATCTTTCGGAATGCAGGAAAAAGCTAATCGCGTTCCTATGAAACCATATATTCTGCCTGTACTCTTATCCCGCTTCAAACATTAATTTGTGGGGGAATCTCACCCCAGTTCAGAAGATATGTGTTATTTCGTCATGTGTGTCTTTTAGTTTTACATGTGCAAATGAGCTTCTGGACTAGAGATCTCGAATTCGGGCCTCGGTGAAATGTGTTTCCTCCAACATTGGCGGTCGCCTTTAAATGTGTTTATTTGGGTATAAGGTAGTCAGTAGGGCGTTCTTTTTTTGAAATATACTAATGTTAATGTAGTGATAAATGTAATTGTCTAAAATCATGAAAATATTATTTATTAATTCAACAAGTAAACGTTTCATTTTGTAATTTTCTAATTGAACCTAAATCAATTTCTGAGCATGTAGATAAAACGTCCTTGACAGCCACGTTCGCTTGCTTACAACTTATATATATATTGTGTATTTAAATATTAAAACATATATTAATGAAATATATATTTAGAATTAGATAAAAAACCTTCCGAGTTAAGGGATATTTTTTAAAATATTGAACACAATTTCCGAACAATGACTTTAATTAAATTTATTCTTACTTTAGGAAAATAATAATAATAATGCTAATAATAATGATAATAATTATGAAATTAAAATCAATAAAGATAATAATAATGATGATAACTACTATATTCATAAATTATAGAAAATAGCATAATTAACATTAATAATAATAAATAAGAAACACGTGTAAATACATAAATTAGTTATAAATGAATCAACAAATAAGAAATAGATACATCAATAAATTGATTAAAAATAAATAAATAAATGAAATTTGAAAGTAATCATGCTAGTATACACTGACAAAGTTTTTTTCATAAATACCTTATTGCATGTCTACGCGATAATTTCCTTTGCTATATTACATATGAAATCCTTAATGCAGGGCGTCATTTTAACATAACATTTAATACACGTTTTTACGGCAACATTCGCGGTAATTTAATTAGATCCATTTTATTTTCTACGTCCGTACTGAATAGAGAATTACAAATATAGACATGTGAACGTGCGACGGACCGAGCGCACGCGGGAATAAATCGCGTTAACGCGAATTCCCTGCCGCGTTAACGCGAGGAGCGCACGCGCGTCCGGTCGAGCAGTCCTGGCACGTGTGCTAAAGCAGTCCTCGCGACTGCTTTTCGCGTTAACTTGTATGTTATGTTAGGACTGCACCCATCTGTACATACATCGTTCAGTCAATTTAGACATCATAAAGAAAAATCATAAAAGAATTCTTATTTGCACCAAGACTACATTTACCTTTGTATAGCTCGTAACTTTGAGAGACAAGACGAGTAACTCTCAGTGAACTGCTAACACGCCGATAGTCAGCGAAGTGAATACACAATTTTCATTGAATCTCTGAATAGATTTTCAATAGTATGTATGTAGACATCCTATAACACTGCCAAATTTACCAATTCGGGAATTCTCTGTTAGAAAATTCATACATCATTTATCAAAGAGTGTTCAATCCCCTTTCAAATTTTCTGCTCTCACTTTAACTTATGTGTTTGGTAAGGGTTTTAAGTACGTGCATATATTTCCACTCGAATGAAAGGTGTAATTATCCCTGATAGTGTTCATAATTTTATAGAATTTTTCTAACGACGTCCTATTTTATGTGTACACTTTTAAGGTGGTAAAATTTAGGCGTATTATTCACCAAGAAACTTAAGTCTAAGTGTAAGAATTGAGACTTATAATAGCGAGTGTATTTATTCTAAGAATAAGTCAACATATTCTCAGTAAATAGTATATCTGACATATTATTCACAGAGAATCTTTCAACTCATTCTTGGAATTACGATACATGCTATCTTAGGTCTCAAGACTTAGACTTAATTTTGTTTGTGAATACATGTACATATTATTCATAATTTGTGGTTTTATTTTATACAATTGCAGCATCTTGATGCATTGTGTCGAAATATGCAAAAGAGGAGGAACTCGAGGCCGTGAGAGATATTAATGACATGGTCAATCGGTTGGGTTAAAACTAGACATTAATCATCATAAACCTTAGCATATAACCGACTCAGACTCGGCATATGTTGTTTGTATTGTACTTCAAAATTACCATGTAAAATACAGAAAACAAGACCTCATCATGCTTTTAATTTATTTATTTGTTTCAATCAGCATTACAATATCCATTTTCCTGAATTCTCAAAGAAAAATTCTATAAAATAAGTTGTTTAAATTTTACCTGTACATTTTTAAGATGAAAAGCAGCAATCAATAAGTAATCGGTGGATTCGATCCAGGATGGTGATTATCAAGATAATAATGTTTATAACTGTCATTGAAATTTACAGTTAGCATATACATTCTCCCTTTTTTCTACTCATTTCAGCACTGGTTTGTGGAAGATAGACATCAGTTCATGAAATGCTCATGTGGTGCATTAAATTTATACACGTTGTGATATTTATAATATATAAAACATATCAAAATAAAAAAACAATAAAAACTTCAATCAATGCCTTAAAATATCTGACTGCCTACATTTATTTAAAAATAACACTTAAAAACATACGTAAGATTCAAGAATCGCTATCTTAAATTCCATTGATGGAATTTGAATGTGTTTTGAAAGCCAAAGAAATACTTCTCATCATGAATCATTGAGATTTTACTGATATCATACAATTATAAATAAGCCTTTAAAATGTATATGTCGTTTCAAGTCCATTGTTCATATCAATCCAATTTCATTTCATTTATACAACAACAATGTACTTCTTACTGCATTGCATACAATTTAGCTTTTCAGTTTTGAATTCGTTCATTCGGCATCTTTCATCAATCTTTTAACCTAACAATCAATCAATCTTTTAATTTTGACCTCATTGACAAATTTAATAATACTTGCAGATATCTGGATGACCTTTTGGTTATCGACAACCCTGAATTCAAACAATTTATATCAGAAATATATCCACCAGAGCTCACATTGAATAAAGCTAATACTTGAGATAAATCTACACCTTTCTTAGATTTAAACATCAAAATTATCAACCACCTAATATATACTAATATTTATGATAAACGTGAGGATTTTGGATTTCCTATTGTAAATTTCCCTTACTTGGATGGCGATGTCCCTCGACTCCCATCATATGGTATCTATATATCTCAATTAGTTCGATTTGTCAGAGGCTGCACCGATGTTTTGGATTTTCATAAATGAAATTTACAAATTACTACTAAACTTTTAACTCAGGGTTACAAGCTAAGAAAAACATTCGGCAAATTCTTCAGATCTTATTCAGAACTTCTATCTAAATTTGGAAATATTTCTTTTCAACAGTATGTATCCAATGGAATTCCCCATCCTAATTTTTACGGTGATTTCGTATATAAACTAAGGAAAGTAAAAGGCTCAGATAACGTTATTTTATCATGTAATAAAATAGTCAAACGTCTTCTAAATAGACAATATGATATTGAGATCATCAAAAAGACTATAGGTCTTGTATTTGGCCCCTCTACAGCCTTATGCAGACTTTTACTTGAACGTTGCACGCTGACTAACAGGGCGGTGGGGACTATATGACGGGCCTTGTCCAAACCTCTTTCAGAGGAGACATGGTCCTGAACCTCGTCCCCTCTGACTGTTAGTCGGGACTCCTACAGATATAGGGTCTTAGCTCGCTTTCGGACTGGCAGAGCACGGTTTATTATGTTGATGTCGCATATATTTTTATACCATTATGTGTTTTACAATACCTTACGTGTTTATATTTTTATGACCTCTCAATACGCGATACCTGTTGACGCTTGTTCTTTACATGGAGGATTATTTATAAATTTTAAATGTACGTCCTTATTATTATTATTTTGCAATTTAGAAATTACTACACCTTTCCTACACATTACATTTTTTCAGTATTCCGTCAACTTCCTTTAACTTCTTGACCACTTTAGTGTCTACTTTTGCTGGCTGATGATGAACCCTGTCTTAGCACTTGTGTAGAGGCAATATAATATAATATTATATAATGTTGCAGAAAACCCGCCAAAACATAACATGACGTCATTGTGCTTCTTGCTGGGCCTAACTTTTGGATTATAAAATATCAACAGAATTTCAATTTAATTAGACAATGTCGTATAAGACTACACCATTCAACAATTCCATCGCAGTATTTATACGCAATTACGCCTCTTATAAGTCGAGCACAGCTTTAAATATTAATGATAGGATTCCCTTAAGTATTTACAGCAAAACTTTATTACCAAATTGGACAATATGCCTTTGCACTTGTTGAATGTTTGTTGTTAAGACTACATGTGCTATATATAGCAGTCACAGGATTGCAAACAACTACGGATAAAATTAAATGTGTGAAAAATTAAACTTGTTAAACAATTTGCATTTTTACCATTTTTGCAGAACTAATCTTTATTCTATTTCTTATGCGGTTTTCAATATAGACTATATAATGTCAATGACGTCGTGGAGTGCCTTAACGTCACTGCGGACCTTCTCTCGTTGTTTTATATACTGCTCGATACGATAATCCAACTCATCTTCTGTTTATTTCAATCCCTTTATTTGTTTGTGTTTAAAAAGCTTTTAATTCGTGTTTTAAAATTTGAATTCCTCTCTTCAACGATTTTTCTTCATGATTTATATTAACACTTTGTTTTGTAACGATCTTTTTCAACAGATTCGACTGCTTTTTGTAAATTTGTTCAGTATCTGCCAGCTCTTCGAATTCTTCACATAAAATTTCTAAATCCTCTTTTATCTCCATATTTTGAAGGAATTTGTCCACTTCTATTGATACCTGCCTCTCAATCACCTCAGCCACCTGAACTTCCAGAAACATTTCCATAGGATAAAAACCCTTAGATACCATCTTCTCCAAGATTTGTCTTGAAACCAAATGTTCATCCCCCTTTTCTATACCGCTCTCACTTCTCAAGATGTCACTAAGTAGCTGTTTCTTGTCTTCCATCAGTCTTTTTTATTTTAAATTTCGCCGCCATGTCTGGTACCAAGAGTTGTAAACAGGCGTTAACTAGGACTTAAATGCCAACAGCAGACCTTAAATGATATATATTTTTATAACGGAGACAAAATTTGCTGACCTGAAAAAATTCTACGTTATAATTGTTTGATCACCTATCATTTCTATATATTTATTTTTAATATTATACTAGATGTGTATGAAAAGTGCATTTAATAAAACAAAAAACCTATAGGGACAAAACATCAATATTTTTTTTACTGTATAATGCACAAGACGACGTTAACATATGAGTAAAGTAATCTTTGGGATAAGGTGAAACAGTTCCTACAATGAAAATATATAAAAAGAGCTCACAATAGATTTATTTCATGAGCTATGTTTAGTTAATTTCGATTTTATCATTGTAAATTCCTGGACACTATACCGTATATATTTTGCTACATATAAACATTTGGAAAATATCAGTTAAGTTTGGAAAAATACATTGCGGTGAAAACCCCTATTTCTTATACTAAAAGGTATCCAATCATTTTATTGTATAATCAGAGAAATATATACACAGAGACTGGAAACTCCCATTGAAAGCTATATAGCTCCCTGACATAAGTAACATTTCCCGACAGGCATCTCGATAAGCCGGAAGTCCGCCATATTGTTCTCGGCATTCATTCGCTTGAAAGCATTAAGCTTGCAAAGAAGAGGAATTTTCGTCGCTTTTTAAACAAAGGTAGTTCAGATAAGTAAAAAAAGCAATATACTAGTCATTTGAATCATAAAACATTTCATATATGATCTATTCAATGTGAAGACATAACCCCGATCAGAAGCCATTAGTTGTGATAGACCTCTGAAAACATTCCCTTGGGTTTATGCAAAACATTTACACAATATTGAAGCACATGCCACCATTTTTCGTTTATAGCACCATCAATGTTTATTATAGTCATAGTGCTTTAATATTCGTATGAACTCTCTGTAAATCATGCATAATTACCCGGCCGTATTTGAGGATCTCGCGACATTTTTCTCCTCACTACCGAACCCACTGAGAAACGACAATGGCAAGAAAAATTGTTAAAACAACAAAAATTAATGTCCTTAACATGACTAAACTCACACGTGTGTGTTAAGAAAGGTTTCAGACACATTTTATATCAATGAGTGTAGAAGACTTTATTTGATTTTAATCCAATTTTATACACGCAGTAAATATTCAATCGTTTTTTAACAAGAAAACCGATACCATACCATATAGAGCAAAATAATCATATAACCTGTCGATATATATATTGTTTTTATATTGAAAGTCATTCTATAAACATCAAAGAAGTAATGGTTGTTATTTTAGTACGAACTGAAGCAGTTATAAACACGTAAGGGGACATCTTGCAATGCAAATTTTCTGTGGCCGGCGGGTCGCCATTTTTGTTGTTTGTTTGTTTTTTTGTTTTTTTTTATTTTTTTGGCTTCTTTACAAAGGAGTAAATCTTGTTCATATCACGTGAAGTGTGCACAACAGGTACAGAAATTATTTTGTTTTATGATTTACCATCTGAACATTGAAATAAACATTAAATTGTTATTTACTACCTTCCTAGATGCATTGATTGCTCAGCCTTATAAGATAAATATAAACAACTCCTATAAAATGGCAACAAGTGCTGTTTAGAAAATAAAATAATAAATAAATAAATAAAAATAATAAGTGCGGGGGGGGGGGGGGGGCACAGACACATTAACAAATTAAAGTTGCCATTTAAGTACGGATTGAAGAAGTTATCAACACGTAATTGGACATATTGCAATGCGAAATTTTTTTAGCCGCCTGGATCCCCATTTTCTTTTTACTTCTTTACATAGGAGGGAGTAAAACAGCTCATGCCACGTCAACAGTGCATATAAGATAAAACATTATTTTGTTTGCTATTTACCATCTGAATTTTTAAATAAACACAACATTGTTATTTACTGCCCATGAATGACAAAGACAGACGCTGGGGTGGTGAACAAACAGTAGTAAAGGCAGGGGCATTGATTGCATATGTCAACAACTCGTAAATGGCAACAAACGCTGTTTAAAATGAATAAATATATAAATAGAAATAATTGTTTTTAAAAAGCAGGAAATGAAGGCGTCTCATAAAAAATTTTGGTTTTAAAAATACTTTTTATAATGATTAATGATACAAGTTTGCCTCGATTTTGTTAGAAAGAAAAAGGAGAATATTATTTCTACACATCGATAGAATTAACAAAAAATATAAAAGAAAAAAAATAATAAGTGCCCGTAGAATTTGAAGTGAGGTGCGTCGGCAGGAAAGACCAACTGCGCTATACATCCCCGGGCGATATCCGACGGTTAAAATCGGTGTATTGTAGAGCACGGTCACCTAATTAGCATAACAAAAGGACGTGCATCATATGCCGGACGAAGCGGCGAGTTTCCAGTCTCTGTGTATATATGTCTCTGGTATAATTAATGTATAAAATTTGAAATACATAAATTTATTATGGGAAATAGTTGCAAAAAGAACGATGTATCTTTTCTGATGCTAAAATGTGTAACAGTGTATGCCTTTATCATGACAGTATCTGGGTTGCTTTCAGTGAGGTGGAACACTAAGTTTACCACAACTGAATACGCATAAACCACAAAGATACCTTAAATGGTAAGGAATGTAATGTTTACTGTTCATGAGTAAACTAGCTTAATCAAGGACTCAGGGTGTGTATAGTAATAGAACTGTTTATAGCAAGGGGAATATCCTAGCCATATGAACATTCACGAAAGATTTGAGAATTCAAACTTGTATTTTACATAACATTTTTATATAGAAGACACACATGACTTCTTCTTACATAATTAAGTGTATTTCCGTGGTGGTTTCTGTTAAACGACTGAGTCGAATGCTTTTACCTTTTTCTATCATATTTTCCAAATTGCATCTCCATTATCATTTTATGTCTAAAATGTGAGTTTATACGATATTGTGATTTTCTTATTTACACTACATATCCATGGCGACGTTTTATTTGGAAGCTTCAGGATGCTGTGTAATTATTCTGATTTTCATTCAAAATTTACTTAATTGTGCTGTCTTTCGTCCGGCTAGCACGTGTACTCATGCACCGTCTATAAGCAAATAAGTATGTGTTCTAACCTTGCGTACTTTGCAAAACTTGGTGGTAACTCAAACTTGATCTCCATGCTGCTGGTTAGGTATATTGTGACCTTTATGATAGGTAATTAGGCACAAACACATCTTCTATTTTCCTGTATGAAAAATTTATCCAGTTGTAATATTACTTAGCGCTGGTCGTGTCCTATGTGAATGATAATAAACACACTTGTTCCAGCTCTTACATATATGCACGCAGCTATTGTCATCAAAATAAATATGAAACTACGGGATCGTGTGTAATAATTCTAATTTTTTTCACAACTTCCCGAAGTATTTGCGCAGCACCGTATCTCATTGCAATTAATAACGAATGATTGTGCAATTAATGCATTCATCATTTTTATTTATTTATTTATTTATGTAATATTTAAAAATTTATATATTTATGTATTTATTTACTTGTTTGCAAAAAGAATTCCCCTCTTCATTAATATATTTTTTCTTTCTTTTTTGGGGGGATTGATTGATTGATTTTTGTTTAACGTCACACCACAAATATTTCACGTATATGGTGACGGCATCTGCCTGATGCGGGGCATACAAATTTTGACCTTTGCAACGGACCCACCCGAAGCAGTGAGGGGTCTGCATACCACGGCACGGGGGATGGGTTTTTACTGTCTCAGCCGAAAGACAGGACACCGGCATGAGCAGAGCAGGACTCGAACACCGGCCTCCCGAACAGGAATCACGCGCGATACCACTAGGCCACGCCGGCTTCAAGGGGGGGGGGGGGGGTGACCGGGAATACCAACATGTTGTGTCAATAACAAACTGGAGTCTTCCTTTTATTATTATATGCTAACAAGAACGTCGAAGAATGTAAATGCGTAAATTCCTTCTCTACATTGTTTTCTTTATACTTTGATAGTATAGATTGATTCTAAGCTAAAGACATAAAGTACGTTCTGTAAAATATTAAGTAATATGATATAACAGGAGTTACCAATGCAAAGCGTGTTACAATGTCCACGTTTGATCTAGTTAAAGAGTACTACTGACATCTTTAAGATATATATCATCTCGTGTATATAGGCTGTTCTGAATGGTCAAAGTGAATGTCAATCAAAATCTGTTACTGGGTCAATTCACAGGCGGACATATAAGTAGCTTGGTCTGTAGATATGGTTAGTAGAGATATGTGTCAATACTTTCTTTAAACTTTTATCATAAACAGAAATGTTTTCTAATAATAAGATGATATTGATTCGCAGTTAGTTCCTTCTCCATATCTGACTCAGTGTGTCTTCTTAATTCCACGTTGCTAAAACAGTAATACTATTGAGCAGACAAAGTTCAACCTCCACCCCTACTTCACTCCTCATCAAGTCTCTTTGTGAAATGCCTTTGTCCTTCAATTCCCACGCCATGTCTCCGTTAGACATAGTTTATCTCTGGTTAAACTACTCCAATGACATATCATACTACATTAAGTACCTGCATATATTATATTCACTATGACGTTTATATTTCACAAAGTCACGAGTATTATTCATTCGTCATACTCTGACATAATTTTGATTTAAAACCGATAAAACGCACTGATATTAAAACACTAACATCATTAACAGTCGACATACCTGAAGGTATCTGTCTGTGTTCAACTTTGTTCTTTCCCTTTTTGTTTTATCGTGATTTTCGAGGTTTACTTTTTCTTCAAAAAAGAGAAAGGAGGTAACAATGATGATTTGGCATTAATCAGCTTCGTACGAATAACTGATTAAATCGGTCAGAATAGGTACCTCAATAGAAATGCCAATGGATTCTTGAAATACTTAATCACCTGAAATAATGTGAATCAAAAATAGCGACATATTCTTTATTTCATTTTTATTGTCAAAATCTGTGTCCGCATAACTCAACACGATATATTTATATTTGCGAGGACCTTTCTTTGTGAAGAAGCAGTTATCAATGGTACAATATATTCCCCAACTGTAACATCAGTTTTCGAATTGAAGACCTGAGGGTACTTCTAACGTTTTCTCCTCAATTTAAGATAGCATGTTTATAAACACCGTTTACAGAGTTTTTGTAGAGCATTTATTGAATTACGTGCTATATTTTCGTTTGAATAGATTAATCTTTTTCTCCTCAATTTAAGATAGCATGTTTATAAACACCGTTTATAGAGTTTTTGTAGAGCATTTATTGAATTACGTGCTATATTTTCGTTTGAATAGATTAATCTGAAGTCTGAGAATCCAATATAATGTAGACATCTCAAACGCACTATATTTAGAAATATACCATAAGTAATCATTACAGATTCATTGTTCTAAACGATTTTATCTATAGAAAGCGCAGAGTGAGTGTCCGTAGTATTATCTGTTATTAATGTTCCTCTCAAAGGCACTTGTTTAATCAGTTTTGCACACAATACAATATTATTACTAGAGAAGTAAGTATACTTTATTGTTCACTATCGTTTCCTTAATTTAAATCGTTGGTGATTTCTTTTTCATAGAAGTAATTGTGATCATTTTACTTTGCCCTGTCCTTCGAAGTACTCCCCCTCTGCATTTATGCATCGTTTCAACGGATCAATCTACTTTTGGAAACAGTTTTCGTACTCTTGAATTACTATACTCATAAGATACTGGTGAATGGCAGAGCCAAGGGCATTTCTTGATTTATATATATTTTTTTTCAGATAGGTGAAATTTTAGTTTGGGGAACAAGAAAAAGTCACAGGGGGCCAAGTCTGGTGAAAATGCAGGGTGGGGGAGGACAGTGACCTTTTCTGTCTTCAAAAACTCCGTTACAATACGCGCCTTGTGTGCTGGCGCATTGTCATGCAAGAGCCTGAGGTACTTCAAACCTGTATGTAGGCGGCGGCGTTTGTAGACTTTCTTCAGTTTTCGAAGTACAAAGTATAATACTTTGCTGTGACAGTTTTGCCTTTCGGAACAGGGATTTGCATGATTGGACCCTTGTTATCAAAGAATATGACATACAAAACCTTCCTCACGGTGCGTATTCTTTTAGCAATGCTAGGGCGCCTGGCGTTTTTGTTTGCCCAGATTCGATTAGAGCATTTTCTTTTGGGCTAGAAGAAATACACCCATGTTTCATCACCTGTGACCAAATTATCAAAAGCCTTTTTGCTGTATTTTGGGCATTTCTTCAATAAGGATTTGGCCTTGTCAACCCGGGACCTCTTTTGGTCGTCAGTTAGTAAATGGGGTATCCACCTGGCATTGATCTTGCCCAGCTTAAGATGTTTCTTTAAAATACAGTGAATACGTGCTAAAGACAAGCCTATCATTTTAGCTAACTGCCTGACAGTGTACCTTGCATCTTTTTCAAGGATTTGCCGAATTCGTTCAATGTTATGCTTTGTTGTTGTTGTTGCAGGGCGACCTGTGTGAGCAGCATCTTTCAGCTGCTGGTGTCCCAACTTAAATCGAGCAACCCACCTACAAATAGTCATATATGACATTTGACCCTTCCCATAAATATCACACACCTCACGATGAATATCTACCGCCTTTAAGCCAAGTAGAGACCTACCTTTGATATAGGCCCTAATTTCAATTACGTTTTCAGCTCTATTGCCAACCATATTTATATAGAGTGTAACGAGTACGCTACAAAACAATGTACACAGCACCAAGGTCAGTGTAATTGTGAGCGAGAAATTTACCTATACCACGCTTCAGATATCACGCTATCGCCATGAGGTAGTTTTAAGCTTATTTAGCACTATTTCCACGAGATATTGCGCAAGTAACTATAATTTCGGAACACCCCTCGTATAATGTAAAATTAAGTACAGTCAAAATGTTCCAGATGGTTAATTTGTAAGATCAAATCCCAAAATTTCGGTTAACATTCTTTAAATCAGGATTTCCAATACTGACCTTTATTATACACCCTACTTTCGTTTTCCGTATATTTAACGCAAGCTGGGACCGGTCCGCACAAAGATGCTGGGGCGTGAATATTTGGCGATACTTAGAAATAAACCTAGAAATATCGATCCCTGTATTGAAATGTTGGCGTATATGCTATGCTGTTCACAGTGGCTTTAATTTTTGGTCTGGCCACTGGGTACGGAAAAATAGGATGGGTAAAAAAATTGTCTTTGCTTCTTCTCCTTACCAAAAACAAACACAGATGATTTAGTGGAGACATATAAATGGGTCTGACTTAATTGACTAGGTTTCAATCAGGGGTCTAATCCTAGGGTAGGAAAAACAAACAGGATAACTTAATTGCCTGAATTCTTTCTCTTAATCAAGACATATATGAATGATTTCATGGTGGTATATGAAAGGGCTGACTTGAGTCTGTCCACCTGGGTTTCAAACTTGCCAAAACCTTCATGGAACGAAATACATAATATGTGATTAGAGAAAAGGGACATTACCATCTTATCATAGGAAACATACAGTAGGAAATCGAAAGTCGTCATATTTGTCATAATTGTTTGTATGTATTAGTTTGCTGATAATTTTACGATTACCTTTAAATCAACAAATTTGAGTGATGTGAAGGTGGAAATATGTCAATAATATATCTTTAAATCTTTACAAATTTAACTGTTTATATGAGATGCTGGATATCTTGATGTATCACATATAAATAAGGTTTGTACGTTAAGAGGAATACAATCTTTTACATAGCAGTACAAATCATGTTTGGCTCATTTTATTCCAAATGGAATCCCAATGTTTTAACAAGCCCAACAATTGTATCGATCATATAATTTGTTGAAGAAAACCCTAGAGTTATCCGCAGTACAGAAATATGTCTTTGATTCTCTGTTGCGACATCAGCTTGGTAGATTGGTAAAACGGGAAAATATAAAACAGAAAATATTGGATTCAGATCAGGTGCCATGGTTGAGTTGAAATCTCCGGTACACTAGCAACACTTTTTACTAATGTTCAGTAGAAACAGTCGTTGTATGTCAAGTGTCAGATTCTGTATTCAATATAAATGGAATGGAAATTAATTCAGAATATTCAATACTTTGAATAGCGAGAACCCACTTGTATGACAACAATGTACTGTTGAACATAGAATCTGAATATATTATGACACTGGAATAGTCAGCTTTGTGATACTGTGCGGTACTTATATGAACATCAATGTCATGAGATACAAAAATGTCTAGATCCGGAGAATTATTGCTCGCTATCGTTTCTTAATTTGCAGGTCACTTAAATCAATGTTGATAAGGTAATCATCCATGGATGAAGTATTATTATTTCTAAGCAAGTTATGTATGTAACTGTATGTTTAGCTGAGCTTCCCTTTAGAGGCTGAATAAGTTCGATCTCGTATAAGGAGAAATATTTCTCTATGAGTTAGGCTCAGTAGATACCCATTTCAATGTCGACAAGTTCCCACGCAACAAAACAGTGTTTCCATCAGGAAGTTCAGCATCGTAATGACACACTTTACAATACAAGGTAATTAACATTTTGTATATCTGATATACGTAGAGATGTTTTTCCTTCTCGGCCATAACGACTTTGAAGTCAGGACCTATTCGTGCTTTCTGACGCTCTGTACACTAGAAATAATATATAGTATAACTAGTATACGGACATTAAGTATGATGAAAGGAGACACTTTCTACTTTCTGTCACGTTGTCTGATCCGAATATCAATATTCATTGTGGTCCACTGATGTGACTGCCATAACAAGCAAATTCAGAGAATTGTGGTCCCCCACTTTCGGCCAAGTCTTACGGTTGAAACGTTTACATTGAAGTGGGTCAAAGGTCACGGTCAAGGCCACATGATAAAAAAAATGGTACCAACGGAAAGGTATTCCAATTTGGGACACACATGCCAAATATAAAGGTCCTACGTCTTACGATAAAAAGGTTATAACCAAGGTACAAGTTTTTTTGTGGCAGACGGATACATGAATGCGATTTAATGTTCCCATTCTTTCCAAAAAGGCAGGAGACAATAACAAACGCAATAACACCAAGCGTAATCGTATTTTACATTGTTATCATATTTATTTTATTTATATGCTGAGTTTTCTGTGGAATGGCTGTGTCACTTCCAATTTCATCTGATGTTTTAGAAACGCTTTTATTGTCTACATATTTTGAAGGTTCCAGGTGTCTATTCAAATTGGACGTTGTCCTAAAATCGAGAACAAAATCCATATTATCCCAACTATCAAATCTTTGTAATGCCGATTGCAAATGGATCGTTCTTAAGGATACATTCACAGAAATATATTTTGCAATAAGGAATCCATATCATTTAGCTAACAGGATATTTACGCCTACCCAGATGATTAGTGACATTGGTTTTTACAGTGTTGGTCAACATTAGTCAGTGTAAATGCAATTAATTATATCCGTTTGTCTGGGATATTCACGGAGGTGCCAACGACATCTTATACAACCACTGCATTTGACCCGACTTCTTAGTTTAAACTGTTTATGAATGTCCGCCGTACTGAACAGTTTTCGTACTACAGTCATGTTACAGAAGTTACTTTCGTTTCCCATTTTCGATTTTCTCCACTTCTAGCGTGCAATATGTAAAAGGCAAAACACATCTTAATCAGCTGCGCGGTAAAAGTCGCCTAGGTGATGCAAAGCATACAAGATTTAGCAAATATACATGAAAAATGATGTAAAAACCCATTAAATAAACGTTTCCGTTTCAAAAGCGTTTATTGGTAACAAAAACATATTCTGTTTCTATCCCTACAAATCTATTACATCAAAGATACACATTTACCATACATATATCTAGTTTTACATAACACAACAATTTACTAAAATACATTAACATCCGTATTTCTCTTAAATGTACAATGAAGCACAGCCCTTATACAAAATTATATTAACGTCGCGTAAATATAACGTGAGGTTTGCTTTTCTCATGTGTCAGATGTTCGATCGTTCGTTCTCCATATCAATTATTTGTTTATGTCTTGTAATACGAACGACCGAAGTCCACTTTCAGAGCCATGGTTTTTTTGGTTTTTTTTTCTGATGAAACTGTTTAATCTTTTTACCTCATCTTATCTTATAATTTCATATGAATTCATTATTCACTGTCAGCATTCTTAATGGCAGGTCATACATATCTAGAATATTTCATTTATCTATGTCCTGACAGAGTAGCAAGTAACTCATCATTAAATCTATATCATGCATTTATTAAAGACTAGATTCATAATTTTTGTTATTCTTTCTTACAAAACTCATACTCCGTTTCGCCATCTTCTCCGTTGTGCTGCTTTATTTGCTGAAAGTGTTGGGAGGATTGAACTATTTTAATGGATTCGTCATCAATGTCTGTACATACTAAGGCAAGTTGCAATTTTTTCTGTGGCAGACCTAGGACACCAGAGATAAACATTCTCCAGCTGCCAGCCGGCATATTTACATGATCTAATTCTAGCCTCTTTAACTTTGTTATGCGTTTTACATTTAGCGTATTTTCACCCAAACTTATTTGCGAAAGATCTACTCGTTTTAGCTGGGACATTTTGGTCAGAGGCAGTAAAATGCGAGCATCAACATCTCTATGTCGACCCTCGTACACTATATATTTTAAGGACTTGAGTTTTGGTAGAACAGACAAAAGCAACTCACATCCCTCTTCATCGCATCCCATGACACGTAATGCAGTAAGTGTTCTAGAGTGCTGATGAAGGTTCCGTATAATAGTTGCTGTGTTTAATACCCACTGCAGACACACTGATGCTATAGTGTGATGGTTAATGCTGACCAATTCCCCAGCAAGTTTCACTGCCTCACTGTCCTTATAATCGTTTCCAAGGTATACATCATAAATGTGAAATTGAGGAGAATGAGTTAAATCTAACATGGTATTGACATTAACCATCTCACTATAACACTCACATTGTGTTTTGTACACTGATCTTATTTTGTCCCCGCAATCCCTCTTGGTCTCCCTCCAGGTAATGATATCAGGGTCTTTGCATGATATCTCTCCTATATGCTTAGACAGTATAAATGCCAATGAACTATCAATCCCTATGGCTAACAATATCACATTACGCATATTCTGAATCTTATCTATTGAGTTACAATTATTAGTAAAGCTTTCCATAACTTTAGCACTACTAGAAATGTGCATTGCTGCCATCAGTTCCTGTAAAAGCTTGTGAAAAAAAGAAATACTAACATTTTGAACATAAAGTCCACTTCCAGGAATCTTGCACTGACTGATAAAACCAACCTTCAGGGCTAATTTGACGGTAGATTCACCTATTTCTCTTTCTAATTGATCTTTCTCGAAAACTAAACGTGTCTCAGGTGACATCAAGTCTTCATATGCTAATATACGAAAAGGACTTAATATGTCAAAGAAGTCAATAATTTTAGGAAAGAAACGAGATAGCATGTTGAAAATATTTGTAGTTTTTGGAAAAGAGATTTTCTGAATTAAAGATTTAAAATGAGTCTTCTTATATATATCTCCGAAGCGTTTTTCTGCTCCTTGATTTTGAAAGTAATTTTGTATTTCCTTATCGTTCACAGCTCCACGTTTAATTAATATATCTAAAATAGCAAATAACAAATAAACCAAAGAGGTCATTATATTTTTCGGACCTGTTTTCTTTTTATCATTTTCATACCAAACATGACACGATGCTGCCAATATCATCGGTATTGACATAAGAGATTTCATTTTGGGGGAGCAAACCTCTTTTGTATACACCTTCAGTCGAGCACTGAAATCCTCTTCAAATTTCATTTCAAATTCTCTGTCGCTTTCAAGGGCAGAATTTTTTTGATATTCATCATCACTTTCAGTGTCCGAATTAAGAATCGTGTCTTCATCCTTTTCTGCGTCAATTTCATATGCCATTCCACTTTGTCCATCAGGTTTAATCTCAACATCTGATACGTTCTCATCATGTATTTCTTTTTTGTCATTTTCATACAATTTGCTGATTATATGTTTTATTACTTTCTTGAAGCACTTTGGGTTTATTCCTTGAATTTCAACAACTTTATCAAACACGCCGTATTTTAATCTTAATTTCTCTAATTTCCAAGGCCTGGTAGTAGTGAAAAGGACACAGTTCTTTAAATCACGAGAATCGGGAAAGATATTGTTAGATGGAGATAACATTTCATCAAGTCCGTCTAAAATAACTAAACATTGAATATTCTCGTTCATAAGGGCATTTTTTGCAACAACATTGTATTCACTAGGTAACATTTCACATACGATATCTGTTACATTTGTTGATCCTTGTGTAATGTGACGAAGTGAAACGAAAAATGTGAGTTTAAACATGGACATGAGATTTTGCATGTATCCACATGTGCCTCCTGTCTGTACTTTGCACCAATTGTCCAATAATTTGTGTGCAAATATAGTTTTTCCTCTTCCTGCTTCACCTTTCATAAAAATTCTTTTTACTAGTTCTCCACTAATATAAAACAAATGCTTTATATCCTTTATTCGTATGTTTGCTGATTTTGACCATTTTGTTCCGTCTTTTGTTGTATCTTCCTCAACAATGGATGGAACGTAAATTTGCTTAAGAATTACATTTTGTCCATCTTGTGGCAAAAATTTAGCACAATTTAACAAGTCTTGGAAATCTTTGACAAGATATTGTTGCAATTGTCCAATATCTGGAATTTAAATACATTCGCTATCAAAATGAAATATAGTGATAATGGTTTTGCATGTTCAACTATAAAACAGGATAATTTCAAACACCTAGTGCGAAGTTATATCGCTCGTTTAAGCACCTTTATTACAAAACGAACTGTATAAAAAGTATTATTCTTATTTCAGTCTCAAAAATAATACTTCTTTCTGTAGTCTTTACGAACAAACAGATAGATTTGCGTACTTGCATCTCGGCAGCAGAATCAAACATGTGGATGATTCAGACTACGTATAAACACACCGTCAAATTTGAAACAGGTAGAGTAAAACGTGTGTACAGTCTTCAAACAACAGATTGGGGATAAGTTATTATTGCCGATCGTTTGCTTATTGTTTATATATGTTAGATATTTGCTCCATTTGATGCCGAAATGACAATCCTACCCCTGTATTTTGTACATCTTTCAAAAAAGTAAAATATACCAGGGATTTTTGTATTACATTTCTATCCCATTACCATAAATTCAGTTAAAATACACAATCTGTACACAATATACGTCCTATAAGAAGATAAAAGAGAAAACAGAAAACAAAGCTGTATGACACAAATCACTAAGGACCTGTACACAAAAAATGACAATAGCACAATATACAATGAACATTACAAAATATTTGATTGTGCTGCGGTTACGATACCGACGGTCAATTGAAGTAACAAACGTCACTCAATTGGTGTGGTTAACCGGTTTACGGGCGCCCACCTTCCCACTCATCGCAAAAACAGCACAATCAAAAGACACACATTTAGAAATTTATAAATAACCCTCCATATAGAGAACAAGGATCAACAGGTTTCTCAAGGAGAGATGTCATAAAAATTTATTACACACGAAATTATAGAATAATATTTTGCTATAAAACATGTAAGAAGACATCAACATAAGTAAATCGTCAGAGGGGACGAGGATCAGGACCCTGTCTCCTCTTTAAAGGTTTGGACAAGGCCCGTCAAAGAGTCCTCACTGCTTTGTTAGTCAGCATGCAACGCTCAAGTAAAAGTCAGCATTGGGTTGTAGAGGGACCCAATACAAGATGGTCTTAGCGATGATCTCGGGGTCATACTGTTGATGTCGAAGGCGTTTAATAATTTTAGAACCAGCCGATATGAAATTATCGGAATCTTTGACCCTCCTTAATTTGTACACTAGATCACCGTAGAAATTGGGATGGGAAATTCCTCTGGATACATATTGTTGAAAAGTAACATTTCCGAAGTTAGATAAAATGTCTCAATAAGATCTATAAAATTTACCTAAAGTTTTTTGAAGTTTATGATATCTATAACCCTGAGTAAGAAGTTTAAAAGTAATTTGAGAATTTTTTCGTGAAAATCCAAAACGTTAGTTCAGGCGCCAGCAAACCGAACCAATTGACTAATATAAATACATATCACCATCTACATAAGGGAAATTTACAATAGGAAATCCAAACTCATCACGTTTATCATGAATGTTGTTGTTAATAATTTTAATATTTAAGTCCGAAAAAGGTGTTTCTTGGTAGGAAGTATTGGCTTTGTTTAATTGAAGTTCAGATGGATAAATGTCAAATATATAGTTTTCAAACTCAGGGTTATTGAGTACTACAAATTATCAAGATATCTAGAGGTTTCATTGAACTTATCAATAAGGTCGAAACGTTTAGAAGTTTGAATAGAATGCATAAAGTCTCTCTCATAACAGTAAACAAAATAAAGCTGCTATAAGGGGAGCGCAGTTAGTGCCTATAGGAATCCCAATAATCTGTTGATAAGTCTTGCCATTAAATTGTACATAAATATTATCCATCAAAATTGTGATGGCATTACCCAACTCAGTACAAGTCCAATATTTATAATTATCATATTATTTATTAGAGAAAAATCCAGATGTAAGTGAAGTACAGAGGTATGATTTAGACTCTCTAAATAATTACCAGAAAGTGGGCAAAAATGCAAAATTTAAAAACATTATTAAAAAATGATTTAGGAACGGAACAAAAACCAACATCACTTCTTCAGACACCATTATGGATAAGGGGTTGGATGAACTATGCAACTATCTGAAAAACTGTCAAAGAAAGGTGTCATCTTGTGTCTATGGTGCACCACTGTAGATGTGCTGCGTGACGGATTTTGAACTACACAACAACAAGTATAGGGAACTTGTAAAACTTATCAACAATTCATGAAAATCTCCCCATTTCCCAAGATTTCTACCAAATCATACAACATATATAAAGTATATTCTGCCTCTCATCGTCCCATTTTTTCTTTATCTTATGAAAATACATACTTATAATTCTTGTATACTTATTTTTTACATTGAGATAAGATGAAATACAGATTACTGTATAAAATAAACCGCCATAAGAACATCATAGAAGTAAACAACGAAGAAGTATTGAAGGGTTAACAATATCTTGTTGTTTAAAGAATAAAAGGACAATATCATGTATAGTGTAATGTTCAGTGTAATATTGCGAACACCAATAAAATCGAGGTGGGACCAAGTGCCCGGGAGGAGTAAGCGTCCCCATCGCAAAAGTCCTGCAGCAACTTTTCTAGTCGAGTAAGTTAATATATAAATATATACAAATGAGCCTATGATGGAGCCAGGAACATTAAGTCAAATCATCCTATTCACGATATGAAATGCTGTTGAACTGAAATCCCGGTGTCGGAAATGCACGAAATAATATGAAATTATGCATAGACGGGGAAGTTAAAAACGCGTCAAACAAATAGTAAAAATTTATTTCGGTATGAAACCAAAAATAGCAATAATTCTAATGATATCTATGTATCATTCTTGTAAATGCGGTTTATAAATCTATGCAGTCGGTCTGAAGAATATGTTATATTTTACAGGGTCGCAAAGGTTTGTATGTTACTTGCACTCCTAGACTTTGACATTGGATAATTGATCGGTACTTCTTCGTTGTTTGTTTGTCAAGGGTATAACTTTGGAGCTTTTTTGTCCCACTTGATCCACCTGTTACCTACCAAGATTCATCAAATTAGTCATAGCAGTTTTAAACAAATCAAAGAAATGAAAAATTCACACCAGGCGGACGAACACTAAACACAGAGCTATCTTACGGCTTTGCGATTGATAAAAAAAATTATTCAAGGGTATGCGAATTATCTTGTAACTTAACCACATGTTAGTTCTTCACTCACTTGTTTAATCAGGATTCAGGAGTTTATAACGTCAGTGATGTCACTCAGTACCTTGATATCACTGTAGGATCTGATAACTATGTGATACTTACCAGCTTGCTCTTGAAAGGGTGTTTCAAATTTGTCACTGATCCGCCTCTGTTCAACTGAAATATTATGCAAAAACACAACCACTAGATGTAAATCTTAGATTAAACTGCTCTCACATATACATTTATTCCTGAAAGGATGTCAGCTTTCTACTTTACCTTCATTCAGTTAAAATAGTGTTTATAGTAGATATCAAATATAAATATCTGATCAGTAAACCGAAGGAACTAAAAAATATGTGGCTAATGTATGTCTCAATAGTTATTTATATCCACATTCAGGACAAAAGAATTAAAAACTAGTGGGATATATGTGACGAAATAGGATTGCAAAATACCGACAAATCATAAAACAATTCTAAAAATACAAAGACTTCATCATTCAGAGAATCGCTATTACTTTAAATCGTTCCAAGTGAGCATAAAATACATAAAGACTTGATGAAAGAACAATGACAATATCATCGTGTACGGATAGTAAATATTGGCCCAGGGGTCTGCAGAATGAAAAGTACATAATATCAGGGGTTTTGTCTTATGTAAATCCGATTGATTACACGGCAGTCACGGCAAATACAAGTGCCAAGATATCGAGCGGTATCCAACAAGACATCCATTCTATTAAACAAAATAGAAATACTAGCTACCATAGACTACTGAAAGGACCATGTATGGGATCAGGTGCCATGGAGACGTCAGTATTTCCTGCTGACCAGGCACGCACTCTGCGATACTATACTATTTTTTGAGCTATTATAGATCATAGCCATACGAGGTGGTAAGAGTAATACCGTAGTCACAATCAGTTAAAAGTCATGAAAGAAAATTATGTGATATTGTATTATCACAGTTCAAACGGTTTAACAAGGTCTACAATCCAATAAGGATGTCGACATGCCAAATAATGATTTCTGAAAAGCGCAAAGACGTAACATTTGCGGAATAAAGACTTCAAGCGTTGTTTTTCGTATCCTTGTGATATTAACTTTTCTCTCAAAGTAATTTACCTTGGTAAATAAATACAAACCCTGTAGTCTGAAGAATATTTAGCATATTGGCTGAGACATAAAGACACCATACGCAGGTGATACAGGAATATTGCACCACGTATATGGAAAATTAATGGTTTATCGTGGAGTGCATATCGTCATTTTTTCTTTCCTTAAGCATAGCTCTCCTTTTTATTTAGTTTTTGGTTCACTTTTTGGCCATTTTGTTTTTAACTCTGTTCTTCAAATAACTGTATATTATTAGAATTCCAATGAGCATCACTGAGCAGACATATATTGTCAAAATGAGCATCTAGTGCACAAACCCATAGCGCATATATGTTCTAATATTTATAATAAACACTAAATAGGTGTCACTGCTTGTGCACTGATAATCCCCGAGGGCATCATACGTCTAGTTTTCAGTACTTTGTATAGACGTGAAATATATACCTGAAATTTTCAGATTGATTCTTTGATCCCAAACCCCCCATCCGCAGGTTTTTTCTTTCAAAGGGAAGTAAAATATACTAAAAGAAATAAGAGACTTTTAAATGATATTCTGGACTGAGACCGATTTCGATCTATACTAGAAGGTTACCTACTTTGACTTCTCCATATATAAATATATATGGAATTTACACGATTTGACTCTTTCTACTGGGTATATGTGACGGGTGTTGCTAGCAAACAGGAGATGCTCACTCTCTCCGGGCACCTGATCTCACTCCATCACAGGGGTTCACATATGCTGTTCAAGTAGACATATTTTGTTATTTTCTATTTGTTTTTCATTTTCACTGATTTTGCATGTCCTCTGGTTTCATGATTTTTAGACCTATGGTTTGGATTTATCCATCATCTTTACATACAAACGCAAATTTTCGGCCTCCTTGTTTATATTAGACATGTAAAGATGGATGTTACATAGATCTACTGTATTATTCTAACTATTGCTTGATAAAGGCCAGGAGGCCAAAATTTGCGGCAAAGAGTGTTTGTGTTATTTCTTTTAGTTTCTGTTTTTAACTCTGCTCTCAAATATTTACATATTACTAGAATTCCACAAAAATCGGCCATGGACATCACTGAAGAAATATTAGTTGTAGAAATGCGCATCAGGCGGGGAAAAATAGCTTTGCGTGACATTGCTTTCAAAACATGAAGAACAATATCGTAAGTCTAAAATGTTTTGTGGGCATTGTGATGACAATGTTGGGTAACACGGTATACCAAAATATAATATAACAAGCTTACAGTCAGTGTTGCATGCAGCACTCATCCCCTACCATATCATTTACCTACGAAGTGACTAATGTCTTATTAGCAACATGTGAACTTGGAAACTTTTTGCATGATTTGGTAAGAAAAAACATTAAATTATTTGACGTTTATATCACGTCCTAGTGAAAATGACAGCAAAAACATAGCATCGTTTTATTCATATCTGGCATTATTATCTATAGTCATCATCTGGTAACTGAAACAGTGATGAATTACTATTTTCAGTTATAAGTCTACAACTGAACAATGCTGATGTCTACTTTTAGTAACAAGGACCCTTAAAGTTGACATTTTAACCAAACAAATCTATCCTACAATAGACCTATACATAAGCTAGCATGGTACAAATCAAAGATATTGATCCAATATTCACAACTCGAAGTCGAAGAAGGACGACAATACATATGTAAATAAAATATTAGCAATCACGAACCTCTGTCAAAACAGAGGTGGGATTAGGTGCCATGGAGGGATAAGCATCATTTGCCGACCGGTCACACCCGTCGTAATGCCCTAAGTATAAGCGAAATAGTATTACTCGCTGTCACAGAATTAGGCACAGCCGTAGTCAAAATAGGTATATGTCATAAGCAGTAAGACTACTGCTGTATAGTTTAGGTAATACAAATGGTTTAGTTACTGTGAAATAAGGAAGTCAACATGTTAGACAACGATACATCCTATGAGCAAATAAGGTCTTTATAACGACCGTAAAATCTGCGGAATATTGACATAAGTCGTGATATCTAATATCCTTGTTTGAGTAACTTTTCTCCTAGTAGCTGACTTCGATAAATGAAAGAGCGATACTCAGGTGACGCTCGCGCATATCGAATAAATTGGGATACACAAACACCGTGCGCAGGTGATAAAGGAATGTTGCTACTAGTATATGGAAAGTTAGCAATGGGGAAACTAAAGTCATCACGTTTGTCATAAATTGAAGTAGTAAGTTTACAATCTCGGTCGATATCAACGAGCAGATCTAAATATGAAGCACATGAATTGGATATTATACTGTCCTTAATTTCAAGTTCCGTGGGATATATTGTATGTACGTATGTATCAAAGTTTTGTTATTCATAGATAGTACATCATCAATATATCTGAATGTAAAATTAAAGGACAATGCCAATTGCTTCTTATTTTGACTTACAAGATTTTGTATGAAGTCAATTTCGTACGACGAAAGGAACAAATCGGCTAGTAAAGGAGCACAGTTAGTCCCCATAGGGATTCCAATAGTTTGTTGGAAGAGCTGGTATGGAGTTAAAATGAAATCAATTATTCTTAACTCAAGTTATTGTCTGGTAACCGAAATGCAATGATAAAAGTCTATTTTTGTGTAAGAGTGACCCTTAGAATTGACCTTTTGACCCCAAATCAATCCCACATTAGATCTTTATATAAGCTAACATTGTATGGAGTTTGAAGCAAATTGGTCATTCCTCACTGAAGTTATTGTCTGGAAACCACCCGGACAGACAGATGGACGGCCAGACGGACAACGACAAACACTATAGTCCCTTCCAGTGTCACTGGCAGGGGACTAAATATAAAAGGTCACAATTTTGTGATATGTCTCTATGCTTCAATGAAATCTAAGAGATTTGGACGACCTATGACGATAATTGATAAACCTATATACGAGGGGGTGTTCCGAAATTATTGTTACTTGCGCAATATCTCGTGGAAATAGTGCTAAATGAGCTTAAAACTACCTCATGGCGATAGCGTGATATCTGAAGCATGGTATATGTAAATTTCTCGCTCACAATTACACTGACCTTGGTGCTGTGTACATTGTTTTGTAGCGTACTCGTTACACTCTATATAAATATGGTTGGCAAGAGAGCTGAAAACGTAATTGAAATTAGGGCCTATATCAAAGGTAGGTCTCTACTTGGCTTAAAGGCGGTAGATATTCATCGTGAGGTGTGTTATATTTATGGGAAGGGTCAAATGTCATATATGACTATTTGTAGGTGGGTTGCTCGATTTAAGTCGGGACACCAGCAGCTGAAAAATGCTGCTCACACAGGTCGCCCTGCAACAACAACAAAGCATAATATTGAACGAATTCGGCAAATCCTTGAAAAAGATGCAAGGTACACTGTCAGGCAGTTAGCTAAAATGACAGGCTTGTCTTTAGCACGTATTCACTGTCTTTTAAAGAAACATCTTAAGCTGGGCAAGATCAATGCCAGGTGGATACCCCATTTACTAACTGACGACCAAAAGAGGTCCCGGGTTGACAAGGCCAAATCTTTATTGAAGAAATACCCAAAATACAGCAAAAAGACTTTTGATAATTTGGTCACAGGTGATGAAACATGGGTGTATTTTTTCGAGCCCAAAAGAAAATGCTCTAATCAAATCTGGGCAAACAAAAACGCCAGGCGCCCTAGCATTGCTAAAAGAATACGCACCATGAGGAAGGTTTTGTATGTCATATTCTTTGATAACAAGGGTCCAATCATGCAAATCCCTGTTCCGAAAGGCAAAACTGTCACAGCAAAGTATTAAAGAGACGTTGTACTTCGAAAACTGAAGAAAGTCTACAAACGCCGCCGCCCACATACAGGTTTGAAGTACCTCAGGCTCTTGCATGACAATGCGCCAGCACACAAGGCGCGTATTGTAACGAAGTTTTTGAAGGCAGAAAAGGTCACTGTCCTCCCCCACCCTGCATTTTCACCAGACTTGGCCCCCTGTGACTTTTTCTTGTTCCCCAAACTAAAATTTCACCTATCTGGAAAAAAATATAAATCAAGATATGCCCTTGGCTCTGCCATCCACCAGTATCTTATGAGTATACCAATTCAAGAGTACGAAAACTGTTTCCAAAAGTGGATTGATCGGTTGAAACGATGCATAAATGCAGAGGGGGAGTACTTCGAAGGACAGGGCAATGTAAAATGATTACAATTACTTCTATCAAAAACAAATCGCCAAAGTAACAATAACTTCGGAACATCCCTCGTAGGCCAATAAAATTTATGTTTTGTTTCATAGGCACTTTTTATCAAATGAGTAGACAGGGATTTTTTGGGGAAAATATACTTTTTTTCAAAATCAAATCAGTCATAAAAATGCTTAGGTTAAAAAGATATCTTTTTTAAAGAATCTACGCTGTTGCATTGTTATTATGGCCACAAGGCCCAAATTCAAGGCCAGTACACTTGTCACTGTACACTCTGTTGACAATTTCCACTGACCATATTATTTATGTTTTAAGCGTTACATTAATTCATTGGCTTAAATAGCTCTTCTTTCAAAATATTTGATGATGATTTTCTGGGTGCACTGCGCGGTTGCGCATTATACATTGGAAATTAAATGTGACAAGTTTTTTTCCCAAGGATTTGTATGTGATGTCGATTTGAATATGACCGCTAAAATGCAAAATTACACCAAGAAGTTATTTTTCCATGGAATGGAATGGATTCACATTCCTTCGTTTTCATATGTCAGATAATTCTGTCGATCTATGTATCGACTGCAGTTTTACGTATATAATCATACGTTACACTGAAAAAGGATCCGATGTTTAATAAGACGGTCATAAAATAACCAGTTATTCGCCTTTTCGCGTATAAAGTGAGATACCCTCCTATGTGCTGGGATTAGATTTCTCCTTCTAGCAACAGCGTTATTATATTAAATATAGAACATATATACCTTTTAATTTGTATAGTAGTTTTCTTCCATAATATTTCCCCCGGAAAATGCTGTATAGTAGTTTTTCCCCATAGTAGTTTTCCCCATTTACGTAACGGTTTGGAAATTATACACGTTTGCTCTTATTGCATCAACCAGATAACATTTGAAATGCAAATGCATTACCGTAATAGGCCGTGCATCAAACCGATTGTGTTATGGCTAAGGGGTTTCTATATAGACTACTCTAAAGTATTTTGTTTTAAATGTGTACAAATCTTTCTTTTTTATATATTTACCATAGTGTGGTATTTTCTCCTATTATTTCATTATAAAAAGATGTTTATTTCCGTATAGATGTCATTCATGACGTTACGCAATGACTCTAAATTTGATTACAGGCAATTTTTCGTAATACATCATAAGAAAATTAGGAATTTGTTATATGATAGAATGATAAATTTAAGAATTGAACGTGCAAGAATTTCTTGCAATTTCATTTCTTACATAAATTAAGACAGCCATATATATATATATATATATATATATATATATATATATATATATATATATATATATATATATATATATATATATATATATATATATATATATATCATTCTTCATTTGCAGGGTACATGATGAACATGAGATTAATAGAAGGAAGTCCAACCCAGGTGTCCACGATTTACAATCTACGACGAGCTAGGCTTACTTAGTCGCAGATGTTGCAAATCATGAACAGGAGAATGTGGTGTCTTTGTCCGTTACGCAATGTGCTGATTGATTATTTTCCTCTTACGCTTTTCATTACATAATTATCATCTGTTACGCGGCGCTTGTGTACTATGAGTTAGAAACAACGTTGAACGTTAGCAACATTATGACGTCAAAATAACGTTTCATTGTTCTTTACGTCATTTTTGTGGGAATGCGTTTTATTTCATCACCTAGCAGTAGGACCGTAGTTAATGGAGGCGAAGTCCATTATTCTAACATAATGCAACATCATGGCTCCACTTCCTATGGTAACGCCATGCTATTGTTAATGTCATGACGTCATAATATACTTGTTTGTCATGACTAGTGAAAATGATAGTATTGCCTAACGGCAGAAACATATCTGATATGTTAATTACACGTGATACACGTACACCTACCATTTATCAGTGACATGAAATAAATAATGATAATCTATATGCAACAGGATGTTGCATCCTAAAGTCAATGACGTATGTACGACGATTTCCGAATTGAATATGATGTTTTCATCTCTCTGACATCAGAGATACAAGATATTTTCTCCCAACTGTCTGGGGATCGTCAAATATTTATATGTGGTATACTGATAGGTTGTAGGAATGACAAGTTCATGGTCAGAAATGAAAGGTTTCATTACAAGGAATCTATATGCAAAAGAGAAAACTGAAGACATCTGACAAAAGCTGTTTGACACAAATCACCAAGGACATGCACACAAAACATGATAATAGCAGAGTATACACGAAAACGATATCACAAATATATTCGAACAAACGTTATTTAATTAGTGCGGTAAATCTAAAGGACAAATTATTTATTTATCTTCACGAAATGTATGATTGAATACAAATACATTTATTGGGGGTGGGGGGTGGGGGTGGGGGGGTGTAAAGTTAAGCCTTCTTTACTCTCTATGTCGGCCTTCTCACATGTAGACGTTACAAACCCTTACACCTTTCGCTACAAACGATATAGTCAATGCTTTTGCCACAGAGTCAGAGTCACAGAGAGGTCAAAACCTAGATGACCCCGAATTTCATTCATGGGGCATAAAGCAAACTTGTGTTTCTTTTTTTTCCACTGGTATATATAGAGATTTCACGGATTAAATAAAGATACCTCGAACGAAATTCTAGTAGATATATCTCTATTCTAGTTATGCATCTGTACTTGGAATAGAAATTAAAACTGAAGACATTTCTATTTAAGAAAATGGATATATATAAATCCAGTGGATGTATCTCCCTATTAGAAAGTGAGATATCTCTATTTTAACAATGTTAACAAAGTAACAAGCTGGATTTACTTATTTGTAAAAAGAAAATCCGGAATTTCACATTGGGGGAATAATTTCTGTTTATAATATATATAGCCATTTTTTCGGGGGATGCTATATAGCATTTTTCTGGGAGGAAAATGGCTAGTGGAAAAACTACTGCATAATACCGTGTTGCACATTCACATAAATAGGACAAAAAAGTGTTAATTTAGCAAATAACAAGTACATCGAGTGAAATGACCATGAAGATATATGGCGTATATCTCTGAGATCAGTGGCGGATCCAGCGTTCCCTCAGCTGGGGTCTATGGTGCATTTTGCCGAAATTTTACCGAAATATGTTATTAAAAGATATAGGGTTTTTGGTAAAATTTTTGGTCACTGAAGGGAAGGGGCGAAAGGTGTTCCGCCATTGGAGACAAAAACCAACCTACGGTAACATTATTATTATCATTCTGAGTACCGGTATAATCAATCAGATATCTGATAAATCCAGATAGACAAGTTTTGTCACTATTTATCGATAATTACCTGCACATTATACACAAAACATAGGATTTTCTGGAATTTTTTTCTCGATTTTATGGGATTTTACATGGATGCATATTATACAGGGACAATTACGGTTCTTTTACTCTAAGCGCTTTAGAAGACGTAATTTCCATTTCTGAAAAAAAAAAATTGACCCCCATCGACGTCAGTAGAAAACTTTAATCTGAAAACACAGAGAAAATCGGACACGGGAAATCCGGAAAACCATACATGAAAATTTTTGAAATTTTGACGTGGCACCAATTCTGCTAATGCTAAACTAAACTAAACTAAAAAAATATTTCTATTTCATTTATTCATTTATTTCTTATTTATTTTTGTTTTTTGACCTTATGTAAAACGTTCTAAGACCAAAGACTATAAATGACGTAAATGTTTCGATCAGATATTATCCCCCTATATATTTTCTCTGCAATTATGCATCGTTTCTTGGAAATCTATTCAGTAGTTTTAAAGAAACTAAACTAATATAAATGCATAAAATCAAAGTCAATGAACCAAACTATATTAGCGGAAAAAAGAAACACAAGTTCAGTTTTTGTAATATAAATTTTAGAAACATGGACGAAATATAATTAAATTTCATACTGAACTACATCCGTGCACTGTCAAAATGTCCTTCAGGTCAAATTCAGCCGACCGTGACCCTACTAGACGCTGCATGCTTTCATCTGATTTTTCAAGAAAGCGTGCATCCGAAGTATTGATGCACGATATGTGCTAGTAAATCATAACAAATCTAATATTTGAACAGTCCATAACATTTTTTCCGAAGCAATTGTAGTGCAGAATGCTGTGTTGAGTAAAGTTGAAATTGAGTGAAGAAAATAAGGGTTAGCCATTCTGATAATGCAGGGACATTCCTAAAGTCAAGTAACCCAGCAATATGGTGTTCATTTGAGAACTATATCCGGTTTAGTTAGGCGTCACAGAGCCACAGGGAGATTGGGTGTTATCGGCGCGTTATAACGCGACGTCAAGATAGAGGCACCTGCAAAACCTATTTTAGGCAAGTTGTCGGCACTCATTGTATCCAAGAACGGTTAGGAATCGCTAACGGGAGATTCATTTAAGGCCACGAAGACCTTATAATTTTCCGACACTACACGCACAAGCGACACCAATGTTGAATGCAAAGGTTGCTTACATATGCACTTAAGCGGTTTTGTTAGGATTATTGCAGAGGTATGTTGTTCTTGGACGAGTCTCACGTCACGCTTTGCAGTTCAGATGGACAACAAATTTGGTGAAAGAAATTCGGACGCTTGCGTAACAGAAAGCGACAGATTAGGGATAAGGTCTGTTATGCTATGGGACTCAAAGCATGAAAAACTTCTAGTGGTTATTTTTGACAATCTTACAGCAATAACATATCGGGATTAGGTCTTCCGACCACTGCTCCTTTCTCTTATCCATCAACGTAACCTTATGTTGCAGAAGGACAACGCGAGGTCCAATGTTGTAAGTGTTTGTCGTGACAGTATTCCGTTTTTCTGGATTAACTACCATACAGTCCAGATTTGTCCCCAATCAAGCATTTATGGGATGAGCTAGACAGTAAGGTGAGGAAGCCAGTCAAAGTCCCATATAAATTCGCTCAACTCACGGAGACCCTTATTCAGGAGAAGAAGAAATTCCTTCAAAGGACAATAAACGCCTTGATTGGCTAAATGTTAAGGAGAGGGACTAATGCGAGAGATGGGCACACACGCTACTGATTGGGATCAGGAAAAGGTGTAGAGTACATTTGTTTTGAGAGCATTCACGGTAACGCCTTTTGTGATAGGAGAACAAAATCTTAATAATGTATTCAACAATAATGAAATCATCGAGAACCTCAAGCAATGAACTTGTCATCAATGAATCATATAAAGAGCAACTATAGAAAATATATTTGCTTTATCCGCTAATATATATTTAACATATCTCATTTCCCAGACAACTAAATTTGTAAGAGTGCCACTGTATATCAAATATACAAAGTCAAAATTAATTACATTGAAGTTATATGGAAGTTGAATTCCTTACATTTCGTAGGGAAGTGAGTACATCACCATTCCTACCGACTAGCGAGAGTAATTCGAGGTATGACGCAAGTGTGTTGTTCACTACGGTGGCCTTTATCTCAAGTTCAACGGGATACATATGGTTGAGGTAATTCTCATTTATGAACATAACGTCGTAAATATATCTGTATGTGAAATTGAATGGAGTTGTTAATGGTTTTCCCTGTGAATATCAATGGCTAGGTAAATTCTGCTTCGTATTAATACAAAATTTATGGCAGCCTGGAGAGGTGCAAAATTGGTACCTGTTGGAATGGCAACAATTTGTTAAAAACTTTTCCTGAAAACACAACAAAATACTGTCTACTAGAAAATCCATCTCAGGTGTACTTGATTTTCGAATCTGGGTATTTCTTCCTAAATAATGATTTTCAAAGCCTAAAAAAGAGTTCTTTTTATGTGTATCTACGGTTTCCTCTATAAAAAAAGAATATCGTGTGATGGAAGCTGGTAAGTTTTTTAAGTTTCTTGTGAGGAATAGCCGTATAGAAGGTAAAGAATTAAAACCAAAAAGTGGATGCTTGAGATATGTCTACTATTTTCAAATTTGGGATGTTGCCATAATTTCATGGTATTGTTAGGGATCTACATTTGACTGCCGACGCTTCTAGTGTATAATGTGTAGTACGTCTGAAAAAAAAAATTTGCGGTATATGTGTCACTATTTTCATAAATAAAAATATTATTATTATCATTAATAAAAATTCTGCAGATAGATAGAAAGACGAACAGATGAACGGAAACAATACATTTTCCGAAACTCTGTTATAATTTATCAAAGTCATAAGTAATTCAATATAAAGTATTTTCAAAAAAATTTACCTGAGGTATTTTCCTTTAATGGATATATTGATAAACATCTAACATTGTCATTAAGGATATCGGGACCTGATTCAATTCGATATCATGCTTTCAAGAATGTAAACTAACATTTTGGGATATGGTCATACAAATTAACCATCTTTAAATTTTTGACTATGCTTGATTTGAAAATTGTTCACGTGCATTTCCGACGCTGGAATTTCAGTTCAATAGCATCTCATACCGTGAATGGTATAATTTTACTAAGTTTTCTTGTCTCTGTCATGTGCTTATGTGTATATATATTTTTACATATATGTTTTTACATCCTGTATTTGAAAAGTTGTTGCTGGACTTTTGCGATGGGTGTTGCAAACAAACAGGGGGAATTTACTCATCCGGGCCACCTGGTATCACCTGAATTCAAATTGGGGTTCGCATTTGTCTGAATATGACACCATACACGATATTGTCCACAGTGGTATATTGTTGTTAGTGTCACAGTCGTGTGATATCAGGTACTTCCGCATTTTACATGTTATTCCATGGACTTCGAGATTTGGTTAATACTTTATTGTGTACTTAAAGGAGCATGGTCCGATTGAAGTCGAGAAAAGTATGAAAAAATGTAAACGGATTATCTAATATGTGTAAAAAGAATCGTTAGCAAAGTCGATGTCGTTAACGAGATATGTCCGTTTTAAATTTGCAGCATATCCAGGCCAACTCCTTGAATATTGATGAGGTCGGTCAGAGGAAATCACGTGACAATGAAACTCAAACTTTACCCGGTTCTAACATTTGTTCCACTTTTCTTTTTTTTTTTCTGGCCTTTGAGTCTGAGTATTGTTATTTTCTACCACACTTTCGCTTTTCTCTGCTCGTATTCCTCCATGTGAACCATTTTTGTTGTTTTCTACAGCGAATATCCGCGCACGCGCATGATTATGGGCGGAGCATCGCCTTATTTGGGGAATTGATACCAGCCGAATTTAATTCGACTTTTACCTTTATTCTAAGAAAACATTGAGGGATTTTAGTTTTAAATTTTGCAATTAACACAAAGTTTATAATTTATGTAATACAGGAAAAATAAAATATTGTCGTAATTTATCCTTTTCATGCTAAAAATTTCCAGTCTAGGACTATGTCCCTTTAAACATATATACTTGCTATTTAGCGCACCACTTGCGCATTTCCACAACATATGTCTCATTGAAGGGTATTCAAAACCAAATCATGAATATCTTAATGTTAACATCTAATCAGAACCAGATACATGAACAGCAACTTGACTTTTGCAACTTACTTTCCAAAGCAGAAACCCTTCCTTCGATATTTTCATATTTAGTGTTTTCTGCTGTGTCTAGTCTTTCCTCTATTTTGCTTTGGGTAGCTGAAATGTTTAAGATAAACGACATCAGTAGTAGTAGTAGTAGTAGTAGTAGTAGTAGTAGTAGTAGTAGTAGTAGTAGTAATGGAAGAAGTATTCAATTCACTTTGTTATCAAATCTTTATATCCAATATACCCTGCCTTTATATTTCAACGGTGACGAAGGTCATATATCAAATGCACATTCAAACACTGGTACTTTTAGTTGTCTTAAACAAAAATTATTGCAATCACTTAAGGTTGCTTATAGCACCGACTTTTCAAGAGGAGTAAGGTAACTGCAATGATAAATACTGAAAAAAATTGATGATTTTAGAGGGATAATAGAGAATATGTTTCTACATTTCTTACAACTGGTATATACCTTCGGTTTTAAAATAACGAAATTATTCATGAAAACACGAACTATACTTATACAATGTAGTTATTTTAGAATAAGTCATCTATCATGATATCAAAGTACAAATTATTCTATAACAAATAAGCACTATGTTTAATATACGTATTGTTATATTGTTGTTTTGCGTTCACAAAATTTATTTATCACTTATAAATAGCTTTTTATTTGAAAATTTTACACAATACATTCCAGTATAATGGTGGATTTGAATTATAAATATTCAAAGAGATCTTTTTTCTGTTACACAGACACCTAATGTATTTGACAATAAATTTGACAATATAATCCTCTTTCCAACGACAAGGAAAACAAACAGAAGCGAGCCAAGAGTCTGATTTTAAGCAGAATGGACATTTGTAACAATTAACTTTAATGATCTTCACACTTATATGTCATACGAGCACTTGTCGCCATGTATTCGCCACAAATTTGAATTCTTTTCTCATAATACCATAATTTTTGTACAGAAACTAGGAAGTAAAGTACAGATTATTAAGAAGGATTGTAATCATTTTTATATGTATATTAATCTGAAATTTATACTGCACGTAGATGATATAATTTGAATTTCTATATTCTTTAAATTTTATATTTGATTTTGTAATGATTAAGTTATTTCTTAGTGTTAATTAACGTTGCATAAATGTTCATTTGCAGAGAATATATCGCACGTTTCTTGTTTTGGGATTCGGGTATATGTCGCTTGACACACTGAATGTTTCTTTTTGTTTTTGAAATACATGATTTGCCCAACTGCAAGTTAGGCAATCCAGTAAATTCTGTGGTAGTCAGAGGCAATGGGCTGTATGTAGGATGCGACTTCACTTTCCGGCTATTTGTCAAATGCCTTCCATGACAGTCAATGTCTATCGCTAACGTTCTAATCAAAACATTGTGACCAGATTTTAATAAATCACTACCATCTGAATGTTTTTTCAAAACACTTTTGCCATTTCGAACACAGAAAACGTATGTAACGTCGACGTGAATCAAATCATTGCACACTGATTTTCTTTATCAGATTCACATATCGCTAGATATTATTTCATTGCACTCTGTCGTTTTAATGATGTAGAATTATATATATTACATAGTATTATATATCTTAATACAGAAAAGCTTATTGTTTTATTCAACACCCATTCTCTCAATATTTCTTTTAAAATTACGCAACCAATATTCGGAGAAATATAACACATTTTGCACTGAATTGCATAAGAAAGTGCATGTAACAGTGGGGATAAGGGGTAGATGCTATTTTTGTACTTACTTTTAATAATCCAGTCCAAAACTTCATCATGACCTCGTAATTGAGATGATACTGTTCGCAGCTTTAAGTCTAGCTCCAAAATGCTTCCTTTAATAGCTTGTCTTTCGTCTGAAAGTATTAAAAAATAAAGTATTATCTTTTATATGTAGTAGCGATTGTATTTCGATTGCTGTGATACTGTGATCCATTTTAGATTCCTGAATTTTCCAATGTATTCTCCATAGATGCGTTCTACTTCCATATTATGATATGACTGAAGAACGTTTACAGTAAACTCGATCCTCAGACAAATGATCCAATGATATCTGACTGCACTTTATGAAAGAGACTTCGCCGGTATCTTAGCAATATATAGGATGGTAAACTCCAAATATCTTCTTATACACTATTTACGGTTCATATCTGGGCTGGCGAATAAAAGTGACAATAGTTCCTCATTTACTGCATTAATATATATATATTAATAACAATCCCATTGACGACAAGGGGCAGGCGTGGTTTAGTGGTTAAGCACTTGGCTTGCGGCGCCGACGATCCGGGTTCGATTCCCGAGTTGCGCCACTATATCTAAGAGGTTGGTAACCTCCTGCTTCCATGTCTCGATATAACTGAAATATTGTAGAAAGCGACGTAAAACACCAATCAACCTTCAACCATTGTCGACAGAAGCAGTATGAATGTATGCATGTACAATTCAAATATACAATTGACAATAAAAGAAAACCCAGCTGTATGACAAACATCTCAATAGATGTACAGGTCAAACAATATGAAGATAAATAGAAATATATATGTTGGATAGATGAAACAATGAATGTATACAGATGTCCCAATTAAGTATTTCAATACAGTATTACTAAGTACACAACCAACAGATTACTGCATTACTATACTTGCCTTCATTTGAAATCTCTTTTTCTTCCAGAGTGTTGACTTTCTGCAAAGAGATGATATGTGAATATCATGAACATATTATCAGAACAAATTTTGATGCACTTCACACATACAAACACATAACCTTAATTCGGTTTTAATAATTTTTGTGGGCGTTTGGCAATGCTTTTATCGACTTGATGTTGATATAGAAGACTTGGCAATAATAACTTAACCCCGATGTCTCTTCTGAAGGCTCTAAACACATTTTGTTCCAAACTTGTATCAAATTTCCTAGTGTCTTTAAAGTAGTCTGAATCATTCACACTTTGATTCAGCTACCGAGATACAATTACGCAATTTATGGGGATTATTCAGACTACATATAAAAAAACCGCCGGAACATTTGACACCGGTTGGGATAAAATGTGTAGAGCCTTCAGACGACAGACAAGGGGTAAGTTATCATTGCCGATCGTTTGCTTAATGTTTATATATGTTAGATATTTGCTTTGAATCGTATCAACCATTCCGTTTATCAAAATCACATGTTCATGCAATGTAAGGAATTGTTATCCTATCATTCATATAGGGCCACTACTTGCGGCTATATTTAGAAAATAACTTTTTCCTATGGAACGGATCGGAATTTGGGAATTGTCATGTGGCATCAGTTCCTTTCGTAATTTACATTAAAGTAACAATTATTCCCTTTATTGCGTGGAGCTCGTAAAAAAAAGTTCATCGCGAAGTGTTTGACTGGTGTTATGTGGCAGTGACACTTTCTACACAGTGTTCTCATTTATGTATATATACAGTGCTGAATTATATATGTTTCGTCTGCATGTAAGGGCATTCACGGTGAGTGCGGCTAGCCAAAGAGGAGACGCTCATTCCTCCAGGGCACCTGGTCTCACCTCTGAATTTCAGGCGTCCGCGAATGCCCACTGCAGTACATTGTTGTTAGTGCTATTGTCTTGTGACACCAGTTAATTTCGTATTTTATTTTAAAGGTTATATTTAGGTAACGTGAATTTCATTTAAACTATGTGTTATGTCAACCAGATATATTCTTAATTTTTTTTTTACAAACAACCTACTTACATCTTGGAGATTGTCATAATTTCTGTGGTCCCGCATTATGTCCACCAGGGCTTGTAACTCAGAGGGATGTGCGATTTGTCCCTCTAACCTTTTAAGCTCTGCAATATTACTATTCAAACATGTAGGTGTCAATGTGCTGGACAGATTGACCAGTGCCTGATATACGGCATTCCAAGCTTTTTTGTATGTGGTGTTGTCCAGGCTGGCACTGTCCGCATGAATGATTTCATTACGGACAGTGCGTATGGTCTCAACATCTGAACGGGGTACTGTTGGAAACAAGTTCTTTAAAATCAAGCAACATAATGTGGTGTCTAGAACAGCTGGTGTAATACCCGAAATTGCCTGGTAGGAATGTGGACATTCTCCTTTTTGCTTGTGGGGTAGAGCTGTTGGTACTTTGTTATAAAACGAGTTCCACTGATTTGTGTAGAGTGGTGTAAAACTGCTTACGTTCCCGCAGCAGCAATGCTTGAACCGTAGATGAAACAGGTGGTCAATTTTGTAGTTTAAGACATCTTCGAAGTTACTACATCCACCAGTTGTAGATAAGTGGTCGACGATCTGTCTTAAGATATTACGGCTTGTATTGAGAAGGAGGAGACACATTCGCCAATACCTGGACTCACCCTCAGTGGATGCCATTCTGATCCTAGAACCTGAAGATAAATTTCCCATGTAACGTTCGGATGAATATGAAATGGCGGCCATGCACTTACCAACCCTTCCATGACAAGGTAAGTCTATGGAACCCTCACACCAACAATCCCTATATGCTCCGGGAATTAGTTTTCCAACCCTCCGAGACAACTTGGAATTATGGTAACAGTGGCTGAAAAGCTTAAATGTGGGGAAAACATTTACATCAATCTGGGCATGGATGTTCTTAGTCCGAGATTCTATGCCCATCTCCCACTTTTGATATCGGCGGTTTGTGGGAGAGGGTCAGAGAAACTTTGTTCATCAAAAGTTGGAATTTCTGGGATACCAGCCGTATCGGAATATACAAGCCTCTGGCAGCAAAGAAATGCTTGCCCAGGGAACTTGCAATTTACAATCCAATAAATAAATATGTAACTTACTCGATTATAGCAATATTTTTTTCCAAATAAGATCTATAACTTCTGCTGGCTGCCGTTTTATCTGAAAACATGACAAGATACTCCATTTTGACATTTGTGTATATGACGTCAGGTCTCGTGGAACACGACTTTGCATTCGTGACGTGGTTGCATCGTGCTTTTCTTTACAAAGATGTGTCAGATGCTGAAGTGTCACGAATTCGAAGTCGCGTTCTGCGAGGTCTGACGTCATAATGTATACACAAATGCCTTGAAATGGGGAAATGAAAATATTGTCACATCTACGACAGCTAGCAGAGATTACAGACCTTAATTACAGATTACAGTCTCTCTGACCCTCTCCCACAAACCGCTGATATTTAAAGTGGGTGAAGGGCAGAATATCTTGTTCTAAGATGTTCTAAAACCATTAAGTACAAAGTGACCTTTATCCGCCTTTGATTACATACGGGCCAATCCAGAGAAAGTCTCCAATGGTTTCAAACCAGCTGGAATTGCAGACACTGTCGACTTTCAATTTAAGTAAACTACATGAAAACATGCGCCAAAGGATCTCTAAATGTACATATACATGTGGAAAATTAAGATTTATTGCAAATGTTTTATATGCTTTAAAAAAGAATAAACAGATCTGAAAGGGTGTAAATCCGTGCAATGGAAGTTTCTCATCGATTTAATTTTAGCACCAGCATAGATTCGCAAAAAAAAGAAAAACAAAATAAAACTATAAGCATTTTGTTTAAATTCGCAAAAATAGATCGCCTAAAAATATTCAGATTTACGGTACAGGAAGGGTTGGTCGTAAGGAATTCATAGACTTAACATAGAAAGATTTTCCTATGCCTCACCTTGAATTTTAATAAACTCTTTATCCGGGAATTCTGTAGGTCATGAAGATTATTATCCGTGCTGTGGTGAGAAAAAAGAGTAACAATTACTTCATACTGCCCTACACATTGCTGATTGAATAAAAGTAATTTTCAAAACGTAACAAAACCCAAAGTCATATAACAATCAAAAGTGTGTAACAATACGCCTATTCATTGATTTATTTTCTTGTGTTGTCACGTAGCTGGTATAATGTCGGACTGGACGGATATTTGAGAATGTCACAGTTTTCGGTAATTTTTTGATTTTCTTCGTGTTGATGATCTTGTGGCCAATCTGACTGGATAAAAAAAACTGATGTGATTTCTGCAGGAACACCACTTGGAGTACAGATAGGTTACAATTGTCGGAACGACTTTTCTTGTTATAGGAAAGTATGTTCTATTCACAGAACAGTGTTTCTCGTGCTGTTAATCGATTACTATATATTTCGCTATACATATTAAAGTAACAAAGAAATAACACCTCACTTTAGAAACTGTTATGAATAATACTCATTTGCTACAACTACTACCCGATCGCTCGACGATGCCAAAGGACATTGACAACTGTATTGTCGACATTTCCGGCAAAACTGTGTCATCCAAGACAGATATTTTTTATACAACACTCGGATTTCTTCTTGAAGACTTCGAATATAATTAAAATTAGTCAGAGAATTGCCTTCAAGAAATCAATGCATCAACCACTAATTCGTAATAATACTAATAGCACTCGAAAAAGGAATACTGTTACAAAGTAACAGACTGTCATCCTTATGGGTGTTTTAAACAATTTTAGTTTTAATTATTGTACATGTTCGCTTTATTTCACTTCTAATCCTTTCATGGGAATCGATAATAAAAATTTTCGAACTTCGTGCTGACTGCCATTTGTGATTTCAAAATGTCGTTGACATCGTCCATTCTATTATTAAGCGACCAAGTCACATAGAACTGGGTCAAATCGGTACTGTAGTGCCATAACGATATATAATATATATATGATTCATTATTTAGATCATAACTATTACTTTATTCCCGACTTTACGAAAACAAAAGATAATAATTATATTATTATTATTATTATTATTACTAATTCCGGTTCACAAAATAAGGAGGTAGGAAGGCGGGCCAAAGAGCCGCCGAAATACTTTCGTACTAACCCCCCCCTCCCCCCCACCCCCCCACACACACACATACACATACCTCCCCATGTCCACTAATCTTCATGGACAAATGGCAAAAAAAATTATTATGCGACTCTGAATATTGACAAATAAAAATCCGACATTGATATAAGCCAAAAAATATTCGGCTTACATAAGTCTTTCTCCCTATCCCCCTCCCTATAAAAATCATATGGTGCTCCCTAACACATAAAGACCCCACTTTAGGACAAAAGTATACTTGAAGGATATGTTCCTTAGTTTCAGAATAATTTACAAACTTTATAAGAGGAGGGAGTGGAGGATAAGAATATGTCTCCAATCTCTTATTTCAAATAAATCTAAATTCTCCCCTAGATGATTCCCTTCCTACCCTCTGATCTCTTTCTTCGCCCTTTTATTTCAACCTAGAATTCTCTCTGTTTTCAGATGATTGTGTCTTACCAAACCTGCCACTTTTTACCGAATAGATACCTGAAACCAGTCCTTCCCCCGGCCCCCTTTTTGGCAATTTTTTTGTCTCCGCACTAACCACATTATTCAAAGACCACATCCCACAATGGCCTTTCGGCAGAAATGATTTCAGATGCATGTGTTAACTATTACGCAGTTACTATAACAAAGAAGTTCATTTTCGGCTGACGGCCTACTTTTGACATAATAGTGATAAAACTTTTTAGATATGGTATTTACATCCATCATTGATAGTCAACAGTATTACCTTAATCTATCTGTCGTATATCCTAATTTATCTCTTCCTTCGTCGTTTTTCTTCTATCATCTTTGCATGTGTTTCAATACTGGTCATTCTTTTAGTCTTGACATGGCTTCTGTTAATTACAGGTGTGCATCAGTGAGTTCATATAGATTATAACAAAGACAAAAACATCATGGAAAACTCCTACTTTCGTTTTCTTATAATTATTATTTTCGAAAGTATTCCAGCATGCTTTCAAATAAAAGTAACAGAATACATTTGACGCAGGCAAAGGGACAAAACTTGAGATAAATGGGGGACATGGGAACCGACCATGAAGCGACAGCGACTCAAACGTTCTAAAACGTTTTCACACCAGGAAGTACGACTTTGATAACAATATGTATAGAAACTATAACTGTTTTCACCATTCCGGTGTACTTTAAGCCATCGAATATTACTAGGGGCAAACAAGGAGATAGGTGGCTGAAAGCCCCCCCCCCCCCACCCTTGAGTGGGAATGGAAACAAGAAAGAAGGAGGACATATACGATAGATGGAAAAATTCATGCAGTAGCCCACATCGGACCTGTCTCGTTTGAATCTGTGATTGACTCCCCGATCTTCCGATACCCTTTGTATTAATGTCATTTCTGCATGAAGGTCATCTCAGTATAAGGTCTCCACTGTATATAAAGGTCACAGTATACACAAGTCTGTCATGTATTTCGACAATTGGTTGATTTAGAGGTGGGATTGCAGGGGTTACAACCCAACCCCCTCCCCCCTTTCGGTCGGAAACTTTTACTAAACAAGGTCATTTTCGACCATTTTTTCTGACTGCAACGCCCCTTTCCAGACCGAATAGTTTAAAACATTAGTCATAGGACACTACAACACCCCCGTGCCACTTTTGTTTTAAATTTCTAGATCCGCTTAAGTATTTTCACATTGACTGCCCTATGTCATAAAAACTGCCTTCCCTCTTTTTACTACTAGTTTTTTTTATATGGACATGTTCCATAGCATAATAGACGATATGCCTATCTCGTACGTAAACCAAGGTATAGAGGATATGAACACATTCTTGTGCTGCCTGGGAATACATTAATGTTCACGTACGCCGCATGTGATGCTAAGTCAGAGACGGATCTAGGATTGAATATAAAAAGGAGGGAGGGAAAGCCCGATATATTGATTGATTATTGTTTTACGTCACTCTATGGTAATTACACGTATATGGTGACGATATCTGCCCGATGCATTGCATAGAATTTTTACCTTTACAATGGACCCACCCGAAGCAGTGAGGGATCTTTTACGTGCCACGCCTACCGTGACACGGGACCTCGGTTTTTACTGTCTCATTCGAAACAGAACACCGGTGTGTCCAGGGCGGGAGTCGAACCCGGAACCTCTAGGTCACGAGCCGAGCACCTTATCCACTAGGCCACATCGGTTTGAAAGCCTGATGTAAGCAATGGATGACAGAAAAGGTGGTATTATTTATGACAAAGCTTGTTTTGTTTCCACACCATATACAATAAATTTTGATGAATAGATGGCTGTGGGATGGGAGAGGGTGTCACATCAACACATCAGAAAACGATCTCTAGCGAACAACGTGTTTTATCAATGATTATAAATTTAACTAAACAACGCGCTTCGTGCCTTCCCCCTCTATTCATTTCTATGATTTTATGATATATGTTCCCGGGGTTACGGGGACAGGAAGTCCCTCTCTAAGGCTGCCACTGTTGAAGATACTTATACAAATTAAATATTTACCGAAGCCAGTATATCTGTTTGACATTAACACGAACTGTTTTGTCTTGTTGTCCAGTGCATAAGGATAATGACTCGCTTGTCTCTTATTTTCATTCCAGTGATAATCATTCAAGGAGTAGAAGGGCTGAAGGATGTTTTTGCATGCACCAGGTATGGTCTGTGCTTTAAATGGTAAATAATCATCTTAAGAAAATAGGGCCTATTGGTTGACTTGGCTAAATTTTGCATCAGAATATATTTTAGCAATATACCTCACGGGGAGGAAAATAAAAAAAAAGGGGGGGGGGAGACTGTTATATGTGTATATACAAAATGTCGGTAGTTTATTTAAGGTATTCTCATTTCCTCCCCCAGTTGACACTCGCCACCACCATATAGGTGACATAATCAAGATGTAGTACCATCCTTTACCAGTTAACACTGACCGCTATCATGTGGGTGAAATGAGGTTGGTTTGGCATTATCCTCAGCAACCAAATATAGACAACCACCATGCAGGATATGTGATCACGGTGTGGTGCTATCCTCCATAACTAAACTCTTGCCGCCATCTCATACAGGAGGCACTCCTCCAGGGTACCTGGTCTCACCTCTGATAGAAGACACTCTTCCCGGATACCTGGTCCCACCTCTGACAGCAGACACTCCTCCCGGGTACCTGGTCTCACCTCTGACAGCAGACACTCCTCCCGGATACCTGGTCTCACCTCTGATAGAAGACACTCCTCCCGGGTACCTGGTCTCACCTCTGATAGAAGACACTCCTCCCGGGTACCTGGTCTCACCTCTGATAGAAGACACTCCTCCCGGGTACCTGGTCTCACCTCTGATAGAAGACACTCCTCCCGGGTACCTGGTCTCACCTCTGATAGAAGACACTCCTCCCGGGTACCTGGTCTCACCTCTGATAGAAGACACTCCTCCCGGGTACCTGGTCTCACCTCTGATAGAAGACACTCCTCCCGGGTACCTGGTCTCACCTCTGATAGAAGACACTTCTCCCGGGTACCTGGTCTCACCTCTGATAGAAGACACTCCTCCCGGGTACCTGGTCTCACCTCTGATAGAAGACACTCCTCCCGGGTACCTGGTCTCACCTCTGATAGAAGACACTCCTCCCGGATACGTGGTCTCACCTCTGATAGAAGACACTCCTCCCGGGTACCTGGTCTCACCTCTTGTAGAAGACACTCCTCCCGGATACGTGGTCTCACCTCTGATAGAAGACACTCCTCCCGGGTACCTGGTCTCACCTCTTGTAGAAGACACTCTTCCCGGGTACCTGGTCTCACCTCTGATAGAAGACACTCCTCCCGGGTACCTGGACTCACCTCTGATAGAAACATTCCTCCCGGGTATCTGATGCTCCCCTTTAACAGGAGACGCTTACACCTCCCGGGTACTTGGTCCCACTTATATGAGATGTATATACTCCTTCACGGCACTAAGTCTTGATATCAAACGTCTGACCGGTACCTGGTCCTATCCATGACAGATAACGCTCTTCCCGGGTAAATTGTCTCGTCCCTAACAGGAGACACTCCTCTCGTGTACCTGGTCGCACCATGACAAATCACACTCCTCCCGGGTACCTGGTCTCACCCTGACAGAACACACTCCTCCCGGGTACCTGGTCTCACCCTGACAGAAGACACTCCTCCCGGGTACCTGATCCCACCCTGAAAGAACACACTCCTCCCCACTACCTTGTCTCACCCTGACAGAACACACTCCTCCCGGGTACCTGAGGGTCCATGGCCATAAACTGAGAAAATACTTAAGTCAATTATTTCATTCTAATTCATTCCGTTATCAAGCGTTCAAATAAATTGTCATGCAGAATGGTTTAATTCTATTTAAGGATAGAATAAAACTGAATAAAATCCAAATCCCAGTTATTAATTCATTGTTAAACAGAGAAATTTGAAATTATGACATGTATTTTCTCAGTTAATGGTCACGGACCCTGGTCTCATCTGTAACAAGAGACAATCCTCTCAGGTATCTCGTCCCACCTCTGACAGGAGGTAATCTTCTCGAGTTCCTCGTCCCACTCTTAGAGAAAAGACTCCTCCCGCTTACCTGGTCCCACTTCTGACAGAAGACACTCCTTCTGTGTACTTGATCTCACCTCTGATAGGATACACTTCTCCAGGGTACCTGATCCCACCTCTGACTGGAGACACTCCTCCTGGGATCTCACCTCTGATAAAAGACACTCCTCCCTGTTACTTGGTCTCATCTCTGGTGGGAAACACTTCTCGCTGGTCTCACTTCCTCAAGTATATTTTAATTTCATTACATCAAATACAATGTTGCATGCGACGGTTTGTCCCAAGCAAAATGATGAGTCATGCTCTTAAAATGTCAACATTATAAATCAGTTTATGACACAACGAGCTGCTCGCGAAAATGCGAAAATGAACCGTCCGTTTTTTTTGCCCCCCCCCCCCCCCCCCCCCACACACACACACACACAAAGAAAAAATCTGCGGTTTGCCCTTCTTCTGTATCAGATTTCAATGATTGATTGATTGATTGATTTTTGTTTTACGTCACACCACGAATATTTCACGTATATGGTGACGGCATCTGCCTGATGCGGGGCATACAAATTTTGACCTTTGCAATGGACCCACGCGAAGCAGTGAGGGATCTTTAACGTGCCATGCATACCACGACACGGGGCCTAGGTTTTTACTGTCTCATCCGAAAGACATGACACCGGCATGACCAGAGCGGGACTCGAACCCCGGCCTCCCGATCAGGAGTCCGACGCGATTCCACTAGGCCACGCCGGTTTCAGATTTCAATGATATTTACAGTATCAGATGTGCCTGTATTTAATAATTGAAGTACTCCCTATACACACCATTTTGTTTGATACTAGATCTAATGATTTTTATTGATATAACTGGGCACATTTCCTTTATCTTAGTGACCGATAGTTTTCCCTGAAACTTATATAAAGTTTCCAATACACATTAGTTATTTATTTTTATTATTGATAAGTTTATTCATATTTCATTATTTCTTTGAAAGTGGGAGGGGTGGCTTTTATTTGAATTTCCCCACATATATCCCGTCAATATACTTGATGTGTTCTTCCTAGCGATGTATACTGTCAAGGACCTTTATTGGATACGGTACAGAGAGCACGACTTTTCCCGGATTCCAAAACTTTCGTGGACATGAGCCTTAATGCTGAACCAGGTAGACCTTAGTTCATTAATTAATTAATTCATTCATTCATTCATTCGTTCATTCATTCATTTACTTATCTATTTATTTATAAATGTATCCGGATATATGCAAAGTGAATTTAAAATGTGTTTTAAAAATAAGTGATTGATATATATGTATTTATATCTATTTAGGCTGATTTCACATTTATCTTATTCCTTTCCATGGTACAGATTTTTATCTGAAATCTATCACACTTCATAAGTACTACAGAAGATTTTGAATATCAGAGATTTATCCTCGATAAAAGTGTAATCTCCATTTCATCGGAAGTACACTTCATTTGATATCTACGGTCTCCGCCAGTCCGGGTTTTGAACCCATGGCTCTTCGATTATCATCAGGTCAAGACAGACTCAAACGTATGAAATATGTTGACATTAAGTACGTGTGTGATGTGTTGTCGATTTGGGGGGGGGATTTCTTGAAAAGTCGGAAGGGGGGTGATTTAAAATGACACTATTGATCAGAAGAAATGCTCCTGAAATGGCCATACCGTATGATAGCAGCATAATCACTTATTGATTTTGTAGATCCCTGAAACTTTGCCTATGTTAATTAGCGCTTTTCAGTCACCACATCCAACCGTATGAAATATATCAAACTATCACAACGAAATTAAACTTCGAAGTTAACACATCTATAATGGTGCCGCTTTAGAATTAGTTAATGAAATGTGTTCGGCTTGCCAGTATCATGAAGACCATAGTCAAAACCTGGTTTATTTATTTATTTATTTATTTATTTATTTATTTATTTATTTATTTAATCGTCTTCCTCTAAGATGATATGACGTATAAATTGACTTTGGTATAGTAACAAATAATATCAATCTTATTGAAACGCGACTTGTACTTCGATTCTCTACGATACTCTCCCTTGTACATGGAAAGTATCGTAAAGGAACAAAGTACAAGTCACGTTTTAATAAGACTGCAAATAATATCAAAATACTTCTTGCTGTAAATTTCAGATGTGGTTTTGAAAGAGTTCTCTGCCCTTTATAACACCAGTATGCAGCTGACAAAGTCTCAGATTCGAGCGTTCGTCAAGTGCTATTTCTCTGGACCCGGTCATGAGTTCGAACCGTGGACACCGACAGATTACAACAACAAGTCAGTCATATAATGAATATTTCATAAGCATGCAGTTGATTTTCGTTAACAAACAGTTTAACCTGTTCTAAAGGCCACTTGCATATGACTAACAAATTAACACCCACAAATGCTGGTCGATGAGACAGCATGACGCTGCGTGATTCTGATGACAGACTATGGGCGATAAACCCCTATTCACACTTTGCTTGATCCGCCATTTCTCTTATCAAGTCAAGGCCGTGGTATAGTATGTTCTGTATGAAAAGTTCTAACTCTGAAAATTCAAATAATTTCTTTTTCAAATATAAATACATGTGTTAAAATAGAAAGTGTATGTAATTCTGTGCAAGTTTTTTTTATATTGAATCATTGCAGTGCCGTCTTCTTGAGTAATCTGAAAGATCCACTCATGCGAGATTTCGGCTGGGATTTGTGCAGAATTTGGAAGGACCTTGGGCGTAAAGTAATAATCTTCTATTATGTTCCTCTCTATTATAGTTGGATTCGCTTAATCCTATCCACATAATTGACCGCTCTTTCTCTCTTCTTCTTCTTTATCTTCTTCTTTTCTTCTTCTTCGTTTAAGCTGGATTTTCTAAATTTTACTCACTTTACTGACCTCTCTCAAAATATACATATTAACAACCGGTACATATTATTTTAGATTAAAGTTGATGTCCAGAAGAATCCGTCCAGATACTCATTGTTTTATCTACCAAATCCTTTCGTCATTCCAGGAGGCAGATTTAGGGAGACATACTACTGGTGAGTACAGTACTCTAAACAGTTTCAAGGTTTAATTCTCGAGCTCGACTAGTCCATGTTATAACGACAACTTAATGTTTTGTAGTTAATAAACGGAAGAACATTCTTTTTTTGGTACTTTTTGTCGAATTTTTTCATCTTTTTAAGTTAATGTAATTGTTGTTGTTGTTGTTGCTGCTGCTGTTGTCGTTGTTGTTGTCGTAATAGTTGTTATTGATATTGTTGTTGTTGTTACAAATACATGTAATTTGACCAGTGGAATAACTTAACGCACCTCAGCTGTGGTAGAATGCATCTGTTAACCTCTGCCAGCTATGAAATCCATTTTGGGTATATGAGGTTTTTAATGTACTCGTGGAAGGTCAGTAGTTTTCTGTCTAAACGTAGAACGCCATTGCAGATGTAGTATACCAGAAAGATCTTAAAACAATGTACATTATAACATATTCCAAAAACAGAGTGTTTTAAACAGACAGATTCTTCCCTTCTTCCCTTTGTTTTCGGGATTATATTTGGATAATGATTAATTTTTTTTGTTTCAGGGGCTTTCATTGCATAATACGAGGACTGTTTTTGTTTCAGGGACTCTTGTTGGATAATGAGAGAATTGATTTTGTTTCAGGGACTCTTATTGGATAATGAGAGAATTGATTTTGTTTCAGGGACTCTTATTGGATAATGAGAGAATTGATTTTGTTTCAGGGACTCTTATTGGATAATGAGAGAATTGATTTTGTTTCAGGGACTCTTACTGGATAATACGAGGGTTGCTGACGTGTAACATGAAGAATACAGCAAAAGGAATGTTAGAAAATTTTATACATTACATCAAACGGTGCGTTAACCTTCTGATGAGTAATTCTGCAGAAAGCCTGACTATGCAGTTGGTTGGAGGGGGTTGATTTATAAAAAAAATCATTTAAAACCACAGACACTATGTATATTGGTGAACTGAAGTAGATTATTATGAAAATGGAATATTAGATAAAACAATCTATAAGATAGTGAAAAAAGATATTTTTAAAATGACGCAAGGAAGGAAGGAGGTTACAGTAAGTAAATGAATGATTGAAAGTTGAATGTAAATTTTTAACGGATCATTTAACCTTAGCCTTTTCATTATAGAACCTAAAATATTTATATTTGTATAAAGACAATAATAAGTGTCTGTTTCTCTGCCAAATAGACGAATTGGATATTATCTTGCATATTTTAATGTTGTACGTAGTGGTTTTCAACCGGTTTCTAGAATTTTCTTGTCATTTCCCAGCCAAAACAAAAAGGTACAAGTCATTAATGGGTTTCATTAACAAACGCTGAAATGATTCAGACAAGTGACACTGCATGGGGTATACCACTCGGGATTTATCCTCAGTTTCTACATGAAACTTACTTTTTGATCATTTGTTTTACGATGTTTTGTCTAATTCAAGAAAATAATTAAACATATATACAATAATATTAGTAATATATGACTGAAAATTCGCAATATATCTTAAGAAAAAACCATAGACTTTCTCCATAATAGATTCAGATTGTGTAGGACATCTTCAAAGAATCAGGTAAAACTTTAGGAGGACGCGTAAAGCCGGCAAACCCTATTGTTTTAAATCTTCTCATACCATTATTGTTGGACATCGATAAACATTGAAACCTTTGACCTACACGCTGTAACGAAACGAATCGAAATAAATGAATAAACAAATTAATTTTTCGATTAATTCTTTAATTCATTCATCCTTTAAAAACAAATAAATGCACATGTATGTACATGTATTTTTCTGTTTCATATAGATATGGTTACATTCCAAATGGCGGTCGTATTTACCAATCACTACGGTCGCAGCCGCCATTTTTCATCCCCATGGTATACGACTATTTCATGCGTACCAACGACACAGATTTCCTTAGAAACGCTTCCGTTTACATGGAGACAGAATATAATTTCTGGATCAGAAATCGGTCAGTGACAGTGTCTAAAGACGGTCGAGAATATACAATACAACACTACGGCACGGCCTTGAATAATCCAAGGTGAAGGTCATTTTTATTGATTTTAGAAGGAGATGTATTTGTTTCTTTCTTTTGTCCAGCCAAGATGATTTCACTAAAATGATGACGGCATCTGACAGATGAATTGCACAGAAATTTAGACCTATCCACCGACTCTATTGAGTATTTTCGTTAAACAGAGATATTTCCCATTTGGGACATTTCCTATGGAAACGTCGTTTGTGGACTGTCCTGAGTTCTAGACAGGTTTCCATGGAAATTGATGACGTAACTCTTACTTTTTGTCAGAATCCGTCGTAAATGGGAAGTAACTCTGTGTAAAGAACAGAGCGAATGAGAAGTAGTAAAAAATCTCCTACTTGTCACATCTATCGTGACATGTGACCTCGGGTTTTTACGGTTTCATGCGAAAGGCAAAACACCGACCAGGCATTGGATGGACTCGAACCCGGGATTGTTGCTGACTGGTATCGCCGGCTGTAAAACATTACGTCTATTCAGTGGTGGAATAGCTAGCAATATTTTACATCATGACTGGTCTCTGGTTTAATATTTTCGTAATTGTGAACTCTGTTATTCTATTATATTTACAATGCTAGTCTAATTCCTTCGATGAACCATGCTAAACAGACTCGGTTCATCAGCCCATGAACGTGGGTCATGGAAGTAGTATCCGGCGTATGGCAAATCACATGCGTAGTAATATCTTTTCTCTCATAATTTAAAATTAATACATCTGTTAATTTTGAGCAATTAAAGAATTTTTTAGCATTCTAGACCCGCATTATATTGCGTGGCGGAAGTACTTTTCCACTTCAGGAAAAATTCGGTCCTTACCAGTTCGATAACGGGGAATTTGATATTTTGTTTTCAAAAAAGAACCTTTTAAAATGCATTGTAAATATAAGGAATGACTGTCTTTTTTCTAGGTTCATGGGGAATGAACTTGGGTGAGAAACAAACAAATCATTCGAGAACCGCTTCGCGGTTCACGTGATTTGTTTGTTTCTCACCCAAGTTCATTCCCCATGAACCTAGAAAAAAAAAGACAGTCATTCCTTAAATGAAACATTTAAAGAAAACCCAGAGTGAAGAATAGCTTGAGCCTCACAGTCATGTCCGTGCATCAATACTTTTTCCCCAAAATATGTAGTTTCATGAAATCATCATTATTGAAATACCTCAATACACATCTTCGAAAGCTTTAAATCAAATAATAATTTTCGCTATAACAGTTCTGATCTGTGTTCCACTGGAGAGAGAGAGAGAGAGAGAAGAAGTCAATTACGTAGATAGAGAGAGTGCCACCAATGATATTTTGAAATGCACTTAATATTACTTTACGATATGGATAAAAACGTAGAAATGATGATATATGAAGTTATATATATATATATATATATATATATATATATATATATATATATATATATATATATATATATATATATATATATATATATATATATATATATATATATTTATATATATGTATATATCCGATTAAAACCATATCTTTATTCCGCTTCTCTATTTGTCCCATTGCGGATTTATCCATCATGGGATAAATAGAGAAGCAGAATAAAGATATAGTATTAATATACATGTACTTCAAATGACGTTACATTAGAATTCTCTAAAACAGACCAGAGTCGTATACAGAAGATATGCGAACAGCGCAGCATACTAAAGATGGTGAGTACTAGAAACTTTCTTCCTTCACATCATCATCGTCATCATTATCATCATCATCATCATCATCACACCACCGTCATTATTATCATCTAATGCAAATACACACAAATGGTTTTCACTCAGTCGATTATAAGAACTTACCGTATTGTTTCCTACTTGTAAATAACGACTGCTTATTTTCTCATATCTTTGTTTATGATTTATTACTTATTATTTATTTATTTATTTATTTATTTATTTATTCACTTGCTAATTCATTTATTCATTTATTCGTTTTTTTTTATGAGATTTAAAAGCAGAGTTGTACTCTAATATTGCGTCGGCGACGGAAACTGGGATGGGATTCTCATCTCGCTGGTTCTCGCGAGAAGACGACAGCCTCAATCTGAACACGACAATCACTAAGAAAATACTGCCGGTAGATCTAAACAGTATGCTATGCCTGAACGAACAACTACTTGCCAAGATTTTTCAAGTTTTAGGTACATACACATCAAATTGTTTGTAAGGAACATTTAATAGTGTTTGTATACATAAGGTAGCGTTATGCATTTTTGATAAAGAATCATCTTATTTGTAGTGTGAAAAATATATATATAATTCATTAGAATTTAAAACACGTTTGAGATATATGTTTGCTCGCATATTTTCCTTCTAATGTACTATCATTTATACAAAAGGTAAACAAGATACAAAAGATTAAACAATGCTGCAGATTTGATGAATTAATAAGTCAGTTGTCATACAAGTTTCATATAAATTTTTATATTGTCTATATTCGATGTATTTTTGTCATAAGTTAAAATTAAATACAAATAAACATTTTTTTCCTAAATATATTTGAAATCATTATATACTTAGGAAATGAAAAGAAATCCACGATGTACGATGAAAAATCCAAAATTAGAAAGGTGTCCATGGAGAAAATTTTCTGGAACGATAATCGCGGAATCTGGCAAGATTTCTCATTGATTACAAATACATCACGTGACTATTTCTTTCCATCCAATATCTTCCCGTTATATGCTAAATGCGTAAACAACGAACAAGACAAGACGAAGCGAGTTTTAGAGTACTTAAAGGTAAGAGTGAGTTTCATGCAAACCATATGCCCCTAGGTACTCAATGATTATGGTTATAAGTGGAGTATGGGCGGGGCGAGATTGGTCCCAGGGGGTATCCTCCTCTGATAACCTACTCTTCTAGATCGACTTCATATGTCAACAAACAAAATGCAATCAAATGACCCATAAGGATGTCTCAAAAAGTACTATTGTTGTGGTTCCATTACTAAATCAAATCGTTAATGTATTATTGACATCTTTGACGACTAAGTCAAGTTTTACATATTTTCAGTTGATTCCTTTGATGTTCTTATAGCGGGGTTAGTTATAATGTTCTGATTTTGTGCTCAGTAACAGATTTTATAGCAAATCATTATAAAATAGTAATGCATTGGAATATATTTTTTGTAATATAAGATAAAAAAAGGTGTGCACTATTGTAAGTTTTTGGGAGACTCCTTCTAAACCAGTACAAAGATTTTGATGACAATTGGCTGGAATGAAGCACTACTCGATGTCCCGCACTAGAACCGCCAGTTTTTTGATTGATCTGGTTGTGAAATTTACATAAAATGACCACCTAAATGCATGGGGTGATTTCGAATAACGTGTATTTTTCGGGGGGGGGGGGGGGGGGGGGGGAGGTTTGAGGTCAGTTCTAAACATAATTCCTGACGAAGAATATCATCATTTGAGAAACGCTGTGATACTGGTTTCTGATGTCCTTAAATGAAATGAGCGATATAATTTGAGGTCTTCCCGGCAACAGATACAAATCACGTGATATGTTCTATTTTAAGAATAACGGCGTCCTTGACTACAAAGGAGGTGTGCCTGCCTCTCTGATTCGGACCGGAGAGCAATGGGACTTTCCTAACGGGTGGCCTCCAATTCAACACGTGTATGTCTGGACACTGGCGAAATCTAGTGACCCTTTGGCTAGGTCACTGGGACTCCAACTGGCACAGAAATGGCTTAGCAGTAACTGGATGGGCTGGAATAGAACAAGGGTCGTGTTCGAAAAGGTAACAATTCAAAATGGTATCGGATTGGTGAGGGTAGCAGTTGTCTAAGGTAAAATTAATTCATAGAACTGAAACACTCAATATCACGAGATGCCGCTATCCTGACAGCTTTTATAACAAGTATTGCGATTCCTTATGGAAGTCTAAGATTTCCTTCTAACATCTGAGCAACCGTCCAATTTTTTTCATATAGATATTTGTATAAAATATGCTACTGAATATAATTACGTAGTTTTCAATTTTAACCAATAAAAGGCCTGAATATAGGACAAAACAAAACAAAGAACAAAACAGTTTAAATTATTTCGGAAAAAGTAAGGAAACCACAAAAGAAAAGGTAATCTTTTGTAAATTGTCCATTCTTTGTACTTGGTGCCATATTACCTAAGTCATACAATGACGGCATTTAGGATTTCATAACTGTTTTATTCTGCATGCTCAAATTTCAATCTTTTTTAATTCAATAAAATTGAAGAAATTTATTATTATTTTCGCTATTGTTATTATTATTATTATTACAATGTATTTTCATTATTATTCTAGTATTCAGTGGCGACGCCAGGATCTCGAGGAGGTGGTGGAGAATATAATGTACAGGTAAGTCAAAATGTATCGTACAGGTATGTCAAAATGTACCTTAGAGGCAAGTCAAAATGTAATGGACAGGTATGTCAAAATGTACCGTACAGTTATGTCAAAATGAACCGTGCAGATATGTCAAAATGTACCATACAGTAATGTCAAAATGAACCGTGCAGGTATGTCAAAATATAATATCCAGGTATGTCAAAATATAACGTCTAGTTATGTCAAAATATACTGTAGATGGAGGTATACCAAAATATACCGTCTAGTTATGTCAAAATGTATGCTAGTGGTTTGACAAAATATAACCTACAATTATGTCAAAATATAACATGTAATTATGTCAAATTATAAAGTACAGGTATGTTAAAATGCATTTGAGAGACAAGTATATTTATCTCAAACACGAAAATTGAGAATAACAAGAAAGGTTCATGTTTTATATGTGAAAGATACACCCAAACACATACATACACACACACCCTCACACTCACACACACCTATACACACACACATATACACACAAGTGTATATATACTGTTATTAACAGAACAAAATTTTACAATAGTAATTACCAGATTTGAATTAGTATGTTAAGATGGATTTATTTTGTGAGTATGCCTGTTGATTCATAAAGGCAACTGAAAACAAAAGCTTACTGAATACATCTAACGTTATAGAAGAAATATTGTTGGTTTATGTATATATATACACTCTGTACTATATTTTGCATGGATATAGGAGGGGTTTGGTTGGACCAATGGCGTATTGCTGGATATAATGGAACAATTCGGAAACCAACTACAACTGAATGATCAACAGAAAAACACTGGCGGAAGTTGCAACCCAGCAAGCAATGGCGGTCCTACAAAACACCTTTCTCTTTATGTTCACTATATAGTCATTATAATATTTATGGTGCACACAATTAAGTCAATATGAGAGATTACGAGATTATCTCGATTTAGACCAGATTGTGATATTTGATATACATTGTAGATTATAAGCTTGATCGTGATTACTGATTGACCGTTCTGACTCGTGCTTTTATACACTCCATTCTTTTGTTCTCCAATTGGACAGAAATTTGCCGAAGTTTAGAACAATAGATTTGGCTGGTGATTAAAATACAAAACCTGAACGGAATGAGTATTTGCGATATCTTGTTATTGAATGATTGGGGATCGATGTCGCTTTCAGCATATTTTTTATTTCCATCAATGTTGCGACATGGAAGCAGGAGGGAGTCAAAGTTTGAAACGTATTGGCGGAATCCGGAGGCGAAACCAGACTGCACAGCGTCAATGTTTTCTCTCCATTACCAAATCCATCCATAGAAATGTAGTTCTGAATATCAAGACCTTATAAACTTGCGTATATTCACAATACCTATATGCATTTATATTATAATGTTAGATAAAATAGAAATTATTTCTTATAAAGATATTTCCTTTTTTCAACATGTTTTTGTGTTTACATTTCTAAATTAATTATGGGATATATATCTATAAATATAATTGTGGTAAGTACAACAAGGTGACCTGTATATACGGCATCAAAGGGCTAAATACTGATTGTTTTGTTTTAATGTTTTACGTCACACCAAGTTGTTGCACATGGTGACGGCACCCATCTGGTGCTATATACAGACATTTATACCTATGCAACAGGCTATTCCTAAGCAGTGAGGGATCTTTTACGTGCTTCGCCGACCGTGACAAGTGACCTCGATTTTTCTCTGTCTTATCCGAAAAACGGGGCCCGACCAGCAACCGGCGGGACTCAAACCCGGGACCTCTCGATCACAAATCGAGCACTCAGCAGATTGTTCTACCCGACTCAAACCAAATACTGCATTAACTCCGAAAGTAGTTTTCAATTCAAGCGTCGTGATATGCAATATGGGACTTAATTTTGTCCATTGTACTTGACCAGAGCCTTGTACAAGTTTCGATAGAAGTTGTCAACGGTAAAGAAACACTCTCATAAATATCTACGATGGAATAAAATTCCATATTGTATACAGTGACGGATTTAGAGCCCCCCCCCCCCCCCTCCCCACCCCCTTTATCCCAAATGAAGGCTCCTTCCACAAAGTTTCCATGAGAGTGAAGTATCAAGTTTCTACTCCTCTTGGTTAAAGTTTTTAACTACGGATGCAGACAATGACGGCGCCAGAGGTATGACATTAGCTCTCTGGACTTTCGTCCCAGCGAGCTAAAACTTCAAAATAGCAAGATAATATTCATCGCAAAGATTTTTCGACTTCTGGTATATGAAATAAACAAGTAAATAACCTGAGCAACATGGGTTCATTTAATTTGATAAGAAACATTCTAAAATCATCATAAATCATATCCCTCTGTCATCTTATGACACACACATAAATATGACACGCAAATAAAAACATATAAATAAATAACATGACAAATATGAATATAAATAATCAAACATAATGAAAAAATTGCATAGCAATGTGGTGTGTATTAATGAACTCAAGGATGTTAATGGATGTATGACATTATCCCTCATTCCAAATTTTCTTTATCCCACTCCCTCTCTTTTTTCCCCTTCCTCCATCTTTTATTAGATCCATGAAAAGGATTTATAAATTGTTAAACACACTAGTATTGTTTATGAAAAAGAAACATGTTGATTTACCCCGTTTTCAGCAAAGTGCCGAAATACACCTGTCGAATCCAAAGATCATAAAAATCTATACAAAGTGAACACATGCAGACCGACAGAACTGAGAACATAATACCCTAGATTACCCAGTAACAAGGGGACAAACCTAGATAATGTAGTACAGACTTATGACCTGGTGGCAACAGCATACCTGAAGTAGGCAAAAATTCCTCAAAATGAGATAGACCGAAATACCGAACGCTATATGGCACCCTTACTCATGAAAACATAATAATAAAAAAGACATATAAATACAATACCAAACATAAAACCCTCGTAAAAAAGTAAATACATGTATATGAAACTATAAATCCCACTTTGTACTTACATTGTTAACAAAACTATACCATATTGCACAAATCCTCACTACAAAAACCTCTTGTATGTAATATTGTATTAATGAACACAAGGACATTATTGCTGAGAAAATTCTTGATGCATCCAATGTATATATACAACAAGTATGCCCTTAAATACATCCTAAAGAAACTACTTCATACAGTACAAATGTACATTATTTCATGGCTTCACAATGGCCTTGACATTGAGGATATGACCTTGGATCAAGGACATAACACACTCTTTGAATTATTGTGTCTAAAAGAACTTATGTACAGAACCTTGTGTGTACCAACTGTGTGAAGTATGGGGGAAAAAGCAATGTTGAGGTTTACTTTTTGTCTTAAGCTTAACATGATTTTGATCTTGAAGGAATGAAGGGCACAAATCTAGACACTTTGTCAATAGGTCAAGGTATTTACCCCAGACATATTTCAGAGAAATAATCTAACACCTTTGTGGGGTGTTAGTTTATTCTGCCAAAAAGTACCCACCTTGTCCACCTATCTGTGTCAGTCAAAAGGAAATGTAGTCATATCTATTGGAGTCAAAATAAAACATAAAGCACCCACTAGAAATGTAAGAATTATCCACACTGCAACAACTCCCATTACTGGTGACATTTGCTAATGAATAAATATGCCAAACATGTCAAAAAAAGATCTTTAATTTCAAAATGTCAAACTTCTGTTTATAATCTTGGTGTACAAACTTTTGTTTATAAACTTGGTGTATAAACTTCTGTTTATAACCTTGGTGTATCTGCGATAAATTTGTTTGGATGATGCAGGTTACATGTTACTTTCGAGTCATTACAATGCCAATACAAACTCCACTCCATCTTATGATATGTGTATAGATAGTTTTCGAATGTATAAAATTTTATTGGAGTTACTTCCCTTGGAGGTCAAACCGGAGTTTTTGCTTCATATTTATACCAATGGTAATGAATATTTCTTAGAAAGTTGTCTATATTTTCACTCCTCTGAAAGCATTTTGAAATTGTTCACTGGTTTTCTTATTGCATAACACTTGCAAAACTTCAAGAGGCATCCGAATATTGGAGAAACTCCTTACACAAAATAATTGATTTATGCACAAATGTTAAGTCATATACCTCCAAGATGGCAGAAAAGGGAAGTAACTCCAGGTAATTTTATGCATTCAAAAACTACCTATATAAAATAATATGTTAGTGACAAAATCTTATAACACCGATTGTCACCACAGGGATTATATACAGACAAAACTTACATATTGTAACACAACACTACATTGTCTGGAAGACGCACACATATATAAGTCATTACAATACAGTGAGTTATCTGCCCTTGATAAGAACTCTCATACTTTCTGCATTTCACGGTGAGGTATATAAAAATGACTGCTACTTTGCAGACCATATCTTATCATGGTCAACTGACCCTACAAACGAGAAATACAAAAGGAATGAAAAGTCACTGCACAACTTTTTCTTTATGCCTCTCCCTCCCTACCTCTGTAGATTTCCTTAAAAACAAGGGCAGATAACTCACTTAACAAAAAATGGCCAATAGCAACATCATAATTAATACATATTTGGCAAATTATAATAATGGTAAACATACAATACATATGCATAGATCAATATTGTAAAGAAAGCCCTATATCCATTTTATGATATATCATAATATAACAGATGTCAATTGCACACAGAAGATGGCAACAAACAAGAGGCACAAATGGGCCTATATGGCTCACCTGGGGTCATTTAACACAACAGATATTTAATATTTGAAGATTTCAAAAACATTTTCTTATTTTAGCTTTTGAAATTCTTCACATAAACAATTATTTCTCTAAAAGGGGACCAAATACTTATTATTGGTAAAATACAATCTGAAAATATACTAAAAATATTAATGTCCAAAAAAATTTAAAAAAAAAAGAACATAAAATATAAATGTTTCTTAAGAGGACCTTTTAGACTACACCGATGCTTTGGCTTTGTCAATTTATGCAACAAGTCTGAAAAAGAATTTTTTCAAATGACAGTACTCTTTAAGCTTTTTACACCCTGGATACACCCCTTTATGGGTCTAGCTTAAAAATAACACCACTTTAGGGAACCTTGAATATTTGATCCCTACCAAGTACCATTAAAATCTTTCTATCATGTCTAAACAAGAAGTATATCAAAGCTAAAAATAACATACTAATAGCTATATCCCCCTTCCTTTATCATTTTTAACTTTGCTGCTGAAAATGACGACAACATATTCGTATTCATTCGTTTGATAAAATACCTATACAAAAAACAATACATCCCCAATCTATTGATCCGGGGGCATAAAAGTTATAAACCACTACATGTTAAAGTTATCTAAACCTCACACATCTAAATGTAAACTTCAATGGAATGCAGTGTTTGACTCATGACACAAATGATACTGACAATAGTACAAAATCATTTTAAATTAATGAAATTGGTGAGGAAAAAGTCATAAACTCTAACATACATATATATATATAGTATACATATTAGTGTAGGGTAAGAAAAGAATACCCTTTGTGTTGAAATAAGGTCAGTGGCCAAGAAATCTTAAAATACGTATTTTATAAAATATTAAATATTATTAGAAAAGATCCACATATCAAACATCGGAGTGTATATTATAACAGAACCATTACAAGTGCAATGCCTAGCATGGCTTAGCCCGTCGCTTACTTTGGACGTGATCAGATGAACATATGATTTTATTACACCCAAACTTGGGTATGCTCTGTAATATTTTTATGAAATATTGAAATCCAAAGAAAGGGTTCCAAGTCCCATAACTCTGTTATGACAAAACAGAATTTGGTCAAAATTAAAAGGTGGCTTTCCCTACACTATTGAAGCATTCTGTATAAGTTTAATGAAAACAACTGAAATTTACTTAAGTTATTGAGTTACATAGCATTAATTTTACATAGCTTCTTAGTAAAAACAAGAGGCCCACGGGCCTTATAGGTCACCTGAGTATTGTGTAACAACTTTCAAATAACTTTGGTTCGTGTCTTAAACCAGAGGTCATGAAATTCACAATGCACAATTTTGAAAGAGGCACTATTGCTTATCATTATTTATTTATAAACTTAGCATGCTTACTCTATTTACTTAATACCCAGAGATTGATTGGAGTATAAACAAAGAGAAAATGCATTTCCACTTTATAACCAGTTTTGTACCTCACCCCAAAAGAACCACTGACCCTGGGGCCATTTATTTGGGGGGGGGGGGGGGGGTTAAAAATAACCATTTTGCTAGATGCACCTTTTTTCATCAGAAATATATATACTTGGAACCCAGGAGCAAAGGAAAATATTTTCAAAGAATTAATGTATTTTCACTATATAATCAATAAAGCCCCACCCTTACACCATAATACTGACCCTGGGGCCATAAAATTCACAATTTTGGTAGAGGCACCCTTGCTCATCATAATTATGTGCTTTGATAGAAGCAGAGAAGAAGATTTTCAAAGAATGTATGCATTTTCACTATATAATCAATAGGGCCCCACCCTAACATCAGAACCCTTAACCCTGGGGCCATAAAATTCACAACTTTGGTAGAGGCACTCTTGCTTATCATAACTATGTACTTAGTTGGTTTATTTAATACCCAGGAGCAGAGAAGAGGATTTTCAAAGAAATAATGCATTTTCACTATATAATCCATATAGGGCCCCGCTCTAACACCAGAACCCCTGACCCTGGGGCCATAAAATTCACAATTTTGGTAGAGGCACTCTTGCTTATCATAACTATGTACTTTATTTGTTTATTTAATACCTAAGAGCATAGAAGAAGATTTTCAAAGAAATAATGCATTTTCACTATATAATCAATAGAGAGCCCCACCCTAACACCAGAACCCCTGACCCTGTGGCCATACAATTCACAATTTTGGTAGAGGCACTCTTGCTCATCATAACTATGTACTTAGTTAGTTTATTTAATACCCAGGAGCAGAGAAGAAGATTTTCAAAGAAATAAGGCATTTTCACTATATACATTTTTAGCCCTGCCCTAGCACTAGAACCCCTGTCCCTGGGGCCATGAATTTCACAATTTTGGTAGAGGGCTCAATGCTGAATACAGTCATGTCAACAGTTTGGCTGCTATGTGTCCAGGAGTAAAGAAGAAGATTTTGAAAGATTGCATTAATTTTAGTGGTTTTGGCCCCACCCCTCAGCCCCTGGGGGAGCAGGAACCATGTAATTCACAATTTTTGTTCCCCTTCAGCCATAGATGCTTTATGACAAATTTGGTTAAAATTGGTTCAGTGGTTGCAGAGAAGAAGCTGAAAATGTTCAAATGTTAACGCACGACGAACGACGCACGACGAACGACGACGGACGAAAACAGATAGCAATAGGTCACCTGAGTTTACTCAGGTGACCTAATAAAATCCAAGTCCCATAACTCCGGAACAACCAAACAGAATTTGCTCAAAATCAAAAAGCAGCTTCTGTTTCTCAATCTAAGCATTATGTGTGACTTTCATGAAAAACAGCTTATGTTTACTAAAGTTATTGCGTTCCATAGCATCTTATCATAGCAAAAATAAAATCCAAGTCCCATAACTCCAGAACGACATAATGGAATTTGCTCTAATCAAAAGGCGGCTTCCCTTACATAATCTAAGCATTCTGTTTGAGTTTCATGAAAAACAACTGATGTTTACTTTAGTTATTGCGTTACATAGTGGAGAGACGGATAGACAGACATCCCCTCACCATAATACGTCCCATCTTTCGACGGGCGTATAAAAAGTAGTCTTTGTTTCTGACAACAGATAGCATTAAAACTATAGATTCAATCAAAAAAGGTTATCATATAACCTGAACTAACATATATAGATATGTATTTGGCCTTTTATTAAGGAAACATAATGTTTTAAAATTAAATGGTGTGTCCCTCTGTCTTCAAAGTGGACAGCTACTAAATACATTGTAATATTTCAGTATGTATAATGATCTAACACTATCATCTGACATCACTTGGAGAATGTTCATCTACACTCACACTACTTGAAGAGTTATCTGCTCTTGATATACTATCCTGATGATAGAGTGAAGAGTCTGTTTGTTCAACTATTAATGGTATTGCATGATATCTGCCGGAGGAGTCAGAAATCAAACTTTGTATAGCACCATGTAGGGTGGAGTGACCACCACTGTCTATGTTATCATATTCTGCGGCAGACGTAGATGAAGTACGTCCAGAACTCGAAGGAGACAAGTTACTCAGCTCTAGATATTCCCCGTCTACTTCCTCCATGAGCCCGCGGGCTTCTGAATCCCCATGACTTCTGCGATTTGAACCACTGGATGTAACGTTTGCTGTCTGTCTGCTCTCATATTCCTCTATCATTTTCTCACGCTGCTCTTTCTTTTCGTCTCTATAACAGGCGGCATATTCAAATGTCTCGTACAGAGCCAGAAGGAAAAAGAACACTCCAGTCATGGCAAGGAACTGAAAAAAAAAAAAAAAAAAAATAATAATAAAAATAAATTGTTGTAAACATCTATCTTTGTCCCTTACTGTACAAATGTCTATGCAAAACAGCCTGTATTATGAGACAGTGGCTGATCGAGGTTTTCCGAAAAAAGGGGGGCGCACACATGTTTTAGCCAAACTACTCCGCCATTTTTGAGTGCCAAATCTGGATTTTTACTTGTAAATATTTGGCGAAAAAGCCCCCCCCCCCCCTTAATAAATCCACCACTGAGAACACCCGCCTTGAGTGGCCACTTTTCAACCTTCACTTTTGTGGTCGTATAAAACGGGAATAACTCTTCTTACTGTCTTTGCGTATTGAGCGATGTATTCATGAGGGGTTTTGTATATTTAGTAAGTTCAGCGAAATCCCGTGGATGTTAGATAACTCGTCCCATAGCCATTATTTTCTTTTCTTGTAAGTTTAATGGTTGAAACCATCTAACTGTATGACGTGCATCACGCTAATGCGAATGTTATGTGCAACTTAAGCGTGGGGTATCAGAAGATAACATGCAATATACATAAATCAAACATGTTGACATAGTGTAAATTTAAAGATCGGTTTTAGGGCCTGAAATATTGAAGTATGGGAACAGCGGAATTAAAGGCTATTAACTTAGTGATAGCTGCTGCGTTTCATGAAAGGTGGTGTAATTATTAACTATGGCGAGACGTAGAAAAAGACCTTATAGAAATATTGTCTGGAAGGAAAGAAATATGAAAAATATAAGGGTTTGAGGAGTGGGTGCAATATATCCTGTGTGTCCTTCAGACACGCTTAAAAACCGGAGTAACGGCAACCCACTGACTTGAGGGTCGAACCATGCTCCCTCTACTACAGACTCAATCTCTCCAACACGATTTCTGTCGTTGATATCTCGGAAGACAGAACCTCCTCTCATTAGTAATTATTAGTATATTAGCATTATTATTTTGTAAAATAATATAACATTTATTGTGGTACAGTAATGCCTTTGTTAAGTTAGAATTTCTCTCATAGATTTAAACCTATGCATCGGATACATCCCCAAGTAGTGAGGAATGTTTGACATGCTACGTCTACCGCGACACGGGACCTCGGTTTTAACTGACGCGGAATCTCGGTTTTAACTGCTATAGACAGGGCACTTGGCCCCACCGGGGCATAGGACAGCATTTGAGGTGAGAAGCATAAGAAAGTCTGTGTATGGCGATTCAGTCATCTGAATCACCAAATCATCTCATTTTTATACGCTCGACCTACATTAACACTACAATAACACCTTATGTTGTCTCCATTAGCCGTATTTATGTGACTGCGGGGCGGACAACGGACTCCTCTTTCTTCCTCCCAATCCCATTTACTACATTCATTTCTCTCATTTCAAACAAAGCACCTTTCACCAACTGTCCTCTCCTCAGTACCTTTCTTTCTACCTCTAATTTCTCCCCTTCCCTTTCTCTCCTCCCTGTGTCTATCTACCCTTTCCCCTGTCTCCCTTTCTATTCCCCTCCCCTCGCTCCCTTCTCTCCCCCATCCAGAGACATATATACACATGTATATATGTCTCTGTCCCACCCTTCTCATACGCTCCCTCCTTCTTCCCATTCCCCCTTTTCTCCCTCACTTCCTTCTCTCCTCTTTCCTTGCCCCCTGTCTCCTCACTCCAATCTTGACAAACCTCCCTATCAGTTATCAGAAGATCAAGTACGAAATGCGTGTGTTATGTAATTGGACAACTCTGTCTATGTCAATGAATAGTGACTACACCTATAATGGAACCAGGAAGTTTTAAAAATAACACCTCTCATGTGTGGACCGTTTCAATATATGTGTTACACTAATATTTAAAACATTTAATATGTTTAAAGATCATTATAACAATCTAGTGTAACATATGACTGCAGTTAAAATGATGGATGTGTTGTTCGTTCAAGGTATGTATTATTTTGTTTAAGGGAGAATTTCCAGAGAGATAGCAAGTGTAATATTGACTCGACGACCTATTGGATTGGAACATTGCGCTGGAACCCACAGTTTGTTTGTATCATGTCTTATTTCACCCAGAGACGATTCCCCACCCCTTTCTCAATTTTCGACCTGTCGTTTACAATCCAACGTCTACCAACTGAGGGTGCGGATTTTTCTTTTATCGTTTCAACTGAAAGCCATTCATAGCCGCTGATTCAGCACGCAACCCGGACTTCTCCGCCCCAAGAAAAGCCCACTATTGACTGAGAGACGTGTATTTCATTTATGTCGCGATGGTTCAACTGTAGTTGTTGTGGCAATGATTTGCTGCCAATAACCCGGGTTTTATACAGTCATATACTTCACCTGACCTATCTAACTTTAAGAAACCCGGCTTTAAACACCCCCCCCCCTCCCCATTTTTCCTACAATGTACTTCCTCTGTGAACGTGGCGGATTCAGTGTTCGTCTTACTCTTGATTTTAGACACTTCCTTCAAAAGATATATGGTTATTGGTAAAAAGTTTGGCCCCCAGTCGTGATGAAAGGTGCAGTGCACTGCAGTGGCGGATCCAAAATTTCCCTGAAGAGAGAGGGGAGGGGGGAAGGCACATGTGTACTAGCCAAACCACTCTGCCATTTTTGGTGCTAAATCTGTTAAGGCTCCAAGAGATTCTATCCACAAATTTATGATCACGTGAGAAGCGTGCTAAATTCTTGTCCAAACCGAACTTTAGGATTGTGTTTTGTTATAAATATGTATGTTTGTCAATGCACATTTGTGAGGCCCATTTATTGTAAACTTCGGAGTCAAAATGTTCTTAACCACACCATTTGCTTGGCTTTTGTCAAATTAAATGATCGTCCTAAGTCGGTATCGTAATTGCACTACAATCAAATATTTTTGTAATGTGTTAAATGTTCTAGTATATTATTGATATTCATGTATTGTATATCTCCATGGTGACCTCTGCCACATAACTGAGCCGGTAACTCCTCTTTTTTCTTTTTTAAAACAGCAATCCAAGCAAGTGGTTACTAGGAAATGCTAACACACATTTCCGAATACATGTATGCAAATTTTAAAGCGGCGCTCGCTGCAGACCTTTCCTACACTTATGAAATGATGTTTATAAAAATATTCAGCACCTACTTCCGAACCATCAAACCTGTGCATTTGTTTAGAATCTGTAAACAGGTATTTTAATCTGAGAAAGATATTGCGCCCCTGCGATAATCTTTCAAGAGAAAAGTGGCTACACTTTTTCTTCAAGCCAGTGTGAGCCCTGAATGATACACATTTTTAATGATTTAATAACAGAATAAAAGTACTATGACAAATCTACATGTCAAATTTGAATTTGCCAAGAACGATAACTCTGTATGGGGAAATATTTTTCAAACAGTTTCAGATTCATAATCGCTGTACAGTTTGTCGGCAGCAGACCTCATACTTCACACTTTCAAAAGATTCTTAAACCGTAATATGAAAACTGTCCCTAAATATCATTATAAAGGAGAGCGAAAAGCTCAAATTTTACATACTCGTCTTCGACTCCATTGCAGCCCTCTGAATCTTGAATTGTATAATAACCACGTTATTGAACATGATAAATGCTTATGTGGGCAAACTGAAAGTGCTGAACATTATCTTCTTAACTACACAAATTACATAGAAACACGAGAAAATACCTTACTCCTTAGGTAGGATCACAGTACCGTACAACATGGAGATCCTTCTTAAAGGATGCCCCCTGTACGGCGACGATGTCAACAATGAAATATTCCTGGAAGTTCAAAATTTCATACTCAACACTAAGAGGTTTGATGAACGTAATTGCACTACTAAGATACGCTGTGGTGAGATTATTGTTTTGTGAATGCATTATATTGTCTGCTCACTAAATACTTAGGTACATGGCCAAACATTACCATTTTTCTTCCTTCTTTTTCTTCATTCACTTTCTCTTCCAATTTCCAGTAATTTATTACTATAGTCATATTTCATTATTTAATTATGGTTTAAATATTATTTCTCGATCATCTTGTCGACAACAATGTATGCTAATTAAACCTCTTGTTAGGAGATGACTTAACATAGGATTTTCAATCTTGTTGTCAAATCCTTCAACTTATATGCTATAATAATTATATGTATTGATGATTTATTTGAATAAATACTGTTTAAACCAATAATTTTCAAATGTAGTATCTCCCAGAAATGCTCACTTATATTTTTCATATCTGGTGATTTAATGTCTACCATAATACTGATTACATCTATGACTAAATTTTTCATTTTCATTTCAAATTAAATTTGAATTTTATTTTCATATATTTAACCCCGCTGAAGTTTCTATAGGAAATGACAGATAATACAACCAAAGTGTCAGGTAATGTCATTTTCAGCTACGACTTCGTTGTTCCGATTTCATAGTAAAGTTTCCATGAGCATACCTACCGAAATATGCAAATCATCGCGATATTTTCGGAAGCACGGACTATGTGGCCAGGAGATAGCGATCTGCACGTTTGATTTTTTTTTAAATAACACTGCCGTCTGGGACATCGTTTTATCACAAAAACATTTTATTTTACAATATTACGTCTCAGAGTTTTCGGCTCGTTGTTCCCCCCTCAATTACACCAATATTATAGTGGTATAATTCAGGGGGCAACGAGCCGAAAGCCCTGTGATTACGTACACAAGAAAGAAGAAATTACATCTGATTCAGCTGTATATTTCTCTCTTTCATTAACAAGTCAATCCTCAATACTTTGCACCAGAGAATTCATTCTATTCAAACAAATGAATTTAGGTCACAGAAACCTTGATATGAAACTTGATCACTGTGGGAGAATACTTCAATTATTCGCTGTGCATAAACGTGTACATATTGCATTTTTCTGTTTATATGCAAACGCGGTTTTTGAATAAACAGAACAAGATGTGTTTGTGAAACACAAATGCACCGGCGACAACGAAGTCTAAGTAAGGCGAATTTTGCAATGTCCTATGTCTTGGTTACACCCCAGCCCCATGGACATATGGATGTGAAATATAAAGACCCTACCTCTTATGATTCAAAAGTTATAACCAATGTTAAAGTTTTTGAAATGCAGATCGAAGGTTACGGATACGATCACCAGGTCAATGACTGATGTAATTTGAAAAGTTTTTAAATCTAGATTTATTAGTGGAGTATGCATGCCAAATACGAAGTCTCTATCTCTCAATGTTCAAATGAAATGGCGAAGGTTAAAGTTGACAACAGACATACAACCAGACAGACAGACGGGACAAAAATAATATGCCCCCGATCTGTCGATCTAGGGGCATAATAAAAAGTGTCCATTTCGGCAAAATTTATTAAGTGCCTACAGAAAAATTAATCTTGATTTAAGACAAAGTACTGTTTAGACATTTGGGTTGACTTTGATTACACATTGCACCTGGCAGGTGCCGCAAGCATATAGGTGTTGAATCTTTAACTATCAATATATCTTACTAAACAGATCTGGTTCAGACGTTGTTTATTTTGTAGACGAGGTTTTGACAGAATCTCCGCCAAGCTTAGACGCCAATAATGTAATAGTACGTGAAAGATGTCAAACATACTGTTCATACTATCTACAGAGACTATGGCTGCGATAATGAATTAAGAGGTAATTAACACAATCATTTATGAAGATGGAGAAGTTAAACACCAGCGTCCAGTATCCAAAGACATTTTCATGTAGGCGCCATCAGAAGGAGTGCGAAATATACTGCATAACTTGCGACTGTATCGTATGCACGAACTGCGTGACAGACACACATAGAAAACACGAATTTTCGGACTTCACCGAAATGAGAGAACGAAAACGGAGAGAATTCATAAAGTTGAAAAAGGAATTTCTTGAAATGAGGTTACCAAAATTTATGGAAATTGTGGAGGGAGTGAAATTGAAAGAGGAACGGTATGACAAACAGATTGGAGACGTCTCTCAAAAACTGGATCAGCAAATGTCGTCGATTATCCAGATTTTGAGAAACATTAAAGTCAAATTCAAAGAAACAATGTTAGTCGAGAAAACATCAGATCTCCAAATGTGGACAAAACTGGCTACAGACGTCCATCAAAGAGTGGACGAGGCAAAGAGATATATGGACTCTTTTGAAGAAGCTTTAAACAAAAGAGAAATCCGTCACTTGCCCGAATTTTTCAGGGATCTAGCCAATAAAATGAATATAAAAGACATATTAGCTATTCCCATAACGGAACCACATAAGCCACAATTTGAAAGGTATAAAATAGACGAGCAAGTTATTGAAACTATGTTTGGCCGATTAAAGAAAGTCGCTAATGACGACGTCAGTCAAGAGGTTCCTCTGCTACGGCCAAGGAAGTTGCCGCCACCAAAATGTGACGTCACAGTGGTCAAGAGTCTGGATTTCACACCAAAACGCAGGTCGCGGAGCGGTGTCACATTCTTGGCGAACATGGATGATAAGCAGATAATGGTAGTGATAAATGGAGTGATCGCCTTGGCCGAGAAAGTCCACAACAGTAACCGATACATGGAGGGGAATACCCAGAACTATAGCCCCATGTGTAAATCTGGCACAGATAGTATGTTGGTCTCGGAGAAGAATGATGGTCAAGAGCTATTCCAGATGGATTGGCGTGGGAGGCTTAAATCTCTCTGGAAAGTGCCGAATGGCGAAATTAGTGGTGTGTTGGTGACGAGGAATAAGCAGATCATTGTTGCTACATTCACTGAGGAAGACTGCTTCGGTGAAATTATCAAACTGAATAGAAAATTTGAGGTAAGATATTTACTATTGTATTGATTCTTTTCCTGTTTAGCGGTATGTCAAGGAGTGTCTGTCATTACCAAGGTAACAAAACCACCTAAGATGGAATTACAAAGCTGAGATTTTAAGAAAAAATCATTCAGCCGTGAAATATAGATCATAGTGACATACTTTTATCTGAAATCAAAGTACATTTCAGTCATATTAAATGATAATTATCAGGGTCACATAGCATTGTCTACAGAATTGAATGACCTCTCGCATATAATTAGTTATCAAAATCAGACTTAGTACTGGGACCAAAGTCTTCCTACAAGATTTAACACTTATCACGATATAAAACATGTAGGTACTAAACTACATATACTTTTGAGTGGACGAATTTCTTTCTCATAAAAAGGGGCAAGTTGGTCCACTGGTATATACTGAAGTCAAAATTCGACGACACGGATTCCATTACGGTTGTCAGTTCGAATTTTTCGAAAATGATCTAACATTTTTCCCCCCCCCCCCCCCTTTTTCCTCTATCTCTGCTTGGGACAAGAAAACATATTAACCGAGGCCACGTGTCACATGTTTTCCTTGGTACGTAAAGATCCTTCAAATCATCTGGTGGATAGGTTACACAAGACCTTAGATAGATAGATAGATAGATTGATAGATAGATAAATAGATAGATAGATAGATAGATAGATAGATAGATAGTTATTCATTAACATGGCTCGAACTTTCTTCAGATCACTCAGAGGATAGAAACAAAGCCAGACGGGACCTATATCTTTGCTCATCCTTACTCCATGGACGAAAACGGTAACCTTGACATCTGGATAACGGACTTAGATGCCTTCACAGTAGAGGTCATTGACGAACTCGGCAATCTCAACTTCACTTATGAACCGAAGAATTTGACTTGGAAATTCCAGCCTTTCCATGTGGTATGTGACTCCAATATGAACGGACTTATTTCTGATGTAGGGAATTCTTCAATACATGTGCTAGATAGGAACGGATTAGCATTGCGATACCTGCAGACATACGACCATGACATTTGTCCTTTGACTTTAGCAATTGAAAGAGAAGGTAGGCTTTGGGTTGGGGAAAAGAACAAAAGCAAAGTTCATCTGATACAATATTTCTAATGATTTTTGAGCTTTTTTCCTTGAGAGCAAAATAATTTTCGATATGACTCATTCAAGCTACAAGACAGAGGGATTTTATTTTAAAAACTTATGAATTGTAGAAAGAAGAACTTTTTTTAATCTTTCTCTTTTGACAATCGAAATGTCATTAAAATACCCGGACATGGAAACACGATCTCAATTATTGGTGATGACACTTTTCAGAAGTAAACCAGCGGCCACTTGTTCGAAGCTTTAACAAGCGGTTAAGCTCACCAATGTCAGTTTGTCAGATATTATGACAATCTGCCAGAAAATTATATCAACTTGTTGTTTAATTTTGTCCCGGGTTGCGCCACTATATTTAAGAGGTTGGTTACCTCCTGCTACCACGTCGCGATATAAATGGACAATTAATGAGAGCGACGTAAAACACCAATCAACCAACCAACCAATCCTTTAATGTTGTCAACACAATAATATCCATATAAAGTTTGACAAATGGCTGGGAGATATATGCCATCATTCATATATCCCTTACACTTTGAATTCCCAAAGTTTGACCGTAGTGTCTGTTATATAACTGTCACTGAATTGTCAAGACCTTGTCATTGAATTGTCAAGATCTTGTTAATAAATTAAATCTATCAGATACAGATAAGGCTAGTACTGGTGTTCCTTTTTACTGTTGTACAGTAGAATACTTTACTTAATAGGACAGTTATGTATCATCTGATATCAGTTTATATGCATCTTTATCACATGCTCTGTGTGACATTTACTTGAAATATGAGTGATTGGTTTTTAAAATGAGCTAATGACCTTTTAGCCAATTTTACATGATGTAAGGGGCAATACCGTACAAATGCAATATTACCCCTTAGATTTGCGTCAAATGACTTCACATTCCAAGTGTTTGTAAAAAGTGGTTTGTTCGGTATAAGACTCCTTACATCATTTAAAATTGGAAAATGGTCTATTAAAATGTGCAAATCTTTCAGAGTGCTATTTGATTTATGATAAGTGATTGTATGCATTTAAACAAAAGATATATAATAACTAATATATATGCGTAAAGATAGTATTATTTTCTTTATTTTCAAATTTAAATCAAACCACTTCAGAAAGTTAAGATCAATCAAAAGGACTAATAGTCTTGAGTAAATGTTATAAGTGATATGAAGTCTTTGATATGAATTATCTTAAACATTTGATGAGAGGTTGCTTCGTCTTGTTACAATGTTACGGTGACTAACCTTTTATGTCCTCTGAGGAATTTAATCCTCTAGACTTCTAGTTACAGGTGACTGACCTTTTATGTCCTCTGAGGAATTTAATCCTCTAGACTTCTAGTTACAGGTGACTAACCTTTTATGTCCTCTGAGGAATTTAATCATCTAGACTTCTAGTTACAGGTGACTAACCTTTTATGTCCTCTGAGGAATTTAATCCTCTAGACTTCTAGTTACAGGTGACTAACCTTTTATGTCCTCTGAGGAATTTAATCCTCTAGACTTCTAGTTACAGGTGACTGACCTTTTATGTCCTCTGAGGAATTTAATCATGTAGACTTATAGTTACAGGTGACTAACCTTTTATGTCCTCTGAGGAATTTAATCATCTAGACTTCTAGTTACAGGTGACTGACCTTTTATGTCCTCTGAGGAATTTAATCATGTAGACTTATAGTTACAGGTGACTAACACTAACCTTTTATGTCCTCTGAGGAATTTAATCATCTAGACTTCTAGTTACAGGTGACTTACTATTAAATAATTGTCATCAAAGATATTAGTTCGTCTGGTTTTGATTTCACAAGTGGCCTGCCTTTATGATCTTCTGAGATATTTGTTCATTTGGTTTTTATATTACATACTGACCTCTAAGGTTTTCTGAGATGTTTGTTTATCTGGGGTGGTTGTCACAGGTGACTTACTCTTAAAGTCTTTCGAGATATTGATTTATGTAATCTTGTTGTTACAGGCAGCATGAGATGTCACAGGTGACTCACCCTTAAAATCTAATTTTGTAGTTACCGGCAGCATGAGATATCAGTTCATTTGGTTTTGGTTTTGGTTTTGGTTTTCATGTAGCTTACCCTTAATATCTTCTGTGAGAGATGTTCCCTTGGTTTTGATGTTATAGGTGGCTCGATATATATAGCAGTTCATCTGGTTTCTTGTTACAAGAGGCTTACCTTTAATGTCTTCTGTGATATAGGTTCCTCTGGTTTTGATGTTACAAGTGGCATATCTTTAATATCTTCCGAGATACCAATTCATCGAGTTATTTTTATTATATGTGGCTTGAGATACAAATTCATCTGGTTTCTTGTTACAAGTGGCTTACTTTTAATGTCTTTTGTGATACTGGTTCCTCCAGTTTGGATGTAACAGGTGGCATACCTTTAATGTCTTCTGAGATACTGTTCCTCTGGTTTTGATGTTAAAGGTGACTTAACTTTAGTGTCTTCTTAGATACTGGTTCCTCTGGTTCAGACGTTACTGATGGCTTACGTTTAATGTCTTCTGAGATACTGGTTTCTCTGGTTTGGATGTTACAGGTGACTTACCTTTAATGTTTTCTGAGATACTGGTTTCTCTAGTTTTGATGTTACAGGTGACTTGCCTTTAATGTCTTCTGTGATACTGGTTCCTCTGGTTTTGATATTACAGGTGACTTACCTTTAATGTCTTCTGAGATACTGGTTCGTCTGGTTTTGATGTTACAGGTGGTTTCTTACATGGAAGACTATAACTGTCATTCAGATATCTACCGTCCATTGCCTCCTCAACTTTCCTAGGAAAAAAAACAAAAACATAACTCTCATATAGAAAGGACAGAGCAAGTTGGAAACTCGGTTCTACATTTCTCTTCAGTGAAAATAAAAATAAAAATAAAAATAAAAATGAAATTTTAAAATAAAATATTTTGCATAATATTTACACTATTCAAGGCCAAAAATAGGGAGGAAGGAGAATTTTCTATCCAATTAATCATGCATCTGACCACCAATAAATTCTACGTTAAATCCCATGCAAATCATCTGGTATTAATTTTTTAACTTTCTCTAATAAGCATATTGATAGAATTTCACACTTAATTTTTACACTATTAATAAAGATCTGTAACCTGCAACCCACCCACCCTCCTCCCAACTTTCTCACCCACGAGTCCATGTATTTCTATAACTTGCAGTCCACCCTCCCCCCTTTCTCATCCAGGAGTCCATGTATAACTATGACTTGCAACCCATCCTCCTCCCACCTTTCTCCTCTAGAAGTCCATGTATACCTATAACCTTCAACCCACCCTCCTCCCACCTTTCTCACCCAGGAGACCATGTATAACTATAACCTGCAACCCACCCTCCCCCACCTTTCTCACCCAGGAGACCATATATAACTATAACCTGCAACCCACCCTCCCCCACCTTTCTCACCCAGGAGTCTACGTATAACTATAACCTGCAACCCACCCTCCTACCACCTTTCTCACCCAGGAGTCCATGTATTTCTATAACCTGCAACCCACCCTCCTCCCACCTTTCTCACCCAGGAGTCTACGTATAACTATAACCTTCAACCCACCCTCCCCTACCTTTCTCACCCAGGAGACCATGTATAACTATAACCTGCAACCCACCCTCCCCCACCTTTCTCACCCAGGAGACCATGTAAAAATTTAACCAGGCAACCCACCCTCCTCCCACCATTCTCACCCAGGAGACCATGTATAACTATAACCTGCAACCCACCCTCCCCTACCTTTCTCACCCAGGAGACCATGTATGACTATAACCTGCAACCCACCCTCCTACCACCTTTCTCACCCAGGAGACCATGTATAAATTTAACCTGCAACCCACCCTCCTCCCACCTTTCTCACCCAGGAGACCATGTATAACTATAACCTGCAACCCACCCTCCTCCAACCTTTCTCACCCAGGAGACCATGTATAACTATAACCTTCAACCCACCCTCCTCCCACCTTTCTCACCCAGGAGACCATGTATAACTATAACCTGCAACCCATCCTCCTCCCACCTTTCTCACCCAGGAGACCATGTATAACTATAACCTGCAACCCACCCTCCCCCACCTTTCTCACCCAGGAGACCATGTATAACTATAACTTGCAACCCACCCTCCTCCCACCTTTCTCATTTATAAGTCCATGTATAACTATAACCTTCAACCCACCCTCCTACCACCTTTCTCACCCAGGAGACCATGTATAACTATAACCTTCAACCCACCATCCCCCACCTTTCTCACCCAGGAGACCATGTATAACTATAACCTTCAACCCACCCTCCCCCACCTTTCTCACCCAGGAGACCATGTTTAACTATAACTTGCAACCCACCCTCCTCCCACCTTTCTCATTTAGAAGTCCATGTATAACTATAACCTTCAACCCACCCTCCTCCCACCTTTCTCACCCAGGAGACCATGTATAACTATAACCTTCAACCCACCCTCCTCCCACCTTTCTCACCCAGGAGACCATGTATAACTATAACCTTCAACCCGTCCTCCTCCAACCTTTCTCACCCAGGAGACCATGTATAACTATAACCTTCAACCCACTCTCCTCCCACCTTTCTCACCCAGGAGACCATGTATAACTATAACCTGCAACCGACCCTCCTCCCACCTTTCTCACCCAGGAAACCATGTATAACTATAACATGCAACCCACCCTCCCCCCTTTCTCACCCAGGAGACCATGTATGACTATACCTTGCAACCCACCCTCCTCCCACCTTTCTCATCTAAAAGTCCAGATATCACTGGTCAATTACCACACAAAAACTCCTCCAAGTCTCACCTTTTTCTTTCCCTGAATTCTTGAGGGGTCATAGGGGTACCATACAGTTTCAGCTTCCATTTCTTTACATACCCAGTTCCATAAAATTTGGTATCTATGGTAACACAAATATCATCGAAATTACTTAAACAGTTCATCAGATTAAATTATGCATGCCATTCATGAATGGATACTAGATAATGGAAAAACATAAATTATATAAGAAATTGACATAAAAATGATGAGATCATTATCAAAAGAAGGAAAAAATATTAAAGTAATTAAAAATGGTATACCTCTGTGCCTTTCATACATAGCAATAGCTCAAATTATGGTCTTGTTTTGAAGTATGCTGTAAAAACCTACTGCTACCATTCCTTACATTTACAAAACATGTACACAAAATAATCACCACAGTTTTGACAAGAAATCAAGCTAAAGGCAAAATTAGTCTGTGTTCACTGAAACAAGACATCGAGGTCAAGGTCACCAAATTTTGTATCTGTCGGAAAGAACTCATCAGTGTCTACAAACTTGCCATATTTGAAGTAAGTATCATCAACGGTAAGCAAGAAATCAAGCTAAATGAAAATTGTTGATGTCAAATAGATGGAAAGACTTTGCAAATTTATAGACCAGACTTGTTTTGCAATCTGGTCAAAAATGCATTCCTGCATCAAACAGAGCAGGCGACCGTTATACAAAGAGGTTCTAAGTCTTAAGTCCCAAGTCGTAAATTTTCAAAACTTATGACTAAAGCTAGGACCGTTTTACGGAAGGTGTCCTAACCGTAAGTTGTAAGCCTTACATCGGGACATATGTCGTAAACGAACTCTCCGGTAATGAAAAACGGAATTTTTCATGGACAACCGTATGCGATGTTTGACAGACGATAATAATAATACTAAAAAGAAATGGCAGCCAGGAAGATCAACAGGACTGCCAAAGGAATCATGGTACTTGTAGAAGGTGTAACTGACAGGTAGGAAATCATTAGGGGGAAATTTTCCCCTTCCCTGACAATGGAAAGGAAGGACAAAACATGAGGGGAAATTGCAGAGAGGTATTACTATCATATCAGAGTCAAGACTTACGCAAAGAGAGAACATATATCAATAACATAAAGGCACCACAGAAAATCCATTGACAGAACACTAAAGGCAACATACAATACAATTTTCAGCAAATAAATACCCCCTTTTTGTCTGGTTTTTTTTTTTTTCAACTTATGTTGATCCAATGAATTATATGAAATACACATCATGTATGATGTACATTTATCCAAATCTAGTAAGAATATAATACTAATATTAATACACAACTTGAACCTACCTCGATTGTACTACGATCCAATTCATTTCTCTTTTAGGATCTACGACTTATGATTTACGGTAGCCCCCAGGCAGTCCAAGAATTACGACCGATTTTGGTCATAAGTCGTTAGTTGTAACTTTTTGTAAAACAGTCGCAAGTCGTAGAGGTGTTCTTATGACAAAGTCTACGTCTTAGGACCTTTCGTAAAACGATCGCCAGATGATCTACATGTGCCAATAACAAGAAAATGGCTAGAAATGATAATTTATCCCTTATCCATCATCTGCAGTCAACACACAAACTTTTATAAAGGACACATTGTTAGTGTTATAAACAGAAGTTCTCATGTTTCAGTGACTAAATTGCTTCATAAAACTGGAAATGCAGCATGGGAAACCTCACAGGATTTATCGAAGATAAATTACAAAAATAGGGCACCAATGAAAGGCTTATAATACGCCCACATTTTATCCTAAGAGTGATACAAACTACATATAATAGAACCAAATATCTAATCTAATTGTCGTAAATGTATATTACCTTGATTCTTGATATAATAGTTCAATTTTCTTCTTCAATTGTTTGTAGATTAATTGATCTCCTTCGCCTACCATCGTTTCTCATGTTGAACCCTACTTCTCAACTGCTATTGTATTAAATATTGAGATGTGAAAATTCCTGTTAAATATGCACATCTTCATAATGTGATTTTTCTTTGTTCCAAATTTCATCAAAATCCACCAAAGGTTTAGGAGAATTTTCGAAGACAACTTATTTTGTATAGAAATAACTAAGTCGAAGGGTCATAACTCCTGTAAATTTTTGGACAGTATTCCCCTTCCAATATGCACATCTTAATACAGTGTTGTTTCTTTGTACCATGTTTCATCAAAATCCACCAAAGGGTTTAGGAGAAATTTTGAAGACTAGGTATTTTGTAAAGAAAAATCTAAGTCCAAGGGTATATATCTCCTGTAAATTTTTTTTTGACTGCATTCCCCTTATAATATGCACATCTTCAGGAGGTGCTGTTTCTTTGTTCAAAGTTTCATTGAAATCCCCCTTTGGGTTTAGGAGGAGTTACGAAGACAAAATATATTTTAGTACATAGAAAAATTCAAGGGCCATAATTCAGCCCATTTCATGAACTTTTCCCTTCAAGATTTCATTCGTACTGATCACAGGTCATTCGTTAGGGAAACATGTATCTAGTCCAGTCGCCATTGGTACTATCTATCTCATAAAACTTCTCTAAACTAACAGAGCTATGCCTTACTTAAATCTTTAATGATGATCGTCCAGGTACCGATCGGTGATTCGCCCCAGCACCTGACAGTATTGAAGGTCCAGCCATCTAGACCAGCTGATGAACTGCAAGGGAATACGTGAATAATAATAATAACAATGATAATAATATTAATAATATATAATAAAATAATATAGGATATAATTATCTGAATTAGACAGTAAGTGTTTGTTTTGTTTTATACAGAGGGAAAGAAGCAATAATATGTACACCAATATATTCATTTAATACTATTCTGTACTGATATAATGATTGGTTCATGTACTTCATACAATTTTTGCCAGCAGCACTCTGTACAGTGCTTGTCTCTGGAGTGAGAGATCCAAAGTTCAAGCTCCATTACAATACATATGACCTCTTTACATAAATTACAGACCAAATATTAAAACAAAATGGAACCTTTTTGATTTAAATTATTCAACTCCTACATGTAAAAATGTTTTAATATTCAAAACCACTTAAGAATTTGGAGATGAAATTGATCTTGATAATGGCTGTCATTTTGCCTCAGCTAACACCTTTTAGTGTTGTTTTTCATAGTGACGTCATAATACCTGACATAAATTTATTGTAACGTCACCACGAAAAAAAACTCTGAAAGGTATTAGCTCGTACAACAAGACAGCCATTATCAAGATTGGCGGGTGGTCGATTGCATACACGTGTTGCTTTTTTTATCGTAACTGTATCAACCATTTTATTGAGCTAGACCTTGGAATGTTCTGACAAATAAGAATGACGGATATAAAAGAAACAAAATTATTATTACTGGCGCTGTGGCACTGGTAACATTGGGCTAGGTTGAGAAAATACTCTACAGTACAGAGGATTGTTTTTTCTTACTTTAAATCGCATCAGGACTATTTCATTTAAATGGTGACGGCATCAGACATAACAGACTTAGACCTACGCAATGGCTCGCCAAGAATTGTGCCGGCATCAGACATAACAGACAGACCTATGCAAATCAAGTGGCTACCGTTACTTAGGATCCCACATATCACTGCCTGATACCAAAGACAGGACATGATGAACCACCAGAAGGAATCAAACTCCTGGGGTCTTATTCACAAAGAAACTTGGGTCTAAGTCTAAGCATTGAGACCTAAAATACCATGTGTCATTATTTTGAGAATTTGTCGAAAGTTTGTCTGTGAACAGCTTGTCAGATACACTGTTTACAGAAACTTTTTATTGATTCTTAGAATTAAGACACATGCTACCATATAGGTCTCAATTCTTAGACTTAGACTTAAGTTTCATTGTGAATAAGGCCCCTGTCCTCTAGGCCAAATTCCTGCTTCTGTTGCCCGATACCAAGGATAGGACAATGAAGATGCATCATTTATGTCCCTTGCTTTCACTTAATCTTAGAACTGGTTTACATCACAGTTCAATGTAGATACTTACTCAGGGAGTATTGACTGAGTATTGTTTTACGTCACTCCACGATTAGTTCACGTATATGGTGACGCATCTGTCTGATGCATTACACAGAACTTCATACCTTTGCGAAAGACCTACCTGAAGCGGTGAGGGATCTTTTACATGCCTCACATGCTGTGAAAGTAGGCCTTGGTTTTTACTGTCTCATTTGATTTGTTTGTTTGTTTGATTATTGTTTTACGTCACTCCATGATTATTTCACGTATATGGTGACGGCATCTGCCTGATGCATTGCATACAAATTTAGACCTTTGCAACGGACCCACCCGAAGCAGTGAGGGATCTTTTACGTGCCACGCCTACCGTGACACGGGACCTCGGTTTTTACTGTCTCATCCGAAAGACAGAACACCGGTGTGCCCCGGGCGGGAGTCGAACCCGCGACCTCTCGATCACGAGCCGAGCACCTTATCCACTAGGCCACACCGGCTTCTGTCTCATTTGAAAAACAGGACAGTGGCGTACCAATGGTGAGGGTCGAACTTGAGACCTTTCTGTCATGAGTCAGACACTTCCTCCACTGAGCCACACCGGCTTACTCAAAGGGTAGATAACTCTGTATTATGAAAAGAGGTAATACTAAAAGAAATGAATTCTACTTGCTTGTCACGTGGTCTTGGTGTGGCCAGCACTGACCGAGTACCACTTGGACACTTCAGCACTATACTCAGCTGACCTCGACAAGGATGGGTTATTGTCGTGGTTACCAACACCTGCTCCAGTATGTAGAGGTCATATCCTTGGATATCTTCCTTAGTTACTAAGGAAATAAAGCATAACAATTGGTTAATCATGATGACAATAATCATCATGAAGTAAAGGAGAATAATTATATGACCTGTATATAAAAGGAGTTTAATGCCCCTACATTTTGTATTTGCTTTCTTTTTTTTTTTTTTTTTTTGGTTTTGTCTGTCAATATCATTTTCAATTTTAAACCTTGGACTGATATATAGGGGGGCATATTTGGTTTTGGTTATTATGTTTTGTTTTGTTATTATCATTTTCAATTTCTATACCCCGGATTGATAAATCAGTGGGCATATTGTTTTTGTTCTATCTGTCTGTTTGTCTGTCTGTTGTCAACTTTCACCTTTTCCATAACTTTTGAACCGTGAGAAATAGAGACTTCATGTTTGGCATGCATACTCCACTAATAAATCCCTATCAAATTACACCAGGCCCTTACATTTTGTATTTGCTTTATGTTTTTGGTTTATGGTTTTGATTTTTTGGTTTTGTTTGTCAATATTATTTTCAATTTTTATGCCCCAGATTGATATATCGGGAAACATATTGTTTTTGTTCTCTCTGTCTGTTTGTCTGTCTGTTGTCAACTTTAACCTTCACCATAACTGCAAGATATGGAAACTTTATGTTTGGCATGCATACTCCACTAATAAATCCCGTTCAAATTACACCAGGGTCATTGACCTCATTTTTTTTAAAATTATTGTTCTGTCATGAGAGAAGGTCTGCCAATGTGTCCGTAGTAGGTCAGACTACATCATACAGCAGCTGAAGGTTCCGTTTCTCTTGATCTTTTGAAATATGACTTGTGAAGACTAAACATGAAAGAGAGGAGAAAGGATATCTGACACAGCTCTAGGTAAAAAGTCCCTACAGACATGCAGAGAATACCACAATAAGCAGATTCAGACTCTACATGAGTACTGTAATACATGTTACGTTATTAGCATATCAATATTGCAAACCTCTACCTGTATGAGTTAGTACAAGAGGATTGTGTTGACCTTTGGTAATTTGAATACTGAGGTCATCACTACCGTGCTGGAAAGATGTTAACCAAGGTACCATCTCCCACACCTGCAAAATGGTTGGTATATCATAAAATCATAAGTCACATGAAGTACTATATATTACAGTCAGTGTTATAAGTTGTATTAAATATCATAAGTACTATATACTTGGGGAAGAATAATAATTGTAACATTTCCAGTACCAAAAGATTTGAGAAGGTCACTGCAATTGTCCTCATGTGTTTTATCATAGATAATATGGTAATATTGGATCTTTTGGGAATGACAGAGTTATCTGCAAGAACATGACCTCTGATGGGGTTTCGCGAGATCTTTATCTGCAATGGGAGAAATAGATAAGCTGAATAAAGATTTGGTTTTAATCAGATTAAATACTACATTGAGCTCAACTTATACCAGGAATGTCAGAACTAGTTAAATCACAAATGATGAAGAAATGAAGGGCTACAGTGACGACAATCCGGACAAATTCCCAGTTTGTAAGACTTTTTCTTCTGAAAAGGTGGTTGGTGGTTATAAATGAATGTTAAGTTTTTCAAGTCTAAAAACTGACCTTTGCTGCATTAACCAGTCTCCATGCCTTCATGAGACCAAAGCCATGTTTATGACTGTGATATAGACCAGCCCCATTCCTCTGCCAGTGGGCTTCATCAATGTCCACCTGCAAACATACATGGACATGTCACAGTGAAACTTTTACCTTTATTCAGAGCCAATCTTTCTTTTTCAAAATAAACAATAAAACTAAACAGAAATTTCCATTACTTAAAAAATATTCATATTTCATTACTTATATTTTCTATTAAGACTTTCACAATGTAAAAAAAAAAATTCATACATTAGATTTTCTTTTCAACAGTATTCATTAAAAAGTTTTTCATTTTTCAATTAAGCTACAGTAACTATGTAATTACATTAAGATTTTCCTTGCTCTTTTTATTAGAAAATATATATATCTCTTTAAAGAAAGCAGACCTTTAGTGCAGTCATGACGACTATATACTGAACGTCTCGCCAGGTCAGACAAGGTCGTGCATGTAACATCAAGGCGATCAAACCGGCAGCTAGCGGCGCTGCGGCACTTGTACCACTATGACGTAGGGTACAACCATTCCCACCATTCTGAGTCCAATCTGTTGTCGTCTGTAAACAGCAATTACTTTCAAATTTCAAATTAATCCTTAAATTACTTTGTCAAACTCCAATTAAAGCCATAAATTTTTTCCCTTGATTTTTAAAATATACATCTACAATCTGGTCTGACATTTGGTGTTATTTACATGTATCATTTGTTCCCTGTAAGCCATACCAGAGAGTTCCACCTGGTAGTAGGCAGTGGTTTAGTGATTGAGAAAACTGAGGTGACTAGAAGACACTACCAGGGCTTGTAATTGGCAAAAATTTTGGGTCATTAAATTGGCAAATTTAAAGAAAATATGGACGACCTCCATTATATTTACTGAAATTTCAGGTTGCCCAAAGAGATTTTAGGTCAACGTTGATGATTGGACAACTGTTAATTTCGATCCTTGTATATACTGCCCTTCAGCACAACCACTAGCAGACCTCACATTGTGCCCCAGCATGCATTAAAAATAAAAGGAGTTTCTTTGTATGTCAACGTCACACCACTGTTATTGCACTTACTGTTACATGGTGACAATATCTGCCTGATGCAATGCACAGAAATTTAGACTCACCAGAAACAATGAGGGATCTCTATCTTTTGTGACACAGGACCTCAAGTTTTACCATTTCGTCTTAAAGACAGGACACTGACAAAGGACTGGAACCTGTGACCTCTTGATCATGGGTCAAGGACTCGAGAGATCAAAATACAATCTATTTCAGTCCTTAAATGATTATGTTGAGCTTGTTGACAGCCAACTCTCAATACAACAAACTCAAGAACACGTGTAAAACAACAAACTCAAGAACACGTGTAAAACAACAAACTCAAGAACACGTGTAAAACAACAGACTCAAGAACACGTGTAAAACAACAAACTTAACAGGGAATAAACTTAACGCTTGCCCACTCGCCCAAGACGAGTAAAATTTATTGTGGACGACAAAGAAACACTTCCTACTCGCCCACGTGGTGAACGAAAAATCTGCAAGACGAATCGGCCGTTTCCTTGTTGAATTCTAATTTGAATTATCTAGACGCTTAATTCCGTCGCTGAGTAAGCGGAACTAAGCGTCTAGATGTTTCAAATCCGGACATGTTCTTTTTATTTGTTAGTTAGCAGTATCTGGTTTCAGTGGCGTAGCTACCATTACGCCAAATACGCACGTGCGTACACATCATTTTGTCAAAAATATAGTATCTCATGAGAGAGAGACAGAGAGAGAGAGGTGGTCGTTTTCTTTTCCCCCAAACCCCTGCCTTTCTTGTGTGTACACATGATTTGCGCTCTGGCTACGCCCTTGGGTTTCAGGTTTGTTTATATAGGTCAAAGCATAGTAATTCCATTTCCCATAAGGTCTCATGTTAAATTAACAAATTTCCAGCAAGAAATAAAAAACATCCTGCATTTTAGCTATATACAATCTAATTTCTATCGAAACGGTCGGCTCATACCTTCCCCGTTTCAATAGAAATCATATACAATCCATATATCAAAATGTTTGTCAGACCGTCCTCTATCAGAATTTTAACAGTTTACCATAGGTTATCCACCTTAATTTTAAGAAAATCATGCTGGAAGGGGGTCACCCCCCAAAATTCAAACGTAAACAACCTATCTAACTATCTATCTCTATATACTGCAACCACCCCTTTTTAGGTTATAAAATTTCTACAGTAGCGAAATGAGATAAAAATCATGATTTTACAGCAGAATCAATCTTTATTTATAGATAGATTAAATAAATTCATTCAATCGCAGCTCCTGATACATTGAAATAGTATTCCTCTCTCCCTACACCATCAGCCAATCACGACTCTCGTTAATTACTGTTCTTTGACCTTTAAATTATGGCTCGACAAGCCCACTTAGGAAGTTTTTTTTTTCGCCGTTCCCATGAAACGAAATGTATCGCCGACAAAACGGGACGATAACTTCAAGGAGTAAAATTGGAGAGAAATTGTTGTGTAATGTAATAAAATTCAGAAAATTTTCTTGCAACTTTTGAATGGTTTTAGTGTGGACTCATAAAGATTGGTGTGGGCCCGTAGATTCTGAGTCTTACGAGCCCACATGGCTCGTAAAAATTTCTGTTAAGTTTATTCCCTGCTTAAGAACACGTGTAAAACACTGATTACTTGAATTCCTTTTAAGTGAATACAACGGTCCCTTATCAAATTAATTCTATGTTTAGAATTTCTGCTTACAATGCTGCGTAGGTTTCTCGTCCCACTGCTGAATGTCACGGCCAACATGGAGGCACATTCTTCTGCATAGAATGGCATATGACCTGTCTCATCAACGGCACCTGTATGAAGGGGAAATAAAATAATAAGGCTAAAAATGTTTATTGTTTTCTTCTATCATAGTTCTATTTGTAACATCATCTGTTTGCAGCACTTCAGCAACAGAAAAGGTTAAACTCTAACACATGACCTTTTGATCCTAAGTCAAGCAGGCTGCTGATTGACCTATTAGGTGACAGGTCTTTCCATTTTGCAGAGTTATTTCCCATATGAGCAGGTATCTGACGTCAAATCATTGTGACGTAATGCAATTTCTATATCATTTCCAGTAATTCTACACCAGTTTCCACAGAAATGGTTGCCGTTACAACTGTCTAACGTCTTTTTTTTAGGTATTACTAAGACAAAAGAAAGAAAATAAAAAAAATTATCAAAACTCTGCAGTAACATCGCAAGAAGAATTGTATATGTTTGCACAGATTACCAATTTACTGGGATCTGAAAAGCAATTTATCTTTTTTTTTACCCTATGAGGCATATGTAGTGCTCCCTTCTAGGAAAATAATTTGTTTTTCTTTACTAAAAATGAAATTTCTAGAAGAGCATCAATTCAGATGTGATTATTGTATGTTTAGTAAATGTTTTGATTACAATGGAAGTTATCCCATTGTGAAATAATATTTGTTGCATCATATTGGAAGAATATGGTACTACTAAATTGAATTTTTTCATTCACTGAAAAAGTTTAAAGGATTACCTATAGTCACAGTGTAGATAGAATTGGCATATCCGTCAAAATTACAATTATCTTTATGTCGTCCTCCATTACCACTAGCGACCACAAATACGCTGCCATACCCTCCACGGCCAAAATCTATGCCATAACGCATTGCTCTCTGGAAAAAGTTAGGATTAATGACCTTTCAGTGCATGATAAGCGATGAATATACTTTGTAGAGTTAATTTTACAATCAGACTGAGACAAAAGTAACTTAAATGTCAAATTCCAATCAATTCCATGACTTCATTTATTTCTTGACATTGAAGTCATGAAAGTTCAAAGGCCTTACAACCTATCCTCAAAATACAGTCTTCACTAAATTTTTTTGTGAACCACTAGCCATTATTAGATGAATTTTACTAGGTCCTGGTATACTTTAACTAGCCTAGCAACAAATCTGGTAACCTCGGGTGTCAGGCTAGTGAGTTTTTGTGAAGACTGAAAATGAATCATGATAGATTCAAGGGCAGATAATTTTATGTAAATGTAGATCATTTTTGTTTTAATGGAATACCTCACTATTTTTTTGTTTCTTTTTGTTTGTTTGTTTGTTTTTAAATCACATCAAGATTTTTTCACTCACATTGTGACGAGATCTCACATACGTATGGTATACAAATATAGAAATTTCATATTTTACATGATGTATGGGACCTCATACCCGATAAACAACACTTTACAGGACTTTTCATTAAGACATTACTGATTGGTTTGTTACATCATAAACAGCATGTGGCAACTTTGAGAGGCAAAACATCATGCATCAAGCAAATGAAGTTAATACGAAAAAGGTCCATTTGGACCTACGTATCAGACCCTCTCCAAGAAGTAGGGGATCCTTTACACTGTAACGTCTTCTATTACTATGACATAGGTCCTCTCTTAGTACTCTCTCATACAGAAGGCGTCAGTGCAAGTGGAACTTCACTTCTCACTGACTTTCAACAAAGCAACCAAGCTATGCATGGTCTCTGTCACTGATAAATATTTGACTTACCAGAGCCATGTAATGTGGACCATCCACAGTCTTCCCATCATCATCTGGTCCCCAACTATAAATTAAAAAAAATATAAAAATTTTTAATATATTTTGTATTCTCTAAGATCATATCTAATTTACAGGCAGTGTTTTTTTTTCTTTTTTTCAAAAGTGCCTATACCTTTACATTTGGGAATTTTTTGTTCCATTTGTATAATGCTTAAAGATCAGTGATTGGGAAAAATTTAGATAAATTTTTGGGGAAATCAATGAAATTTCCATTAGAAAGGGTCCTTATAATGGACCTGATTTGAAGAAAACAAAAACACAGAGAGGGCAGGTTGGACATCAACTCTGAGGACCCGCGTTCTATTCCACTTGTCAGCTCAGTATTTTCTTCAGCAATCATTCACCTTCTACTTCCCTATCTGTCTTTCAGAAAACACTATAAGTCTAGGCCCAGTGTATTGGGTTCAGAACTCCAGAAAGTTTTTGAGTCAAATGATATCTTCCCCCTGATTTCAAGTTAAATGCTGATTTCAAACTTTCGAGTGGTATTTTCACCCCTGATTTTTTTTTTTTTTTTGCAGTGCTGAAAAAGGTGGTTACTGTTTTGGAGCGATTTGGTCATTATTGGTATTTTTGAAATAAAGCTTTTGTCACAGTTTGCCATAGTTACTAGTAGTGTTATATTACTATAAATAGTAGCCGCAAGTAGTGGCCCTAAATGAATGATAGGGCCACAATTCCTTATGTTGTGTAAACTTGCATTTTTGATGAACGGAATGGCCGGCACGATTCTACTCATTTCAGCATCAAATGGAGCAAATATCTAACATATGTAAAAATAAAGCAAACAATCAGCAATGATAACTCACCCGCGATCTGTCGTCTGAAAGCTCTACACACATTTTTTCCCAACCTGTTTCAAATTTGCCTGTTTCTGTGTCAGCTATTCGGTCTCGCAAGATCTCGTTAAAAGAAACCTCACAAAAAGAGACGGAGCTGACGAAAACACCTGATCATGGGTACGTGATCATTGTTATTTTTATGTCTATTTTCTGTTTACATTTTATTTATCGGCTAGTTACCGCATTTCTGATCATTTCAATTTAGTTTTCTTCTTCATAAATGACTATGTGTTTTCGTCAGCTCCGCCTCTTTTTGTGAGGTTTCTTTTATCGAGATCTCGCGAGACCGAATGGCTGACACAGAAACCGGCAAATGCATAGAATCGTGCCGGACATTCCGTTTATCAAAAATGGAAGTTTACGCAACATAAGGAATTGTGGCCCTATCATTCATTTAGGGCCACTACTTGTGGCTATATAAATAGTATATGGGAAAGTCCCGATCCATTCTGAACGAATCAAAACGAAGGTAAAAAGCAGAATAAAATTATTCCAAATGCGAGGCAGTTTTACTTCATTTAATGTTAACAATCATGACTGTACACACAGCTTTGGACATCTAAATTACATGCATAAGGCGATATGTAAATGCATATTTTTACGCCCTGTTTATTTTTCCAATACGTTTTTAACAATTTTCAATGCATTATTATGCTTTTAAATGACTTATCTGTAACTGTGATGGGTTATGTTGTATGTTAAAGAAGGTCTGTTGTTCTGTCGCTTTGCGTCACAATGTACACTGGTTGCTCAAACTGACAAACCCTCATTGGGCCTTGAACCCAGAATCTCTCAGTTTAGAGTTGAGCATCTTACCTGACTGGAGCTATGATGGCTCACACATATACTTACCTACAGCTGTAAATGTCATTGATCTGTAAAAACTTATTGAATGCCTCAGCCTCCAAGCTGTCTGTCATTGGTCCATCCAGAACTCGTATACCTAAGGTCAAAGGTCATTCATAATCATGAGAAATCAATATTGGAAATCAGGTTGAAATCAGGAATCAGTTGCTAAGAAAAAGAAGAAAGAGTTTTTTTTCCACTTCAAAGTATGATCTAATTCTATTAAAGGCATCAGAATCTTAAAGAGGTTTATTTGTGTTTTTGATAAATTGTCTTAAGTTGCTGGTTAAGTACATGTAAGTGAAGGAAAATACTGCATATGCTTCAAAACTTCACTTCAGTTATTGCTCTTAATACCTGAATAACATTTTTTACAAAGATAAAAAAATACATTTAATTTATGATATAATAAGTAGTCCTCCAAAGGGAAGTAAAATATACTAAAAGAAATAACACAAACACTCTTTGCCACAAATTTTCGGCCTCCTGGCCTTTATCATGTAATAGTTAGAATGGTACAGTAGATCTACATAACATCCATCTTTACATGTCTAATACAAACAGGCTTGTTTATATGACACATGTTAAGATGGATGTTATGTAGATCTACTGTACTATTCTAACTATTGCTTGATAAAGGCCAGGAGGCTGAAAATTTGCGGCAAAGAGTGTTTGTGTTATTTCATTTATTTATGTTACACCAAAGGATATACCATACATGTAAAACATCATCAGTTAGACAGGGTTAGAGTTAGCCATATTTATTCATATATAAACACAGAATCATGACTTTAAATGAGATTAGGAAATTCCGTTTATCAGTGTACAAGAAAACGAAACGAGTGCTCTTTATCTAGTTTTTGTTTACTCAAATCTATTTACATAAATAATTCGGTTTATCAGTGTACAAGATTTGGTTTATCAGTGTACAAGAAATTTGGTTTATCAGTATGGCGTTACAGAATAAAAAAGGAAAATTTTTCTGTCCTTTTTCTGGGGATCAATATATACAGATGAATGAAAAGTATCAACTTTTCACCAACAGATAGGAGAATTATCCCCTATCCATTCAGACCTCCTGAAAAGGATAAGTGAATATAGATAGGGGAATATTCCCCCATCTAGTCAAGATTTAATCTAAAAGATAGGGGAATATTCCTCCATCTGGTATAAAGATTTCATCAGACAGATAGGGGAATATTCCCCTATCTAGTCAAGAATTCATCAAAAAGATAGGGGAATGTTCCCCTATCTATCTGATGAAATCTATATACTACATGTAAATGGAGGAATATTTCCCTATATATTGGATTAAATCTTGACTAGAAGGGGGAATATTCCCCTATCTATATTCCCTTATCCCTTTCAGGAGGTCTGAATGGATGGTGGATTATTCTCCTATCTGTTGGTGAACAGTTGATACTTTTCATTCATCTGTATATATTGATCCCCAGAAAAAGGACAAAAAAATTTTCCTTTTTTATTCTGTAACGCCTTCAGTGTAAATGAAAACGAAACGATTGCTCATTATCTAGGTTTTTGTTTACTCAAATCTATTTACATAAATAAAAAGTTCAATCTCAACAAATATGTTCAATGTATATCTTTTAAAAACCTACAAAATTGTTATTTACCTGATATACTGGCCTTATATGCAACACCGACGGCACAGAATGAGTTCTGGACAGCTGCGATTTCCCCAGCACAGCGAGTACCATGATGATTGTTCTCTGTAATATCATGAAAATAATAAGAAGATAATAAAACATTGCAGCATCATACAAGACATATGTATACCATCTTAGTTAGATTAGAACGCTCACATTACCCATCACCCATCACATTTTTTGTTTTAAATATGAAAAAATTTCCAAAATCAAACCATACATGTAGTCAATATCTGTTTTCCAAACTGGCTTCACATTTTCCTTGTCTACATAAGTTTGAAAAAACTGCCAAAATCTGAGACAGAATTATTGGGTCTAATTGAATCCTGTATATCATAAGAGACACATGTATAAGGGCAAGCATCTGATTGGCTCTTTCCTCAGACCCTTGGCTAGTAAAGATGCATTACCCAATATGTATACTGTCTTAAACAGAACTAGTAATGAGGAATGAGAGAAGTACTATTGAATGTGCAGTGAATATAAACTAAGATAGACGGTAAAGACAGACTATGATAGACAGACAGTACCCCAAGTTGACTGAAACCAAACCTATTTGTTTCCGAAGTTTTTATTTATGGCTGTGTGTCTGGTTTTAATCAGACTGCAAATTGAGCTTTCTAAGATCTACTATGACAAAACATCGAGGAACCAGTAGACCCGGTTTTTATCAGGGACCAGTTGTTTGAAACTTTAACCACTGGTTAAGCTAACCAATGGTTAAATTTCATCTGACTATATCTCTGAAATGAAGAGACTTTAAGTGATAGATAGCCTGTGTACTGATTTGTGGCATATGAAACAAGCTTTGTAAAGTAGTTTAGATTTTCATACAGAAATCTTACAAATTAACTTAACAGAAATATTATAAATTAAATCAATTGTCTCCCTAACTTTAACCACTGGTTAGCTTAACCAATGGATAAGGTTTCGAACAACTGGCCCCAGACTGACAGCACTTATGTCAGTGACTGACACTGTCATAGACTGGTAGGACAATTTGAATATCCCTCGCAGTACATAAATAGAGGTCACATAAATAGAGGTCACATAAACTTATAACATCAGTTCTCTCTTATTCAAGAACTGAAATGACATAAGATTAAGATCAGGATAAAATATCACTTTGAAATTGTTTCTCGTTTTACATTGGATATTTCATTTTGCTTTCTGCCTGATGAAATATACAGAATATTAATTCTTATACCAGGAAGGCATTTCTGATGTGCTGTGACATTGACCTCTGTTTTCACTGTTTCATCTAGAAGATAGGATACAAACATGCCACTGTTTTTTTCTTGTTTTACATCTGACCTAGACTATTTCACTTGTATGGCAACGACCTCTGCACAGAAGTTTAGACCTTTTCGACTAATCTATCTGAAGCAGTGATGGACCTTTAATGTGCTACAATAACTGTGATACAGACCTTGATTTTAACTGTCTCATCCAAAAGATAAATGAAAGGACTTGAAAGTCCTCAAGGTCGGAATTGCATGGTCAAGTACATCAAAGGTAATAAAGTCGTGATCCACCAAGAGATCACACCCCAGCGTGTAGTGTTTAGGATCAGTATTGACAAAAACACGGTCTGCGCACAGGTGCTCGTTTTCATATAAACAACGGCTCTGCCCCTGTACGTCTCCGTCTCGTACTATATAGTTATCTCATTCTCTCATCACTTTTGATATTGACAGTAGTGTGAAATTAACAATCTGGACAGTCTCCCGCTGTACATATACATTTGGGGAAAACCACGTTTACACGTGGAGATCTATAAATAACTGGCTATTTTTAGTAGCATTACATATCAACAACTACCGAGACGTTTGTTTATCGTTGTGACGAGAAGATTGTAGAGTACTTCGAATTCCACTGCTATAAAAAGAAGCGATAGTTTTATTAATTATAATACAACGGATACTAGTACAGACTAGTAGTGTACTTCTTAAATTACGGCACAGCTACACAATAATGTCAATCGTACTTTTTCGGGACTTTCCGTCGAGTATTCGGAAAGACTGCATGTCCTCCAGCGCATGAATATAACTCGTCTACATCGATGGAATAACGGCACATCTATTTTCTCATCTGATCAAACTTATCTTGTATTGACTCGTACAATATGAATTATAAGTACTGAAAGTAAATCTAATCACGCTTTTTCTAAATATCGACGCACTATTTATACACGAGGAGGTATCTTCTGCTTTCCACGCATTCTCCACAGCATATTGTAACGACTAGGGTCTGGAATTGCTGTGCAATTCCGACCAAACATCAAGTTGAACATGCCACAAGGGGGACTCGAATCCAGAATCACCCTGTCATGATCCAAGTATTTTTTTGACTGAGCTATACACCAGTACAATGCAAAAACAGATATACTATATAATAGTTAGATTTCACCAGAAGTCTATGTTAACAATTGTTGCCATTTTCGAGTAAAGGAGAATCAACTGTAATAAAGAGAAATATCATCATAATCACCTCGTTTGGTGCTTGGTGTAGGATCAGGGTCATGGTCATTGAGATCCCAGCTCCCTTCCTTACAATAGTTGTTATGGATGTCTTGATTGGTCCATTCTAAACCATCATCTACTATAGCTACAGTAACGCCTTTACCTGTAATATTTCTCTCCCACACTGATGTTATATTCAAGTCCATTAAAGGATTCACATGATTCACCTGAAATTGGATTGATGACAATTATTATAGTCCAGTTCTAAGCATTTGTTTTACTTCATGATCTTTCAGTGGTTTCTGTAGCCCCCAAGGTTTAAGCTCTAATAAACCGAATGGGGAAAGTGAGCAATATCTGGTATTAATCAGCATTTTTCTCTTGGCACTAGGTTGAAATCAAAGTCGAAATCATTGAATTTCTGGATTACAAGCATGATCTCAACATTTGGGATCTATATTAGCATTAATGCATTTTGTACAATCCTAACTGAATTATAGCAAAATTCCTCATATTATGCACCCTCAAAATTGAATTATGATAAAAAAAAACATGAATTTTTACACGACACTGTATTAAACTCTGCACATCAACCAATCACTCTATAACTGTATAAAATACATATGTAGCAATTCACCTGACAATAATCCTCATATCTGTATCTGATTTACAGATTATATGTGTAATTACAAAGTGCAATTTTACTTGAGTAACCCTGAGCATTGAAAATATTATAAATCCTTTCACTGTAAGTTGCTGTTAGTCCCCCAGTAACAGCGAAAAGATTTATAGTTTAACTTAGTGTCTTATAATTTTAGATTGATTTCCCTTTAGAAGAAAGTATCTGCATGCTTTGATTTTTACTTAATGTCATTTGTTAATTCACTTATATGGTGCGTAGACATCTTAGAGCTACAAGTGGGATTTGAACCTAAGATCTCTCAGCCTTGGCTTAAACATGCTTCCAAATGAGCTGTGCTCTACTTATTTGCATATTTATAATATTCACAATGCAGTTCAGGTGTTTTGGAGGAGATACACAAAACACAGTGGGAAAATTACACAAAATTCTGTGAGAATTCAGGTGAAAGTTTAAGATCACAGTGTTTTAAGTAAGCCAGTGTTGTTCAGTGGATGAACTGCTCAACTGGTGAATGAGAGGTTCCGGGTTCAATTCCCACCACAGACACACCAGTGTTCTGTCTTTCAGATGAGAGAGTAAAAACCGAGGTACCATGTCACTGTAAGTGTTGTACATAAAAGATCCCTTACTGTTTCAGGTTGGTTTTTTGTTCAGGTATATATTTCTGTGCAATGCATCTGGCATATGCCATTACCAAATATGTGAAATAATCGTGGAGTGACGTTAAACAATATCAATCAATTATTTTGAGTCATTTCTTAAAGTACACTTGGATGAGGCCTACTGTGTTTTGTGTAAATACATGCATTACAAAACACCTGGATTGCATCGAAAAGAGAATGGTAAAAATGTCTCACCAGATGCCACTGTTGACTGAAATAAGCATCTTTAAAATTCAATGGGTTCTCCGGATTAAATGACTGCTCCCTCTTGCTTCTTGAATGTACAAATTGTCTGCTATACCAATCCACTCTCAGAGAATTTTCTAAACACTTCTCGGTGCTGGCAGATATTTCCTCAATGTTAAATACACTACGGCTACTTCTTTTATGTGCCAAAATCAATTGATCATGTATTTTCAGGTATTCGCTAATATGATTTGTGTGATTAATTGAAACATTAAACCAATTCGAAAATTGTGGATGTAAATTTATATCAAATCCTAAAAGAAACACATTATCAAAATGTTCAAAAGTGTTGATAATAAAAAGTCTACAATTTGCAATTTCTTTTTTCACATGATCAACGGTATCAAAATTTACAACATTATATTCTTCAATACCACCTATCCTTTTAGGCAGTAAACTAAATTTCACAATCCAAGTTAAGGTACTTCCATAGTTTTCTATGTGGCCAGGAAGAGGATGAGATTTTCCTTTCACATTGTCAAGTAAGGCAGCTAGAGAAGGGATAAAGGCTAGGAGGAAAACACAGTTCCAAATTCTTTTACTCATATCTTCATCTTCTGTGTAAAGAAAAATCAAGCATCATCAACATCTTAATTTTGCTAAAAAAAAAGCAACAACAAAATCCTGAAATGGAAGATGTAGGACTATTTATAAATTGACATAATATCAGATATAAAAACCATAATGATATTGTACCTTATTATACATGTATGTGAATGAGGCAATACAACCAAATAATGTCAAATACAATGTAAAATCAACATGAAAAAAAATCCATGTGGACACTGTAGTACCTTAAAGCAGCAGATATGAGGCTTATAATGCTGTGAACCTCTTGCTTAATATCTACATGTTATGTAGAACATTTGTTCTTTTTCAGAGCACACACTCTGATTTGAGGAACTGCCTCTGTAATATAATAGAGTTTTTCATCTGAAAGATATTAAATTTTCAAGTTTTGTCACAAAGTAAAAACCTGTCATTTCCAGAGAGTCAGAGAGAGAACATCTATGTTCACTTGTTTAATTTGGTATTTTTCCATCTGAATCCACTTTATGACTGTGCATAAGAAATGGGAGTGTTTATCGACTTCACTAGAAATGGGAAGTGGTTCAAGTCATTTATAATATTTAATTTGTCATTAAAGATGTGCACTTTTCAAATCATAATTAAAAAATCCGATTTTTTGTTACTTGGAAAATGACAAATATTTTCTCTCAAAATAGAGATTATCAAATATCTATAAGCCTACTACTCAAATAAGAGAGTGTGCTCATGACATTATGGGAACACTTTTAATTTGAGGGATAGTCTCTGAACATGAAAGAAAATCTCTGTTTTGAGAAGGAGATCATTGTGACAGATGGGTATAGGCCCGGATAGCTAAATGGTTAGAGCGTCCACCTTGATAAGGTTCTTGGTTTGATTCCTGGATCCGGCCACAATTTTTCACTCTGCCTGTTACACCAATGAAAGTTTTGCTCTAAAATTTTAAAGTCCTAATCTTTATAGATCTCTGAAAAACATCTATTAAGAACACTGTCATAACTTTTTCATAAACAGTTGAAAAGTTTTCAGTTGCTCAAATGTAGAGTATTTTCCATCAAAGTATGTGGAAAATGGCAACTGTTATTGGTAAACTTCTTTTGTAAACATAAATCACAAGAAGCACTCATATTCCACAGATTTTCGGCCACCTGGCCTTTATTCAAGTGGTTTAAAGACAAAAACATTATTCAATATGTCATGAAGGTGTTCACTTTTGAATTTCAGACACAAGACTCAAAGAACTTTAATATTTTTGTACTTGGAAAATTATTGAATGTGTCTAGAGCTCAAAACAGAGATCTTTAGTTTACTCTTGCATTTCAGGACTGGGGATGGACCCATATTGAATGTAAATTGTAAATTTTTCGGGTCATGAAATAAGAATTTTTCAAAGAAAACTGGACACCCTCAGTGACATTTACTTAACTTTTGGGTTGGCCAAGTAGAGTCTAGGATGTCTATAATGATCAGATGACGGCAAAATTCGAACGCTGGACCTACTTACAGACCAGGGTGACTCAAAGGTCCAGAGTTGAGAAACCCCTAGCAAGTACTACTGTTGTACTGACGGTGACAAGTAGCGTATCCTGCCACGATATATTAGCTGTATATAGGGGGAACCTGTCTTAAATTTGAATAAAGTTTTGATCGATTTCCTAGAAGTCTTAATGAGATCTGCAACATCTGGTCAGATCTGTAGAAACACACTACAAACACATTAAATTACGTTGACTTCCTCTTCTTTTATTTAACTGACTGTGTCAGTGTGACAATGATTTATTGATTACCAATCACCACCGAACACATATATCACTGACATACGTTTCGACAATAAGTATGAATCAGTTATTTACAAAGTAAAAATATATAACAGAGAGGATTGGGTTTAATCTTAAACGAAAGTAAACTTGGTGCAAATTCTTCTTGATCTTACTCTGACTCCATGTTACGTCTTGATAAAAGTGAAAGTAAAATCTATTTCTACGTCAGTTAAACGCTTTAGTCAATTTTAAGATTTACAAACGTTTTATTGATCCCAAATTCTGCCTGAAATACTTTCAAAAAAATATTAATATTACCGTATACTATACGCTATAAGTCATTATATGAAATTCATGTCTGAAATTGTTATCAAATCTATATAGGAAATAATTCAAATTTATAAAAATCTAAAAATAGCCAGCACAAACTTGCCTACACAAAATGGCGTCGAGCGACACTGACGAGAGTCTGTATCCAATTGCAGTTTTAATCGATGAATTAAGAAATGAAGACGTCCAGGTAGTATTCATTAGCTAATATGAGATACATTTCACAAATTGAGTAATACATGTGGGTCAGAATAAATTAAATGATATATATTTTTCCATCCAAATGAGTCAGGAATTAATGATGAATGTTTTGACAAGTTCAGAAGTTGTGAATTGATACCTCGGAAAAGAAAAAAAATCTTTATCAGAAAGGAGAAATATAAGTTTTTAAAACTGCTGTGATATAAAAAAAATGTTATGGTATATGCTGCCTTATAGTAAGCCTAATGATATTTCAAAGTGACATAGATAAAAATTTTTCTTCTCATTCCTCACTGAGGTTTTAGGAAATTAGGATGTTTCAGCACCAGGTTGTTTCGGCACCCGATTTAGAGGACATTTCGGCACCTGTTTAAAGTTGTTTTGGCACTCATTTAAAATCGTTTCAGCACCCAACAAAGCAGTTTCGGCACCTACATGTTTTAATTAATAAAACAGTTTAGTTACTATACGAACCATGTCTGTTTTGTTAGTGTGAAATTGCACAATTAAATCGGTACATAGAATAACCGGAATGGCGCCTATTAACCGGAATGGCGGTATAAAAACCGGAATGGCACTTGTAATAACCGGAATGGCGTCTAATAGGCATAAAGGAAAAGGGTGACGGTAATTGTTTGTAACGTTCTATTTCAACATCTATCACTGGTCATGAGTCTTTTCACTTATTATTAAGATTGTTTGCCACTCTTGAAATGTTACAAAATCCCAAATTTTATGATTCTAACAACAAGAAATTTGTTGATTTGAATCAAGATGTACGAATTGTCACTAGCTCTTATCAGACTATTCTTAGAAGGGGGGAGGGGGGGTGTGTGATAGATGCAAATGACAGTGTTTGTTTTGAGGAATGCAATGAACTACGCAATAATCATAGAGACTTAACAACATCATTCTTTGGATACTTTGAAATAAAAATTGAAAGCAAACTTGAAATCCAAAGTAAATGGACCGAAAAATGCTCGTAATCTTGACCAAAATTGGACAAATAACAAAATTTGTGAGTCCTTAAACCACATATTAAAAAAGCTCGTTGACTGGAAATCAAAACCCTTGCTGTACCTTGTTAACACGATCTCTCTATATGTCAAAGCACAATTTAAAGATCTAAGAAGGGTATTAATAGGCACGGGTGAGTATAATTTGGCTGAAACACATCAACATCATAAATCTGTTTGGGCAGCAAAAACAGAAAATGAACGAGCAAAATCCTATGATAAGTAACAAAAGTAGATTGGTTATTTCTACGAACTCAGAAACTTGCGTACTTAAACGGAGAACTTTAGGCAAAAAATAGGTCAAATTAAAAGAAGTTTTATGATGAATATTATAAATTCTAATATATTGTATAATATATGTTATTATGATATGCAATAAAGATAATAATATCTATTTATATGATTGTCTTTTTATGTTTTCATTCACGGAATACAAAGATTAATTCAGGACAAAACATCTCAACTCCGAATTTATCGATACATATGTTATAGAGGTGATCCACTCTACAACAAGGGAACAAAAACTTGGATTTTGACAATATAAAATGTAATGCTCATATTTTAAGATGCCATTCCGGTCAATACAGGTGGCATTCCGGTTATTAAGGTACCATTCCGGTTTTTATTGCGCCATTCCGGTTATTCTATGCACCCCAATTAAATATATTTTTCTGAAATTTATTTCTTTTTGGAAATTATGACTGCAGATTTTATTTCTTGTTACAATTACATGTTTTACAGTCCATGAAAATATCAACATCAATTCTCTAGACCACCTTTCCTTATAATCAGTCTCATTTTTCACAACAATTAACCACACCATTTATTTGGCTTTTGTCAAATTAAATGACCGTCCTAAGTCGGTATCGTAATTGCACTACAATAAAATATTTTTGTAATGTGTAATATGTGCTAGTATATTATTGATATTCATGTATTGTATAGCTTCATGGTGACTTCTGCCACAAAACTGTAAAGTTGCCCTACATCAGTTAGGCCCCCTAATGTTGCCCTTATCCAGTGAATATGAAATTGTAAAAAAAATTTACAGGACATTGGGTATGGTAAACTAGGATAATTCACCAGACCAAAGCAATTTTTACAAAACTAAAAGCAAAATGTACATCATGACGGCATTAGAACCGAAATCGCTTCTGAAAAACACTGGACAATCAGAACAGAAATTTAAGATAATTTACAGGACTGTCGTCAGTGTTACCGGACTTGTTAGTCGATCTGACAGTATTTCATTTCTCTGCCTTATCAGTGATATATGTACAGATGATTGGTAAGGTTTGTCTGATATTGTTCAGTGGCAGATCCAGAATTTTTTAATAGGGGGGGCCCACATGTGTATTAACCAAACTACTCGGTCATTTTTGGTGCCAATTCTGGATTTTCAAAACACTGAAAGAAATGTTAACAAATCAACATAAATAGTATTAAACCAATCACTCGAGGCAACTTGAATTGATATTTTTGGGCGACTTGACAGATATAGGGCGACTTAACCTGACTCCATTATTGTAATAAGATCATTCATGAAATAAAAGGAATATTGTATAAAAAAATGTCCATCCCCTTCCAACTCTTGGAGCCTCCTCCCTCCTTTGCATCATAAACTCTTGGATAAATTTTGAACATTTATAGAACACTACTTGAAATAACACAGAACTTGTTTTTGATTGTATTGGTGTACTGTTACAGGGTTGTGTCTTCTGTTATTTTATGCAAATCATGCCAAATGTAGATGTAACACTGCCGGTTCAAATGTCAAATTCTAAGTGTGATCTAAAATGCTACATGTATGAAATGAAAGCCCTAAATTTTTCCATTCATCTGTTCAGTAAACTCAGATAAATTCAGTTGAAAACCCTTATAATTCTGCCTTTAAAATGTGTTAGTTTTATTATATTTAACCAGAGTTGTTTTTACTATATGGTTGTTTTTATGACAAAGGTCTAATGGGGATATTGGTTCACGCTTGATGCAAATGATCATACTTCTTATGACGGGAAAACAATGAATATTGTTTTCCAAGGTAAAGGTCACAGAGTGTGACATACAGTACAGTCCGGATGGAATTTACAGTAATTTGCCCACTGGTCACAGTGGGCATTTTTGGAGTGGGCATTAAAAATGTCCATTGGACACAGTGGACATTCTTGTAAGAGCCAGTTGGAATTAACATACAGGTAAGTGGACAGCTTGATAGCTCAGATAAATGTCCACTCCTAATGCCCACTGAAATTTCAGGTGGACTTCCCACTGTGGACAGTGGGCATTCGAAGTTTCCCCCTGACTGTAGTGTACATAAAGTACCGGTAATTACAATTTACTTGGTTGATAAAGCTTGTAAACAATATTATACACAGACAAAACCTGTGCTGCTAGTATCCTCAGATTAAGTATGACAGGAGGGTGATGCTTTTTGTCATATTTATACGTGTGATAGCATGTTAGAAAATTACCTTTGCTTGTTATAGAAACTTATTTTCCTGAAATTGTACAACAGGCGTAATTTGCAACACAGGTGTTACTCTTATTAGGGTCTTCCGATTCCATCGGAAGACCCTTCTGTTATTGTGATGTTTTTTCTTTACATTTGTTATTATTAGGTTTCACAAGTTCACTTGTGAAACCTATTGTTTTTCTGATTTTTCTTTTTTTTTTATTATTATTATTATTATTATTATTATTATTAGGTTTCACAAGTTCACTTGTGAAACCTATTGTTTTTCTGATTTTTCTTTTTTTTTTATTATTATTATTATTATTATTATTATTTTTATTTTTCTTCCGTTTTTGCAGTGGACAGAGGTTTTCTCGAATACGGTTTAAGATAGAACATTCAAATTTTCAGGATCGTCTCTTTACACATTTCCGCCGAGGTATTTTTTTTATTTTTTCCTACTTTCACTTTGTAAGGTCACAGCGCCACCTACAATTTTTTTATTTAGGTACCTGTAACTTCGCTATTTATTGTCCGATTGGAATGAAATTTTCAGCATTCGATTCAGAAAAGGAGATGCAAGATTTTATGTCACTGCGTCAATTTCGTAGCTCTACCCAGAAAAAGTTGACCTTGACCCGATTGTTTTGAGTTCAAGAAAAATATTTCAATCTTAGATTTTATAACGTAGGATGAAAGATTTCAATGGTCTGATTTGGAATGTGAAAAATTTTTGAAATCGGACCATAAATAAAGTCACAATGAGCGTGGGAAAATTCGCTATGACGTCATCAAAGCTAATTAAATATTCATACGTTAATATCTCTCTTACTAAATGAGATATCGGCATGAAATTTTATATCTAAACATGTTTCCACATTCTTAATCTACCTCTAGAATGAAAATGGCATGCTGCAAATATTTTTGAAATTATTGAAAATTTTCGAATCAAATCTTTGGCAAGGTCTAGCGACTTTATTTGCAGTCGGATTTTGATCGGGTTTCTTCCATTCGATAGAGCGTTCAAATACCTACCAGTATAGTGTTCTCAGATTTTCGCTAACTCTTACGGTTTTTGAGTTATTTGCGTTTGAACACGACAACCCCCTTTAAAGTGATGTTTGTGACGTCATCAACACTCATTAATTATTCATGAAATGTTTTCGCCTATAGCTCGCTTATTGAGGAAGATAGAGGTCTGTAATTTGGTAACATGATACAGATTGAGAATATCTACCGACTGACAAGAGGAATTTGGCATGGAGCCAAATTCCTGAAAATGACGTCATACTTTGTAAATGACGTCATATCTCCCTTATTTATCATCGGATCGAGGCGGGGACGGTTGGAATCGATTCTGCGTGAAAAAGTAAAATGGGAAGTAAAAGCAACAGAATTTCCATATCTCTTACCGTTTTCGAGATATTTGCGGTCAAAGTTCACGGTTTCACCATTCCTGAAAACACACTTTTCAACTTCAGGAAGCTGTGTTTCGCTTCTTGAGGAAGTCAGGGGTGTGAAATTTGGTAGCATGATAGAGATTGAGAATATCTACCGACTGACAAGAGGAATTTGGCATGGAGCCAAATTCCTGAAAATGACGTCATACTTTGTAAATGACGTCATATCTCCCTTATTTATCATCGGATCGAGGCGGGGATGGTTGTAATCGATTCTGCGTGAAAATTTAACATCCTATTTAATACAACAGAATTTCGATATCTCTTACCGTTTTCGAGATATTTGCCGTCAAAATTCATGGTTTCACCATTCCTGAAAATACACTTTTCAACTTCAGGAAGCTGTGTTTCGCTTATTTATAAAGCTAGTGGTGTGAAATTTGGTAGCATGATACAGAATAAAAATATTTACCGACTGACAAGTGGGATTTGGCATGGTGCGAAATTCCTGAACATGACGTAATACTATTTAAATGACGTCATAGCTCCCTTACTTTTCATCCGATCGAATCGGGAATGGTTGGAATCGATTCTTCGTGAAAAATAAAATGGATAATGTATTCACCTAAAGTTTTTTTTTTCCATATCCCTTACCGTTTTTAAGATATTTGCTGTCAGATTTAACGGTTTCACAGTCCTTTCCGCATACCTTGGGGCCCCACAAAGGGATGTGGTCCCAAAATATTTCTTCCTCTTATTCCCCAGAGAAAAAATCTTTCATGCTGAATCCTTCATTTTCAATCCAAGAACAAACAAAAAGCCAAGACATTTGGTCTTAACTTTTTCATCTGAGTCTTGTGAAACCTTCTTGTTGGCTCGCCAACAAGGTCAGCTCTAGTTATTTTTTATTTTCTTCCGTTTTTTGCAGTGGACAGAGGTTTTTTCTCCAATACGGTTTAAGATAGAACATTCAAATTTTCAGGATCGTCTCTTTACACATTTCCGCCGAGGTATTTTTTTTAATTTTTCCCTACTTTCACTTTGTAAGGTCACAGCGCCACCTACAATTTTTTTATTTAGGTACCTGTATCTTCGCTATTTATTCTCCGATGAATGAAATTTTGCGGCATTCGATTCAGAAAAGGAGATGCAAGATTTTATGTCACTGCGTCAATTTCGTAGCTCTACCCCGAAAAAGTTGACCTTGAACCTAGAGTATACAATTCAAAAAAAATATTTCAATCTTAGATTTTAGACAGTAGGATGAAAGATTTCAATGGTCTGATTTGGAATGTGAAAAATTTTTGAAATCGGACCATAAATAAAGTCACAATGAGCGTGGGAAAATTCGCTATGACGTCATCAAAGCTAATTAAATATTCATACGTTAATATCTCTCTTACTAAATAAGATATCAGCATGAAATTTTATATCTAAACATGTTTCCACATTCTTAATGTACCTCTAGAATGAAAATGGCATGCTGCCAATATTTTTGAAATTATTGAAAATTTTCGAATCAAATCTTTGGCAAGGTCTAGCGACTTTATTTGCAGTCGGATTTTGATCGGGTTTCTTCCATTCGATAGAGCGTTCAAATACCTACCAGTAAAGTGTTCTCAAATTTTCGCTAACTCTTACGGTTTTTGAGTTATTTGCGTTTGAACACGACAACCCCCTTTAAAGTGATGTTTGTGACGTCATCAACACTCATTAATTATTCATGAAATGTTTTTGCCTATAGCTCGCTTATTGAGGAAGATAGAGGTGTGAAATTTGGTAGCATGATAGAGATTGAGAATATCTACCGACTGACAAGAGGAATTTGGCATGTAGCCAAATTCCTGAAAATGACGTCATACTTTGTAAATGACGTCATATCTCCCTTATTTTTCATCGGATCGAGGCGGGGATGGTTGGAATCGATTCTGCGTGAAAAAGTAAAAAGGTAAAAACTCGAAACAGAATTTCGATATCTCTTACCGTTTTCGAGATATTTGCGGTCAAAGTTCACGGTTTCACCATTCCTGAAAACACACTTTTCAAATTCAGGAAGCTGTGTTTCCCTTATTGAGGAAGTTAGAGGTGTGAAATTTAATAGCATGATAGAGATTGAGAATATCTACCGACTGACAAGAGGAATTTGGCATGGATCCAAATTCCTGAAAATGACGTCATACTTTGTAAATGACGTCATATCTCCCTTATTTATCATCGGATCGAATCGGGGATGGTTGGAATCGATTCTGCGTGAGAATTTAACATCAACGTAGTACCAACAGAATTTCGATATCTCTTACCGTTTTCGAGATATTTGCGGTCAAAGTTCACGGTGTCACCATTCCTGAAAACACACTTTTCAAATTCAGGAAGCTGTGTTTCCCTTATTGAGGAAGTTAGAGGTGTGAAATTTAATAGCATGATAGAGATTGAGAATATCTACCGACTGACAAGAGGAATTTGGCATGGATCCAAATTCCTGAAAATGACGTCATACTTTGTAAATGACGTCATATCTCCCTTATTTATCATCGGATCGAATCGGGGATGGTTGGAATCGATTCTGCGTGAAAATTTAACATCAACGTAGTACCAACAGAATTTCGATATCTCTTACCGTTTTCGAGATATTTGCTGTCAAATTTCATGGTTTCACCATTCCTGAAAATACACGTTTCAACTTCAGGAAGCTGTGTGTTGCTTCTTTATAAAGCTAGTGGTGTGATTTTTGGTAGCATGAATACAGAATAAAAATATTTACCGACTGACAAGTAGGATTTGCATGGTGCGGAATTCCTGAACATGACGTAATACTATTTAAATGACGTCATAGCTCCCTTACTTTTCATCCGATCGAATCGGGAATGGTTGGAATCGATTCTTCGTGAAAAATAACAATGTATATATTCACCTAAAGGTTTTTTTTTCCATATCCCATACCGTTTTTAAGATATTTGCGGTCAGATTTAACGGTTTCACAGTCCTTTCCGCATACCTTGGGGCCCCACAAAGGGATGTGGTCCCAAAATATTTCTTCCTCTTATTCCCCGAGAAAAATCTTTCATGCTGAATTCTTCATTTTCAATCCAAGAACAACAAAAAGCCAAGACATTTGGTCTTAACTTTTTCATCTGAGTCTTGTGAAACCTTCTTGTTGGCTCGCCAACAAGGTCAGCTCTAGTTATTATTATTATTATTATTATTATTATTCTCAGCACTTTGACTGCATTTTTCTCAAAAACGGCTAGACCAACAACCTTTTTATCGCGGCTTCTTGCTTGATGAGCCAGGGGAAATTGATTGATAAGAAAAAAATATCGAAATATTATGGTTTTAAAGAAAATTACGTAATAGGGCTAATTTTTTTTATTTTCTCAAAAACAAGTTTAGTATTTTAGATAGATTCCTCAAATTTTCATTCTCAAATTTGACAGGTGTGTCCTTGACAATGAAATCAACGCCGATTATCTACTTTTAACGGTTAAGCCGTTATTAAAATTTAAAAATTACGTAATTTTTAAACTGCTTTTTTTTTTAAGTCTAAGCATTTTAAAAATGGTATAGAACGATTTAGAATGTCAATTTCATGATAAAAAAGTTTCTTTTAATATTTGAAATCCATTTTTAAATGAGAAATTTAAGTTTTTCACAAATTTGGTTAGTTACGTAATTGCTTCATAACTTTCTTAGTTTTTATCATATGATCACCAAAATGTAATCAGTAAAGGAGAAGGGTTAGCGCTTTTGAATTATATTTTCAAAAACATCGAAATATTAGCCCCCCTTCCCTCTATCGTCGGACAACCCTATCGAGAGAGGGTCTTAAACGCCGAAATTTTACCCCGATTTTTCAATTGCATTTCTGAAAAACGGATTTATGTACAAATTTTATACTATAGTTATAGACTCTCAGAGACATCGTTACCCGTTTAAGTAAAAAAAAAAAATCAAAAATTAAAGTTTTCAAAAAACATTACATAACAATGAGTAAAATTTTTAATTCTCCGCCATACAGCTTTAATTTTAAATGCTAGACTATTTAAATTTTATCTGTCATATTCTCTAGGTTCATATCTTTAAATAATTCATCGGCCGATAATATCTATCTTTTTTAGTTTGGCCGCTATTTCAATTTAAAGTTTTTAAATAATTACGTAATTTGCAAAAACATTTTATTTTTAGTTTTATCGTTTCCAAAACTTCACCAAACGATTTTCCGTACCGATTTCAGTATGAAACATGTTTCTCAGTATTTGAAAGTGAGCGATTTAAAGGATTTTAAAAAAGAATACCTTATTTGCGTAACTTTCATGTTTTTTCTTATTTGTCGTATTAACAAAGTATAAAAAGGAGAGTTTGAGAATGTATTTTGAATTCGAATTCTTAAACAAAAATCACATTTTTTTGCACTCTACCCGCTAGTGATGAACAAGGCAATAAAAAAATCTTGTCCGAGCGTTGGGATTACATCTAAGAGAAACGCGGTGAATTTCCCTTGCTAAATACCGACTTCAAACGTGTATGATAGTCACGGGGAAAGCGCAGTAACTCGCGATTAATTCAATCACGATTAATTCAATCGAGAGTTACGGCGCTTTGTCCGTGGAATGTTTAATCGACTGTTATAATGGAGAGCCGTAATATGTATGATTTCTTTAACTTGATTTTCGATTTATTTCCTCTAGACAATACTTTTTTCAATTTTAATTATTAATTAATTTGATTGCTTGAGGTTTTTTTTGGGGGGTTGGGTATTTTTGTGTGTAAAGTACATTTAAGTCATTCTCCTGATCTTTTTTCTTTCTTTCCTTCGTTCTATCTACTTATTTTTCTTTTTTTTCTAAAGAGGAAGACCCGCCCTGTTGCCTCGGCAACAGTTAAGCTCTAGTTTACATTTATATTTGAATTTTAGCGATCTGTCCATACAGCATGAAAGTTTTTGACACTTGGTCATAAAAGATGATGATGAAATGATATAACACTATCGAATTTTTACAGCTTCGACTTAACAGCATAAAGAAACTGTCGACAATAGCTCTTGCTCTGGGAGTGGAACGAACAAGAAGCGAATTAATACCATTTTTGACAGGTAAGGGGTGATAAATAATGAGAAATACAAATTATTATTCTGCTCCTTGAAAGTAGTTTTCAGCACATGTAACATTTATAGACATACTGAATACATACTGAATTTAGCTGTTAACTGTGCTAATTTGTTTTCAGTACTGAAAGTTAGAGTGTACATGTGTAAAGGGGGGGGGGAAGGTGAAAGACAAACATTTAGTTCTGTTTTTGTCCCAGACTTTCAGAGTGTACTGTTATTTAGTTCTCGTGTGGAACACACAAGTCTGTTCTTTATACAACGTAAAAGTAACCAGACCCGGAAGTGAATGTATGAATACGTTAAAATTTTACACGTAAATCACCTTTGTATATTTGAAACTGCATGATTCGGCTTAGAACTAGATCCGATTTCAAGCATTAGTAACATCGAGTATTATTCATAATGTTTCATATTAACTAGTAGGAAAAGCACATTTGCAACTCAGTTGTTGGGCAGAAAACACATCTTTAAACAGCGAAACACGATTTCACCGGCATATGTATGACATTCGTCATGTACATGTCATGTGACGTACCTCCGCGACCAAAGAGGGTTCAAGTCATGGTTTGTGTTTCTATTAAAAGAAGCCAACCCATGTGCTCCAGATGATCTAGTACATGTACTTGTACTTGGTTAAATCATTAAGTGTGAATTAATTAACCACAACATGCTGTTATTTTCAGACACTGTCTATGATGAAGATGAGGTCCTTTTGGCATTGGCAGAACAATTAGGAAGCTTCACACCACTGGTGGGAGGTCCAGAACATGTTCACTGTCTTCTGGTAAGTTACCATGTTAATGGAACCTGAACTGGCATAGCTCAGTAGGCAGGGTGCTTAGTTTAGAGGTGGTAGTACGATTAACCAGAATCTCATTTATAACCAAAATGCTGTTGTTAAAAGCCTAAATTGGTTGGCTCTATAGTTTAAGATATATAAAGCAGTGCATGAGACAGGCATCTACACTGTGTTGTACTATGTGAAAATATTCCTGCAGTGGAATAAAACAATTGTCACTTGAATCAAATCTGATTCAAAGAAACTTTATGGTTGATGTACCGTAATTTTCAATATATAAGTTGATAATATTTTTTTTCGATCGGGAGAGCCCTTGACCTATACAAGGCTTCGACCTATCTGAGGCTTGGCTAAGAGTAATAGATGGCTATTTTGTCAATGTTTGACATCAATGGCCTTTTAACTGCCAGGTACCGCCGACTATAGAAACACAAATTCAAAGGATAAGTTTCGAAATTAAGATGTCTCCCAATCGATGATTTATTTTAATTGTGTTTTATGTACAAGCAGCATATTAAATTACATACATGTCGTCATGTGTGTTGATTGCTAATTTAATCAAATTATGGGAACTCGTCTTACACATAAAAAAAACCTTTTAAATTGAAATGTGTGCTACTGGTATTGTAACTCGAACGATAGTTCTAGTATCTGTACGGCGATTCTGGTACAATATTTTATATCTTGACTATAGCAGTATTGCTCCGGCGCTGAGTTTAAATTATCTGCCGTATTTAAACTTAAAGTCCTTTCTCTAAAGTGTATATCACTGTGAGGCCGTGTAATCAAATTATCACATCTGTTATCACACCTGTTCCATGCTTCACCGCACACTAATCCCCAAGTGACCCATTTCTCACTGCATGGTACACGCTGTGTTGATCATTAAACAAACAAACGGGATGTGATGTCTAGGTAAATGTCACGTACACGTATTCAAAATTACATTGATTGCTTATATTGGAACGGAATGTATCATGTTCACAAAATACTAAAAGATAACAAAACAATTGGTATATTATAGCTCCATAGACCTTGTGTATTTTGGGAAGGGAAATGGCAGTGTTCATACAGGGCAAGTTTATTTGTCATATTTTTGAATTGAAACGAATAATTTGTTGGTTTCTTATGTTCTTAGCCACCGTTAGAGAGTTTAGCGACAGTAGAGGAGACAGTCGTCCGTGACAAAGCTGTTGAATCACTTAGAAATATAGCCAAAGAACATTCACCTTCAGACCTAGAAAATCATTTTGTTCCCCTAGTAAAACGACTATCTGGAGGTAAGAAATGATGAATCAGGATCAGAAAAACAAAATACAAGCCATCATTAAGAAAATCATTTTGTTCTCCTAGTTTAAAGACTATATGGAGGTGAAAAATGATAGAAAAAGGCAGAATGAAAAACAAAATACAAGCCACCAGCTCTATACTTATAAAGCTTGAAATTACCACCTTCAGTCTTAGAAAATCATTTTGTTCTCCTATTTGAAAGACTATATGGAGGCAAAAAATGATGATTTAAGGCAGATTAAAAAACAAGCCAAATTGCAAGCCATTGGCTACTCGGATTTGAAATTTTATTCTGGAATTATTCTGTAATGTACAAATACATTAAGACTGAAATGATCAACTCACTGGCATTTAAGAAAATGTGTCTTTCTGATTTAAGGAAGTTCTGTCTCTTAAAACATGATTGAAGATAGAAAAAAAGAAAAATGTCTTTTATTCCTCCGAGTTGTGGAACTCTTTATTTTGTTATATTTGGTTGTCATATCATACAAATACTTGAAAATCACGTTGAAAGTTTGTTAGAAAGTTGCTGTAAAAAAATTGTTTTAAGAATCTATATGTACTATATGATTGAATAATCGAATTAGATTTACTATCATTTAGAAGAGAAATGGAAATTTTCATTACAAAGTATTTGTCTCAGATATTTTGATAAATCCCAATAGACTTTATACATAATGAGTTTATACATAATGTTAATGAGATGCTGCATTTTTTCTATCTGTACGTTTGAATCTTTTCTTTCAGGTGATTGGTTTACGTCCAGGACATCTGCTAGCGGTTTGTTTGCTGTAAGCTATCCCAGAGTCTCATCGACGGTCAAAGCAGAACTTAGGCAGTAAGTATCTGTAGCACGATCACAAGAAATCACCGTCCTAGGAATGAAAAACTCTCAAGCTGCATAACTCAGTTAGAATGATTAATTACTGTGCATTGATTTGACATAATACTAAAAAAGGCAAACTCACGTCTTCATATCAACAAATCCCCTCCCCCTTCAGGTACATTATTTGTAAACCAGTGCTTATCTTTGGGTTTATGAATGTTTACGTGAAGTGCAGTTCAGAAACTGTTGTCATATCGGTAATTCTAAGACATATTTTTGAGTCGGCTTCGGTGAAGCCGCACTCATTGCAATCACTTTCTTTTCAGGGGTTATAACTTTCACTACCGATATAGAGCTTACTACGCCGCTGAAAAATAAAGTGCCGAAAAATTACTGATGTTGTCTTAAAAATTCTTGATCAGCACAATGTACCTTTAGCTCAGTTAATTTAAGCTAAACATAAACTAGTTTCAATAACTCGAAAAAGGAGTTGCAATAATGTTTTCAAATTTCGCGTAATAATATGTAGTTGTGACTACTTTACGATGTGTTTACCACCGACACCGTCGGATGTACTTGATTGTGTAATTCTCCGGACAAAGCATTTGTCTTGATCTAGTATCGCTTGTTTTTATCAAGATATTTCAATTAAAGTTTTCCCCAACATGTTCTGGAACTTTAGTTCTTTTTCACATATATGACAAATTTAAAGATCGATCTTCCCGCATTTCCTCTGATAATGAAAATGCAATATAAATATTTAGGTAAATGTTGTATGTTTCTAAATATGAATGATGTTAAAGCATTATGAGAATCGTGAATAAGATGGTTATTTAATGTCCCACTTGAAGTAATGTCGTTCCTTGGCTCAGCTTCGACTCGTGACAACAATGCAGTAAAACTTGTTGCCATGAAGTTGTCAATTGCACGTTCATTTCGGATACAAGCAATTTCAAACTCTTTGCCGTAAGATAGTATGAAGAGAGCAAATTTTATTAGCATTTTGTACATAGGTATAATGACGATGTAGTTGCAACAAAGACCTAATTTTTCCTGAATAAATCCTGAATCCGCCACTAAAATGGTAAAATGATTACATACTTAAAATCAGCAAAGCCGACTCTCAGGACTTTTGAGTCCTTTGATTTTATTTGATTATTTTGTTTATAAAAAAAAACTGTTGAAGTAAAAAAGGAAAGTTAACAGAGGTGAAATATATATTTTTCTATGGCCAAAAAGTACTGCAAGATGTAGAATAGAATGGTACCAAAGAGGACGGTACTGACCAAATGTAAATGAATCAGTTACAAGTATTGGCAAACGAATAACATGTCACTGCAGTTTTAAGTGAAATATTGTTTACAGAACCTACAGTCATCCTTGGTTGATTTGTTTACCTTTTTGTATTATTGGCTCATAAGCCTTAGAAGGGGAACGTATCAAAAAGCAGATGTGTCATTAGAAAATAAACTAGCATATTCGTTACAGTAACTGTTAAAATGGTTTGCATTGCATATTTTGTAAAATTCTGTCCATAAATTACACAGATATGCATTCTGTCTTCAGCATTTGGTCAGTGAAATACAAAAATTAAAGGGTAATGAGGAGGACACATGTCCAAATTGGATATGAGGGGCAGGCGTGGTGTAGTGGTTAAGCGCTTGGCTTGCGGCGCCGACGATCCGGGTTCGATTCCCGGGTTGCGCCACTATGTTTAAGAGGTTGGTAACCTCCTGCTTCCATGTCGCGATATAACTGAAATATTGTTGAAAGCGACGTAAAACACCAATCAACCAACCAACCAACCAAATTGGATATGGAATTTGCATTCCAAAAGGGTAGAATACTCCTTCTGTTTTGTCTTTGCTCTTTATCAAACCTTTATCAAAAGGTAAGAATTTGTACTTAATTATAATAAATCATGATTTTGTGAAACAAATCAGATTGTCAGATATGATCTGCATGATTGATTGAATCAATTTTGTTCTATGGCAGACACTTTAGAAATCTTTGCGGAGACGACACTCCCATGGTGCGTAGAGCAGCTGCGGGTAAACTGGGAGATTTTGCGAATGCTGTCGAACCAGACTACCTAAAACAAGATCTTATACCACTGTTCACTGCATTAGCTCAAGATGAACAAGTAAGATACAAAATTATTGTAATCCCTCTGTGATAATGAATCTATCCAAAACACGTATAATAATTTTAATTTTTTCGACTTAAATCAAGAACGCTCTAAAATCAGCTTGAATCAAATTCTTAAAATTGAGTCGAAAAGAAATGCATTTATTCTTGGAATTGTATGATGTACGTTGATCTCTGTGTTATAGGACTCGGTCAGACTGTTGGCCGTGGAAGCTTGTGTCAGCATTGCATCCCTCCTTCCCTCAGAAGATACAGAACAATTCGTCATGCCAACCCTACGGCAAGCATCAGAAGACAAATCATGGAGAGTTCGCTACATGGTGGCTGATAAATTCACAGAGGTAGAATTTCTTATTATAACTCTGTTACTAAGATGAGTTTTTATGTTGAATATTCTAAGATTAGTCTGTCTGAGGACTCAAAATGTTATGTAAAAACAAAAAAGAACAAAAAGAAAAACTTAACATAGCTTTAACCTCTTAAGACCATCTTATTTTTAAAGTCATGATTTATAAGTGAATGGTCAATTCAAACAGCCAGTGTAGCTATCCTAAATAAAGTGGCATATTTTGGTCTGGATTTAAAAAGTATGATTTTACTTTCTTTTTTTAGCTTCAAAAAGCCGTAGGTCCTGAGATTACAAAGACAGATTTGGTGCCGGCTTTCCAGAGTCTCCTGAAGGACTGCGAGGCTGAAGTCAGAGCTGCTGCTGCTCACAAAGTCAAAGGTTAGTGAACTAAAAACAATGCATCGGAAAAAATTATTGTGAATGTTCTGTATTCATAATAATCATCAAATTCTCGGTCAGTTTTATGAATAAATAAAATTAAATGAATTTTCAGGTTTTAGGTAAGCCCCAGTAGCCATTGTCTACTTAGTCCTTCTTGACTGAAGGAAATATGTCTGTGCTGCATAGCTGTTAAAGCATATTCAATCGTACACCATTTCTATGAAAATAACATCTTACACAAAGAGTATTTGGAATTTATTATTATTTTCGAATTGAGAGGAATAACATAGAGTAAAAACATATTATTTGACTTGCTTTAAATTTGACTAGCTTTTGAAGGGTCAGCTGAGGTGTAGAAATTACATGTAGCATGGAATGTTTTATTTATTTGATTCAGTAGATATGTAACTTGATACTGATCTTTATTTCAGATTTTTGTCAGAATTTATGTGCTGATGTCAAAGAGAATGTGATAATGACAAATATCCTTCCTTGTGTCAAAGACTTGGTGTCAGATGCCAATCAGCATGTCAAGTCAGCCCTGGCGTCTGTCATCATGGGTCTTTCTCCCATTCTCGGCAAAGACAAGTAAGTACATAATTTATGTCCCCTATGCGAAGAGAATTACTGTTTTGTTTCCCAGGTTTAGAATGGATATTGTTAAGAATAATACAGAATGATAACTCACCGATATTTAGGAAAAAAAATAGAAATGACATTATATGAATCTTTGTAGTACTACTGTCCACGCTACTCACTTTGTAAACCGAAAAATCTGGATTTTCACTTATTTATCTTTAAAAATGGTTTTACAAAATTAATATCGATTGACAGATCTTGTTTAGTCGTAACTTTTGGTGTATGTTATGTTTCTATGAAGAAGCATTCATATTTTAAAGAGAAAAATCATTTTAGATAGGGCGTTTTCTATGTTAATTTTGACATGACGTTGCCGATGTTTAACATTGAGTCTATGGGAAACTTGGCGACGTCACGTCAAAATTTAACATGGAAATCGCCCTATCTAAAATTGATTTTTGAGTCGGCTTCGGTGAAGCCGCACTCATTGCAATCAGTTATATCTTTCACTACAGATATAGAGCTTACTACGCCGCTGAAAAATAAAGTGCCGAAAAATTACTGATGTTGTCTTAAAAATTCTTGATCAGCACAATGTACCTTTAGCTCAGTTAATTTAAGCTAAACATAAACTAGTTTCAATAACTAGAAAAAGGAGTTGCAATAATGTTTTCAAATTTAATAATATGTAGTTGTGACTACTTTACGATGTGTTTACCACCGACACCGTCGGATGTACTCGATTGTGTAATTCTCCGGACAAAGCATTTGTCTTGATCTTGTATCGCTTGTTTTTATCGAGATATTTCAATTAAAGTTTTCCCCAACATGTTCTGTAACTTTAGTTCTTTTTCACATATATGACAAATTTAAAGATCGATCTTCCCGCATTTCCTCTGATAATGAAAATGCAATATAAATATTTAGGTAAATGTTGTATGTTTCTAAATATAAATGATGTTAAAACATTATGAGAGTCGTGAATAAGATGGTTATTTAATGTCCCACTTCAAGTAATGTCGTTCCTTGGCTCAGCTTCGACTCTTGACAACAATGCAGTAAAACTTGTTGCCATGAAGTTGTCGATTGCACGTTCATTTCGGATACAAGCAATTTCAAACTCTTTGCCGTAAGATAGTATGAAGAGAGCAAATTTTATTAGCATTTTGTACATAGGTATAATGACAATGTAGTTGCAACAAAGACCTAATTCCCATTTTCCTGAAAACCTGAATCCGCCATTAAAATGGTAAAATGATTACATACTTGAAATCAGCAAAACCGACTCTCAGGACTTTTGAGTCCTTTGATTTTTTTCTATAAAATATGAACACTTATTCCTACAAACATATGGCATACAGCAAAAGTTACGACTAAACAAGATCTGTCGAATGGTTTTGCCTTTTTGAAATTATTCTGAAGATGAATAACTGAAAATCCAGATTTTCCAGTTTCCAGAGTGAGTGGCACAGACAGTAGAGCAATAAATCTTTTGAAAATGGTTAATTAATAATGGCAAAAGATTCTTGATGTCCATCCTACCAAAGCTTGATATTTAGAAAGAACTAAGGTAGATTGGTGTTTTTGTTTGAATATATGAATGGCAAAGGGATATAGGTACAAGAAAAATCCCTTGAATTCTTGAAATTCACTACTTACTGAAAAGTGTAAATGTGGCAAGTAGTTCTTCCATGCAAATTGCAATACAACCAGAGAAACCATTATTTAGATAGTGTGACATCAGAGTGGTTTTTACATTAAAAAAGTAGCCTAGAGCTGGATTTTTACAGACTATGTTGCATTTAGTGCTCAAATTTAAATTTCTTTTGACAGAATACCAAAGAAGACTGTCTAATAAGTTATAACATGTGTAAAACCATAGTCATGCAATCTGTTTACCAGCATATACATTTCTGTTATATTTTTTTTCAGTACAATAGAACACTTGCTTCCACTGTTCCTTACACAACTCAAGGATGAATGTCCAGAAGTCAGACTGAATATTATCTCCAATCTAGACTGTGTAAATGAGGTAAGAGGCAGGGAAAATGTGCCATAATATCTGTACATTAAACAGCTGAAATCTGCCTCCTTACCAACACCAAAAACTTGTTTTTGAAAAAAACTTTGTTTTAAAATGAATGTATAAAAATCTAGACTTAAAATTCCCCAAATAACTGATGTAGATAATAGTAGTAAAGTAGATTTTCTGTAATAAGGTCTTCACTGCTCCTTTCTTTCCTGTTTATTAGGTTATAGGCATCAAGCAATTGTCTCAGAGCTTGTTGCCGGCAATCGTAGAGCTAGCCGAAGATACGAAGTGGAGGGTCAGATTAGCTATCATCGAATACATGCCTCTCTTGGCAGGACAGCTGGTAAGGCTTGCTTACTCATCTCCTCAATCCTACATTTTCCAAAGCCCAGTTTTTACATGATAGAAGGGACTTATGTAGTAATGCATTATACAGTGCGGTCCAGGTGTTTTGTAATCTTTATGCTGTGGGCTTAATCCAGGTGTAAATTAGAACACTGATTTTATGCAAAGGGGTGACCTAGCACAGGTATATTTACATCATTAGAAAATAAATGATATGAGCCCAGAAATGAATTGATAAAAACTACAGCTTGTTTTAAAATCTGTCGTATCTATCTATGTAAAATGTGTTGCTTATATGAAAAATTATGATATTTACATTAAATACCGTTTAAACTCAAATTCCATCAGAATTCCTAATGTGTTTTGTGCAGTTTTCCCTCTGTATTTTGTGTATTTTCTTCAAAAGATGTACTGTAGCTCCTCACTTCTGTAGAGACTGGGTTGATCCCGTGTTGTGTTTAGTGTAAAAGTTTTCCAGTGTATGGAAAGGACTCCATTCACTTGGTACCTCTGGGAATCTAGTCTTTCTCCACCACTAAGTACTGGCAGCCACTATAGTATATAGGGTATATCATTCTGATGAACCAACACAATGATAGTGATGTTCTTTGTTTGGATCTGAGAAATGGAAATTGATTTGAATATATTTTATTTGTACATGTACTTACAAACAAGATTACCAATTCATTATGCAGGTTAACATCATGCATGACTTAAAGTTTATCATGTCAGTAATCTTCATATTATACAAAAGTTATATCTTTACTGACATTGTCATTTTGTTGACAGGGTGTGGAATTCTTTGACGAAAAACTCAACTCACTTTGTATGACGTGGCTAGTTGATCATGGTAAGAAATTTTCATTTAAAAGAAGTAACAGCTTCGTTAATGTTCAGCCTGTTTTGGCTCAGTGAATGTGGTGCTGGGCTTATGACCGAGAGGTCAAAGGTCAACCCCAGCCGTGGATGCATCAGTATCCTGTCTTTCAAATGAAACAGTAAACACAAAGGTCCCGTTTCCCTAACGGCCTGGCAGGTAAAGATCCCTCACTGCTTTAGGTGGTCTTAATTGCAAATGTAAGAATTTCTATGCAAAACATCAAGCAGATACCGTCAACACATACAAGAAATGATTGTGGAGTGACCTGAAACAGTAATTAATCAGTCATTGATGTTTATATCATGTGTGTCAGGTGTATATATAGTGATCAGAATAAGAAAATCTGGACCCGCCTCAAAGGAAGAGCTGGCTGATTTGATGATACTTATTGATACTATTTCATTTATGTTTGCATTAAATAGATATTTTTTGTATGCTTACCACATTCACATTATCACATACGAATTGCAGAAAAATTTAGATATATCCCTTTGCGATTTGTCAACTTGTCTGTCCATATCTTCTTTGGTCACTTCCCTGCTTTAATTAAGCAACCAAATATTTTTTGAGATCACCACACAGCAGTGTTTAGATAGACACAGCTCTTCAAATTACAGGAATATTGTATATTTTATCTTTCTTTTTTCTTTTCCACAGTGTTCGCTATCCGAGAGGCAGCCACAATGAACTTGAAGAAACTTGTCGAGAAGTTTGGAACAGATTGGGCGCAGCAGACGGTGATACCCAAAGTGCTACAGATGTCCCGAGATCAGAATTATTTACATAGGCTTACCTGTCTGTTTTGTATAAATGTAAGAAGAGCAACATATATATGTATTTACACTCGTTACTCTTACACAATTGAAATTGTCAAGGGAAAAGGCTGCAAATTTTCAAGTTGAAAAACCATTTATAACAATACTCAATGAAATTCGAAAGTATTTGCTCCCTTCTATCTTGAAGTATATTAATTGGCCAGATTGCAAAGCAATTCCATCTGTCTGTCCATCAACATTTTGATTAAAGTTTCCAGTTGAAGCAAATTCATCTATAATGGCTTAGAGGTATAGTCTTGATTCTTGGTCTGTACATTACCTGTGACAAGCACTTGAGTGATGTGACTTACTTTTCACGGTTGAGTGACTGTGGTCGCATTTTCAGCAATTGCATTCTTGAGCCTTTTCTACTGATAAGGTTTAGTTTTGTGATCCGCCCACACTGTTTTTGGCTGTTTGTTTAGGAGTGATGTACATCATGTCATGATGGAAGGATACTGCTACACATTGAAGTCTATGTTAGTCAATAAATGGGTCATTTAATTAATTAGAAATGCATTTATGGTGAATGTAATACTGTATCCTCTTGCAAATTTCATTATATCCGAGTTCCTTTCAGACCTCAGCTGTCTGTTGGAGTGTTATATAGTATACAGTTATTTCATGGCTACTTGGGGAACAATCAATCTATTGTCCCTCGGTAATGGAGAAGACCTGGGATCTGTCACCTAATTCACTGTGTGGTTAATAATTACGGTAGTATAGCGTACATGTATATATTAGAATGTCTTCCTCGGAGACTCTGTCAAATCGCGACATAGTGTTGTCGTCTGGCAAGAAGCCGGAAGTAAACAAATGATTCACTTTTGCGACGTCACTTGAGCGCTTTATCACGAAGACGCTTTCGCTGTGGGTGACAGTTCGTCACATGATTGGGAAACAGTTTTACTGCTACCCTCTGGCCCTGACTGTTACCCATTTGCATAGAAAAAGGCAGATTTATTGTGAAACAGCATAAAGTACATAATACTAATTTATATAGTGAATTAGGTAATAAAAAGATTTGTAGACAAAGAGAGAGCTGTTTCTCATACAGAGTGAAAACTGAAACATTAGGCCGAGCAAAAAAAAATGGTTCTCAGGCCACTTTTTTGACTGGATTGCACAGCAATTCCAGTCTATGAATTGGCGAAAACCGTCTCGTTTTTTTTTTTTTTTTTTTTTTCATGAAAATGTTACATCAAACAACATCAAACTGCAAAATTTCAAAACAAATAAATGTCAGTCATCTTTATAGGATTGTAAAGATCGCCGGTAAATGCCCCTGCACTGTAGCCACCAACAATGTTCCATGGCAGAAGGACTTTTGTCTCAAAAGATATTTGGCTCGTTAAAAGAGACATTTTCCCCTCCAGATGTCACATTTTTTGTTGGTCAATGACAATGTTATTAGATTGTTTGCCTGTCACTGGTGTGCAATAACCATGAACTCGAAGCTCAGAATCGAAATGGACAAAAATTTCAGGATCTATATGGAACTGCTGATTTTTTTTTTTTACATTTTGTGATAGAAAAAAACCGAATGCAGGGGTTAAAAAAGACATGCGGTGGGACCTGAGAACCAATACAATTTTTTTTTTTTGCCTTACTACATTAAGTGCTTGATTTATTACCAGACTCTCTAGGAGGCATGAGTACTTGAGTTCAATATTGTTGCGCTCTCCACAGCTTAAAGAAATGGCCTCTGCTAATTAGGTGAAATAGACCTGGTGTGGCATAAATAGCATAACTAACTGAGTGCATATGGTGCAGTAAGCATAGAAATCAAAATGCTAAACCCCCTGGAAAAAATGTGAAAAAGTTGCAAGCCAGGTTTTTGATAATTGTATGATAATGTAATGATGATTTTCACAGTTACTAACCATGCTTGTGATCACTCATTCTGATTTTTAACAGTTACTAGCAGAGGCATGTGGAACAGAAACAACCCAGAAGTTGTTGCTTCCTACTATTGTTACTATGGCCTCCGATAGTGTAGCCAATGTTAGATTCAATGTAGCGAAATCTATCCAGAGACTAGGGCCGGTGTTTGATCAAACGTAAGTACCTACACATCAGTATGTGGAGATTTGTGTTCTTGACTGGATCGTAGAGCCAATTGAAGTTCGTATGTTTCAGACTAAGAAAACTGATCATCTGCCCTTAGTATTTATGTATGTAACATTTTAAACAGTGATTTAAAAAAGAAAGTGGCACAATTCCTAATCATGATTATCGTGATACAGAGTTATTTCCTATGTAGGTAGGTGTCAGATGTCATAGCCGTTGCAATGTCTAAACATTTCTTATGGAAGTGTCGCTTCTGTCCCTTCATTTCCGGTAGTTCTACATCCGTTTCCACAGAACTTGTTTACATCATAGAAATTACATGTCAGATTTTTGCTCAAGGTGTAGATGACTCTGTTTTATGAAAGGTTTTTAAATCCTGAACATGTACTTATTTAGCACAACCAATTTTTAGCACAGATTGTTGAAAGAAGTGTGTGTTGTGTTAGTCTTGTAATGAAAGTGCTTGGCCTGTGATAGTGAAGGTCAGTTGCTAGTGAAGGCTAGTTGATAGCAAAGGTCATTTGCCAGTGAAGGTCATTTGCTAGTGAAGGCCACTTGCTAGTAAAGATCAACAATTCAGTTGCTTATTAAGGCCATTTGATAGGGAAGGTCAATTGCTAGTGTGCTTGGCTGAAAATTGAGAGGTTCAGGGTTCAAAGTACACTGGCAGCTTAAGTCCTGTCTTTCTAACAAGGCAGTAAAAACCAATGCCCATGTCATAGTAGTCAATGGTATGTAAAGAACCGTCACTGATTTAGCTGTGGCTGTTCTAATGATATAAGGAAAACAAAAACTTACTGAAAATAATGATATGTAAATGCTGACTGCTGACTGGGCCAAAGTATGGAACTTGATCAATTAATGCCTCTTTCAGATAGCTTGCTGATTGTAAATTGAAAGTGAATTTGTATTTAATGGGAATTGAATCTAATTCATATTGTACATAACGGATATAATGTTGAAATATATGCCCCTTTTTTACTCAGAATATGTCAATGATAGTTCTAAAAGAGAAAGTTAACATACTGAATCACAATATAAATGCATGCATTCAGTATGTTATCATTGACGTCGAACTTTCAATTTTAGTATTGTACAACAACAAATTAAGCCAACACTTGAAAAACTGAAGGGAGATTCCGATATAGATGTCCAATATTATGCTATAGAAGCCTTGGAAGGTAAGCCAATTCTTTTATTTATGTGTCTCATTTTTTTTTCACAATTTTGAAAATTTGATGTTTTCTAAGGGTATGTTTTTGATAACATGTTAAGTTTGATGTCTTTTCCTGAAGATGGTCCCAGAATTTAAGTCTTGAAACGAGTATGGAAACATTTTTGGAGTTAGAGCATATGATAATACATCATTACATATCTGAAGTGCCAGTCTTAGAAGATGTTCAGAAATATATTTGGATTTGAAATTATAAACATAAAAAAAAAATAAAGTTTCCAAAGTTGTCAGCTTTAAAAGCTTTGAAAGTTCATTGTGTTTGATATTATTGAAAGTCAGTGTCTGATATTATGAATTATAAAAGAGGCATAAAAATTTCTTTCTTTTGTGCATTAGAAATCTAAGAAATTATGGTGAGGAAATAATGTCAAAATAAATGAAAAATAGATTTTGATCCCTGGAACCATCTGAAGATTTTTTTCCTTTTAAAGATTTTATCATGGGTTCTTTTTACTTTTCTAATGGACAACATTCACACATTTACTCGGTATAAAAAGGAATTATAATTTCAAGATCATCATAGTCATTAAATTTATTCATTGCCGTTGATAAATCCTAATTCGTAAGAAAGTTTCGTATTAATAATTCATTATGAAATGGTGTGTTAAGACTGAGATAGAAGTGTGAATAATAAGAAGGGTACACGCAATAGACCTGTAGAAAAAATTTTGAATTCATTCATTTTCTATAAATAGCTTCTCCTACCACACACTTTCGTCATCTTCTTGATAGATTAGGCATACACTGTGATTAACTTCTAGACATCAGCATTTAGATAAACTTTTAACATCGCACGTTTGGGGCACTTCGTTTAATTGGGGAGGGATGGCAAAGCATACTTCGGATTGCATTAGATTTCATTATAGTTCTAAGATTAATGAATGAGAGAAAATATATGTCATGTGAAGCAATAGAAGAAAAGGTGCTCTCAGACCGCTTTTTTTTTTTTTTAATTTTAAAGGGGAATAGAAGAGGGAATTTTACATTTAGATTTTCACATTTACATAAAATAACAAATGGTTTGTTACTTTCTGCAGTGTGTATATGTATCAATAATAACTTTGTGTCATCGCACAGCGTACTTATATTACATGTAGGTGATTTTTTTTGTTGGTCATGATTTTGCTAGATGTTGTGCTTCTGGGAATAGTGAATATCTGACATGGAAAGCTTGCACATCTCGCCAAGCATATTTGTAAATTGTATGAATGTTTTATATGATGTTTCCAGCTGTCTACAAGAAAGTGATTGACCAGAAGACTTCGTAATCTGCCAACACCATTGAATTGATAGGATTGTATTAAGAATAATGATTATTTTAATATCAGAGGAATAATCATAATGCAGGAAATTTGAAATGGTTACAAAATTTGTAATTTTAATAATAGAATATAATAAAATAAAATAAAAATGAATTAAAAAAAAATCAGTAAAGTGCAGTCAAGTACATGTATTGTTTAGTTAGTAAGGAGGGATAACTCTTCCTGTATCATTCATAACTCATACTGCTACTTTTGATTTGCAATACTTGGCTTTATTGTCATAATATACACGTAATTTGATGATGTGATCAGTTATTCTGCCCTTATAACATGTTCTTCTTTCACACTCTTATTCCTATAGTCCATTGCAAGGCGTAATTACACTGGGTAAGTGGAAACCATTCCTACTGGATGTCCATATTATTGTATTACTAAGGGATGAGTAAGAAATATACCTTTTTTACAAAATCCCCCCCCCAAGACATTGGCATACCAAAAGTTTCGAAATCAAAAATTTTTATGTCTTTATTTTCATCAATTGATCACTGTACATCTTGAAATTAGGCAGTGAAGCTTAATCCTATAATTTGATTCATTAAAATCTTTACACTAGCTTCATTTCAATTTTTGAATAATTGATCCTAGATATCTTCATAAATGAAATTTTTAACACTGATAATTTTTCATTGTGAAAAGTGTTGAAATTGTGAAAAAAAATGATTGTAAAAGTCAGGTGGTTTTTTCCAAAAAACCACCTGACTTTTACCATCACTTGTGGAATATTTGGAAAAGTTCTGGTGTAGTGAATAGATATAAAGATATATATTGTCACCAAATATTTTTTGTCAAAAGGAAAATTTAAAAATCAAGCTGCTGAAAAGAAATTTATGAAAAATTTATGATGGAAACTTTTAGTATACAATTCTCTTACTGACTCTGAAAAACGGAAAGTTAACACTTGAAGTCCTCACTTTCTTGCAAAGGTCAGAATTTCGTAATTTTCGTCTTTTTTCAATCGATCTCTCCTTCCAGAAAATTTTACTGCCAAAAATGAGATTTTCAAATTTATCTTAAAAATTCCAAATTTGCATTTATGCGAATAACCATATGGTGGGAAAGAAATAATGCTGGCCAGCAGATGTTTCCCCTATTCATTTGGTTTTCTGTCTTCATTAGAAATGAAAAATAGTTTGTTACTGTTCTCAGGAGATGATTTTGAAAATGTGACATCCTTCGAAATTTGTCTGAAAGAAAAGCCATGGACTATTTCTCATCTGAGCTTTCTTTCACCAAGGTAACCACACATTTTAATTCTGCCTTTAAAGTTTCAGAAACCTTTTTTTTCCAGTGATAATGATGTGACTATTTAATAAAATCAAAGCACATGTGCATTACATTGTTAGAAAAAAAATATATACATTGACATTGATTTAGCTCTTGAAATCTGAAGTTTTCTGTTAAAAGAAATGTCAATTTTTGGCAAATTGTATTATTTTGTGTGGGTTCCCTTGGTACTTTGCACCTCTCGCATCATTCAGAACTCCTTGTGTGTTTTCTTAGTGCACAGACAAGAAGTTCTGATTGTCCCTTGCAATGTTTGCTCTTAGATCAGATATCTTCAGGTGATTTCAAAACAGAAACAGAAAATGCATGCTGATAAACAACCATTTATGTCAAACAGACAAATAAGAAAAAAATCAAACAAACTAAATCAAAACTTTTGTATGTTTTGAGTTCTTCACCTAGGGAGGAAAAAAATTTAATGCATTCCACAGTCCCTACATTTACCTTGGTAGGAAAATTTCAACAATTTGAATATCTGGGCAAATGTATGACCTTGGTAAAAATTCCATATTTCCTCTAGAGTTTGGTGTTGGACAGATTAAGGTTCACAAATAAACTTCGTCTTACAAAAAATACCTATATGATTTTGAATTTGATTTTAACTTCTTAGAAATATACACTTTTAACCTAACTGGTATTCTCCCAACTACACTAGCAATCAGGTCAAATCAGGGAACACCAAACATACATTGATTTCAGTGCAATATCAAAAGAAAACTGAAGATATCTGTTAACACATTGGTGAGAGATTGTTAGTGAGTTCATGCAAACCTCTTTATATCATCTGTCATTTGTGTCACGATATAGAAACATTTGTTCATACTTAGATGATGTTCAGTTCAGTTTCTACATCTCGCTAGTGAGTAACATTTCAACATTAGTGATACGTCTGGTATATATGATCAAGGGGCGTAATCTAGACATCTGCTAGTGTTTCGCCATTTTAAGCACTTTTCAGAACTGCTTTAAAAGCAGGTTTCATCTTTGGGTCGTTCATTTGAAATTCTTTAGTTCATTTCATGATAAAATTGCCAAAGGCAAAAGAAGAAATGGTCGAATAAAGATTGACATGTATGTGAGCTTTTTCAATGTGCCTATGCCTCCTTTGGGCCATAAAAAGATCCTAGATTCTCTTCCAAGTTTTCAGAAAAATTAGTTTGGGGTGAATTTTATTTCACTGAATAATAACATTAATTAACTTTCACAGTCATATATGACTTAGAAATCGTAATCCGGAAAGACGTGGGATTTCCGGAATTTAGTTTGGAAGTTTTCCAAAAAAAGAAGAAAGAAAAATGCAAAAAATTTAAACTGAGAAGAATATTGGAGCGGGATAGGAAATCGTAGCGGCCGGGAATGAGTATCTAGGAATTTTTTATAGCCTTGATAAATATGACTGGTTAGCAACAAAAAAGTTTTTCCATTAAGATCACAGGCATTATGCATAGAACTACGATTGACTCGTTCCTACAAATACTCATAAGTTTTTAAGAGAACATTTTTTAAAGCTAAAGGTGTGACCAAATCCCATAATGCCAACTGTGACGTAATTGCTTGTGGAAATTTGCAAAGAAATTAATGGAATGTTAATGTTCGGTCATTGGCCAGATCGTATAGACGTCACATTTTTTCTAACACGTCCATCTACTTACTCTGTGTAATTGTATGCATGACATTACCTCGTTTTTGTTAGCTCGCCTGGACGAATGTCCGGAGAGCGCTGTCATAACTTATGAACAATAAGTGATAGGGCTTAAATATTTCATGTGTGTATTCCTTTCAGTACGTTTCAAAAAAATTTTTTACGTTTTAACCTTGACCTTGAAGACTAATCTTCTTACAAAAAAATTGCTATTCAAATTTGGTTGTCACCGACGAGCTCTATTGTCTTCTTGCAACTTTTGTTAACAGTCGTATTTCTGCGAACTTCATTTTTAGAGATATTTTTGCTCTGATTTCTGTAATGGGTGAGTATCAGGGACACTTGGTGACCTTTTTGACTGACATCTGTTGGTCTGTCATTTATTTGGCGTTTCATTCCAGAAATGCAGAGGAATTACTATCTGATATTCTTCATTGTTTTATTTTCTTTTACTTATTACTTATTTATTTTGTTATTGCAAGCGATGTAAATGTTGAGATTGTATATATTATAAGAGCGAACAATTACTAAACCGCACCACCTGCTAATAACTTGCGGCGATTTTCTACTCTAAACAGAAAATCATGTCATTGACAATATTTATTATGTATACATAGTATTTGTGTATAAATTAAAAGCTTTCATAGCCAGACAAAAAAAAGATAGCTCTGGGCTCTCTTATGTGAGATAGAGATGTTTAGGTCAGAAGTCTGATCAGGTACTTTTCGTTTACAGATCGGTGTTTACAAGTGATGTTCGGCTTGTAATCCGGGTAACTGCGATTTGTCTGTAGTTATCCTTAGCGTTGTGATTGGGTTTGACATCTCCTAAACTTCTGTCATGGCTGTTGATCTCTATGACCTGTCTGTCTTAGACACTAACATGGCAACATCTCTTTCTGGTTAGAGACTCATCACCCGGTCTGATGTTTGTTTGTCCCCTTTGAAGCATAGCAAATGTAGAAGTCATTGAATGTAGCAGGACACTGTGTCACTCACGAGAAGTAGAAATATATATAGATTTCTTGTAAGTTCATTAGTAAAACGGGCCCTTGGTTTCGAATCCCGCTGATAGCTCACCGATGTCCCTGTCTTTGAGATTAGGCTATTGAAACAGAGGCTTGGCATGTAAAAGATCCTTCACTGCTTCGAATAGGTCCGTTGTATATGTCTAAATTTCTGTGTATTGCATCAGGCAGATGCCGTCAACACGTAAGGGCAATACTTTTGGTGTGATGTAAAACTAGAATCAACAAACAAATCGCAGTGTACATTTGTTTCAGTGATGCTTTACCCTAATTTGTCCTCATTTGGAATTGCACTCTAGATGGGCAATATTCATAATTCCTCTCTAGGAAAATTCTTAGTTATTACGAGCCAGATAGCTCAGTTGGTAAGGTGATTGATTTGTGATCGAGAGATCCAAGTTCGAGTTCCAGGGCGGTTTGTGAGTGTCCTGTCTTTCAGATGAGACTTGAAAACCAAGACTCAGTACCCAATACACGGGGCACATATAATATTCCTAAGTGATCCCAGTGGGTCCGCTGCGCAAGTCAAAATTCCTGTGCAGTACGTCACCGTCGCGTCACCAGTACTCTTTGGCATGACGTCAGACAAGTTTATTAGTTGTTAAAGACGGATTTTCTACTAAAAATTTATAGATAATTTTCTTTGGGTTACAGTTCAAAGAAACATAAGAGGACATCATATTTCATTTTAGTCGTTATCAGGATGTATGTTGCTTTCAACAGTGTTCATAAAATAAATTTGTAAATCTGATAATATACGTGTGTGATATTTGTCTAACTCCTGTTTCAACAGAATTGAAGATGTTGCCATGGTAACCATCTTTTTTCTCTCCCTGTCGACCATCTCTCATTGCAGCAACACTGTATTCGCTAGTAACACTTTCAGCGCATGTTTGCGCGCTAAATCTCCAAATTTCTTTTAGGATGGTGTCTACGCATCTAAAACTCGTGACAAATCATGGCAGTGGACACAATCTCTATCATACCTAGTTTTTCTCCATGTTGTCATTTTTCACATCAGTTAAAGGTAGATCATCCGTCTGATGAAAACAGCTCTCTCGTCGACAATAAGTTTCTATCTGAAATGTGCTAAGCACTAGAAAATTTTATATGAATTTTTATGTTGTCATTTTTCACATCAACTTAAGGTAGAATGTCCCTCTGATAAGAACAACAACTCTTTCATTGATAATACTGTAATTTCTTTTAAATGATTTCACCAATCAGTAAAGAATTTACATATGTAGATGATTTTTTCCAGGGAAATAACAATGCTGTGTTTGACATAAGAAACATACATATGTGCTATTTAATTTTACAGCTATTTGCCCTTTCCTTCCAAAGTATCAGTATCAATTCCCTCGTGTGCTAGCAGTTTTCTCTTCTAGAGTTTGCATGCACCATACAGAATCAAATATTTTATAAATGTCACGTAAACATTGCCCCTACATTTTACATACATTACATACTGAACCCTTGAACAATGAGCAGTTATCCACTTCTCTTCCCCATGTTTCATAGATTCTTATTTGTAGCAGTTTAATAATACATGTGTATTACTAAAAATTTCTTCGAAACATGTCTTAACAATTATGGCATTTTCAGTATCAAGTGGTCAACTGTTTATAATAACTCTTTTTAAACTTGAACAATCCCCCCCTTTCCCAAATATATATATACTTCCCTTGAAGGTCACCTGTACATCAAGGTCACAAATGATATCCCTTAGGTGACCTTTATAGGCAGGTTTGACTGTAGTTTCCTGTGTGAAAACCTTTTACTCACGACCATGTCCTTTACCAATGATTTATTAGTTGATTAGTGAGTGGTAGTGGAATGAATTGATAGTTTTCTGGGTATACAAATACATCTAGAAAATTTCACAAAAGGGGGGGGGGGGGGGTTGTAGTTGTTTGTTGAGTCAGTTTTTGATCAGATCAGAAGTATTAAACAAGACGACCAACATCTGTACTAGGATGTTTAAGTCATCATTTCTGTTGGACAAATAAAAAAAATTCATTCATAGCTTTTGTAAATCAGTTTTCCTGAAATATTGAGTTAACACATCTAGGGGAAGTATCTTTTAGTTTTTATGGTCAAAGACAAAATAGAAATCAGGAGTCATAGAATAAGATGGGCAACATGGTTTGACTCTGTGGCGTCCTGTTAAATACAAGTAGACAACTTAGTTGCACGTTTATTCAAAGACAATTGAAGTTGATTTGTAAATAGGGCTTGAAACAAATGAATATGACTTGAAGGATTTCACAGTGTTTTAGAAAATCAGGTTTGTAGCATGAGAATAGTTATAAAGATGCCATTAATTCTGTAATAAAATTTTGTGTCTTTGAAGACATTTCTTTATTTGTTACTGAAAATTGAATGTTCCGTAGATGTTGAATGTGTTAGATGCAATTATATTTCACGTATTTATTTTGAGAACTGAACGTATATTGTCTCGTTTTGGCACTTTTCATTTTCACTCATGGAATTGTTTGTATAATTTCATATCTAATAAAGGGACGTGTTCGGATTGTTTTGTTCTGGAGAGTAAACCACTCCCAAGGAGACAAAACGATCTCGAACGAAAGACCATTTGCATTATTCTTGGAGAAAATTCAATTCAATCTTATTCAGATTTCATTCATTTTTATTTTTCAGCTGTTTGCAAAGGTCGATGAGACAAAGAACACTATTGGACGATATTTATAGTAATAGTGACTGTGTGTTGTTCAGAACTTATGTTGTGACGTCACTGCACTAAATTCAGACTTCGTTCTTCATTTCTTTCATCTAGAAAAAAACGCTTCTGTGATCAAGACTCACTTCTGGATTGATATTGTACAAATTTTGTTCATTTTACGAAATTTTATTCCAGATTTCCCATGAAATTTTTAAAACTTCATTTGCTTTAATATTGAAAATTGAAGTCTGATTCTTTAACAGGTGAATAGGTATGCACATAGTATTGGGAATTAGACTCATTACTAAACATATGACCGGAAATTTACACAAGACTAAGACTTTGAATATAAGATATAATTCTTTTGATTTGTATAGTTAAAATTTAGTATTATATTAAACAAGCTATTTTGTACCTTTAATTTATCGGCTGATAAGCATTAAAGATTGTCATGTACATGTATGACTTTCAGTGTTGATTTTTTATTTGGATATTTTCCTTCTTGAGGAAGGTGGAAGAAGGGGTGTGTGGTACTGGTTATGGTGTTTGGTACTGGGTTCGAATCCACCTTGAGGCAGAGCATCGTGGGCTTTACTGTACTTAGCGAGCAGGCTAGATGCAGTGATCATGCGATTGGCTTTCGATGATTGCGATCCGATTTCAATTCCAGAACTACGACACTGTGTCAATAGGTTGGTTACCTCTTGCCTTAAGTTGTGACAGGACTGTAGAATGGAAAATCCAGTTTAATCGAGGTCTCATTTAGTCGTAGTTTTTGGCATGTTCAAGACTGCTTCGTGTAAATCGTTGAATAAAAAAGGTTTCATTGGCAATAATTCAGCTGAAATTACATCCCATTTTCGACAAAGCGATTGGGATCTTTTACATACCAGCGATTACGAGTCCAGCATCCAACAGGAAGTTACAACGGCTTAAAGGAAAATCGAACACGTATTCAAAACGGCTATCAAGGGGACCATTTTGGAAAATCTTGTTAACGCTACCATGATATTAGCATAAATCCTATTAATATGGGAAAAGGGTTTTATGAAAGGATACGACAAGCAGTGGAAACAGAATTTGATTTAAATTTCTAACTTGTCCGATGTATAAACTGGCTGCCAGTTTTCAATGTCATTGATACTCCTGAAGAATGTATCGAAATTATTTGAGACCTTGTCTGTATTCTATAATAATTAAACTTGTAGTAGTGTTAAACTGAAAACTTCAAGATTTCTAAAAAAAAAAAAAAGTGAATTCCAAAAAAAAATCAGTAAAGCGCTGCAAAATATATATTAGAAGAACTCTTCTAGCAAATTGGTTTTACTGCTACAAGTAGAGCATCGGCTTCAGGTCAAAGAAAAGTAATTAACGAGAGCCGTGATTGGCTGATGTGATGTAGGGAGGGAGGGACTACTATTTCATTGTATCGGGGTCTCTCATTGGATGAAATTATTTTATCAATCTATAAATAAAGATTGATTCTGCTGTAAAATTATGATTTTTTTTCCGCATTTCGCTAATGTAAAGATTTTATGACCCAAAAAGGGGTTTGATGTTTACATTTGAATATTGGGGTGACCCCCTTCCAGCAGGATTTTTCGAAATTAAAGGTGGATAACCTATGGTAAACTGTTAAAATTCTGATAGAGAAGGGTCGGACAAACATTGTGATATTTGGGTTATATAGGTAGGATGTCTAAATCTTGCTGGAAGTTTGGTCATTTAACATGGGCGCCTATGGGAAATGGAACTACTGTGACCTTCATTCATGTGACTAGTAAAATAAGTGGTACCTTCTGACACTAGTAAACAGAGATATTTATAGTGTAGGGGATGCAGTTGTATACATAGTGTTGTTTACCAAAAGAATACATATATCGAAACACACTGGTACCAGATCAGTTGAAATGCTGTAAGAAGTTGACTTGGTAAATTGTTTCATCTAGATCAATCCTAGCCATTTAAATATTTAACAGTGTGGTATGTAAAACATTATTTTAGAACACCAATACTAGATCGGAGATTCTGGCCCGTTTCCGATTCTATCATTCAGTCTCGCCCTCAGTGCTGATTAAATGCTTCAAAGGAGTAAATAATTTCAAAAGATATATATTCCCGATCTGACACCCCTATCTTAAGTGCTGTAGTATTTACCCAGAGTATTTGTTTAGGAACGATAAGAAGGGTAGTTTAAAGTGACCATTTATGAAAAGGATCGAATAGCGAGATATTGCTGTTGATCCAAGTATTTTCGACTCTGTAAAATACAGCATGTAAACTTCTTGACTATTATCTTTGAATGCTCTTCTGATTTGTTTACTTACTGGAGTTTTAGTACCATTTCAGTGTCCGATAGAGTGATCCTAAGTCTTGTTTAAATGCTGCCTTCGGATATTGAATTTGCTTTTCAAAATTACAGCAATAGAATATTTATTATCATTCTAAATTTCGATTTTACAAGAACAGATTATTTGTATTCCATTCTCAATTTACCCCTCATTCCGTACCTCATTTTAGATCCAGAGGCCGTGAAAATTTAGTCAAGAGGATGCTGGGGGGGGGGGGGGGTCGGGTAGTTTGGAAGAGCAGAAAAATTGACAAAAACAACTATATACAAAGAGATTTTCATTTTATCAATATTATTACTACCAGGACCATTCGATCTTGGTAGAATTTTGTTTTATAACATGTGTTACCGTATTTACATACCTTTTTTTTTTTGTTACCGTATTTACACACCTTTTTTGTGTATCGTCATACAGTAAGAGTTTTATCGGGTATTACAGAATGGTTTTATAATGGAATACGATCATTGACAGCGATATTACGGATTGATTCGTTTGTGACACAAGAATCATAGAGGTCAATTTTTTTAAATGTACGGGACAAAACGCACTAGGTACGCTGCAATAGTATTTTTTTTAATCTTTTGCTGCTTTATATTTAACAAACCTGACAAATGGAAAGATCTACTAGTGTTCCTGGGGAAAGTCGGTGCTTTTCTTAAGTTATTATTATAGATAATAGTAATGGGAGCTACGGAGGGCGCTTGCTCCCTTTATCATTTTAGATTGATTGATTTATTTATTATTGTTTTACGTCACCCCACGATTATTTCACGTATATGATGACGGCATCTGCCTGATACATCGCATAGAAATGTTTACCTTTGCAACGGACCCACCAGACGCAATGAGGTATTTTTCACGTGCCACGCGTACCGTGACACGGGATCTCGGTTTTTACTGTCTTATCCGATAGACAGAACACCGGTGTGCCCACGGCGGGAATCGAACCCGGGACATTTCGGTCATAAGCCGAGCACCTCTTCCACTGGGCCACATCGGCTTTTATCATTTTAGAACACCTTTTGCAGAACTGCAACCCCAACCCCCCTCCCCCTCTTAAAACATAAAAATTACCACTGACATGAGTAGCTCTCCTAGTGTCCTTTCGGTCGGAGTGACGAGTGCAGTTTACTAATTACAAAAGAAATTGTCCAAAATGTGGTAATATATAGAATTTTTGTCAGATGAATCCCTCCTTCCATCATTTACTTCCCTGAATCCGCCACTGAGCTCATATACACGTGTAATATCACTATATACAGTAGGTGATATGCTTAAACAAAGGACCCACTTATGTGTCAAGTACTGGACCCGAGCATTTAACGTGACAACAATACCCCACTTTGTATGCGTAAAACAGTGCGGCTCTGTATCTCGCGTCATATCTTGATTCGAATTCAAGATGAGAATTTAATTGAATCCATAACGACGGAATGCACTCGGATTAGTCTACTATGCGATCCCGATAATTCAAGCCGTTTTGTGGTGCATTGTAATGGTGAATTTCTAAATATTGTGGGGGATTTTGAATAATTTTCTAGAGGTTGTGATATATGACATTAGAAAATCATTTTATTGCAATTCTGTAGGCGACTTTATATTTGTAGGTCGAGGCTTTAAGAATTCATTATGTACTTTATGATATACGAAATTGAAATATAAAATACAACAAGACTGCGAAATACTATATGAAGAGCAGAATTCTACAGCAATATTTTGAAGTGACATCTGTGGATTTATAGCGTGCATCTAAAACACGTTTCGATATTGTGCAGCGAAAGACAAATACGAGCTACTGGAGTCACTGAAAATTTACTGCAATTTTGTGAAGTGACGGAAGAGTTGATGTTTTATACACGACCTTACTACAAAGTACGCCATCTGACGGATTAAAGCAGATTTATATTTATATTGCCGCAATAAAGGACATATTTGCTGTGCGATCGGTTGTTCGGTATAAACGCGGAACTCTTTACCTGTCTTTAATATTCATAACTGAAAGGTGATTAATTTCCATGATAGGAGTTATTTCCCTTGTCAAATCAACTTCAAATTACTTATCTGTTCATAAAACTTGTTTCACAACGTAAACTATCTGATAAGCTTGTGTAGGAGTTTTCAATCTACGCTCTTAATTTCTGAAAGATTTAATTGATTTCAATTATGATCTTGAAAGTGGGATATGCAGTCTGATGATTGGAAACTAGACTTCGAACTGGAAAACCAAGAAGTTATATAACATTGGAATTAGATTTACATTTCGTAAAAGTGCAAATCCGAAATTTTTTGTGTTACCATGGCAACACTAAGAACACCACGAGGACGGGGAAGGGATGTTAAAAAAGAAAAAACCGATGTCATTTTACAGAAGTACAACATGGAACTATTGCTATGTTTAGATGAAATGAAATACAAACGAGACGATCTTCATAAGGACGTGATATCATTGACAGACGAACAGAGCAAGCTGGAAGCTGATCTCTTAATACTGACTGCATCGCTCGCTCGTGTCAATGAAAGTCTCTGCCATAAACTCACCGAGAAAGAACAGTGCGATCTCATGGTAAGATACATGCCGAAGGAGAAGCGGGGGTGGGTTAGTGGCGGATATAGAGGAGGAGGGGGCCATTTTTCAGATCTGGCACCCAATATGGCCGAGTATTTTGGCTAACACTTGACTTTTACATGTGCCTCCCCTTTTTGGAAATCCTGGTTCCGTCACTGGGTGGGGATTTGGGGGGGGGATGTTTGATAAATGCGTTGGAAGCACATCAAAAGATGAACTCTCCAATTTTTAGGTATGTCGAATTCACTCCTGTTTTATCATACAGTGCATTGATACCTCCATAATACACTGCGTCATAGCTCTATGCACTATGCTATGCTAAAATATGAAAGGGGGAAGGCGCTATATATTATTTCCCCTCTGACCATTAAGACAGATAATTCGATTTTGATGGATATGTTTGTCCAGTGATATTGCACTGGATTTGAAAACAGAAAAGCCGAGTAAGGTTCAGACTGCGGAGCCATTTTAGTTAAATTAGCTCCCTACGTTTCTATAAATTGATTATTCGGTGTCTGAGTGGCCTAAACTGCTAAAATGGCACTCACGATGACTTTAGATTCTTTATTATATCTAAGCTCGAGTCCTATTCGGGCAGACGAATGCCCCGCATGGCAATGAGCTATATCACCTGTCCTCCAATCACCACTAAACACACTAGCCACTGTAGCCGTCATTCAAAAAATTGAAATATTTCGTTAATGACGATAGCCATATAAAATACATTTAATTCGGGAAAAAATAGCATTCCTCATGGAACAGGGAATGGAGGGAGGGAAGGAGAGGTGGGGGATGATAATGCCTAAGAAAATTCTAAATGGATAGGTGGTCTCCTTACCCTTTAATCTCCGTTGGATCCGCATGTGGTATTATTTATATAGGTATACTATTCAATTCCATGTTAACGTGTGCCAAAGTCACGGTAGATGTGGCATTGGCGGATTTGGGGAAGAGGGGGCGGAGGAGAGAGGTTTGCAACCAACCCCTCCCTTTTGGTCGGATAATTTTACCAAAAAAAGGTCGTTTTCGACCATTTTTAGGGCTGCAACCCCACCCCACCCGTTCCAGACCGAACAGTTCAAAACATTGGTCATGGGAGACTGTAACCCCTCCTTTTTCAAAATTTTCTTGATCCGCCTATGTGTGGCATGTAAAAGTGCCCTTCTTGAACATCTAAACTTGTATAAAATCAAAATAAAAATGTCATGAGAAGGACAAAATGATATCTGTTTTTATCAATCCAGTACAATTATGTCTGGAATGACAGCAACACTTATTAATTTAGAGATGGGAGGGGGGAGGGGGTGTTCCATCCAAATGAGATTTGCAAGCCAAATTATCACATTTGGATTCCTCAATGAATATTGTGGTACATATAACTCAATAATTTTTCAGCTAAAATGGCCAACCGTTTGACTTTAGGCAGAAAGGCGTTTCTTTACCACAGACGTTTTGGTCTTGGAGATATTACTCCATGTTTGAAATTATAATTTTGATAAGACATAACATTAGATCATTTTGATGACAAATGAATTGAGAGATAGGGGATGAATTCATATGCGGATCTAGAAATTTTTGAAAAGGGGGGGGGGGGGGGGGTGTTGCAGTTTCCCATGAATAAGATTTTGCACCGTTTGGTCCGGAAGGGGGGGGGGGGGTAGTTGCAGCCCTACAAATGGTCGAAAATGACTTTCTTTGTTAAAATTTTCCGACCAAAGGGGTGGGGGGTTGCAACCCCCTCTAAATCCGCCAATGGCATTTACTATTACCACAATGACTGTCATCACCACGAAAACTGCCAACTGGCATAGGGGGAAAATAATAAAATAGAATGTATAACATGAACGCACTAAATATGAAGAAAACACATTTTATAATTCTAGATAGCAGAATACGAAGAAGCATTCCAACGAATTCTGGACGGCTCCGAAAGTTTATTAGCTAGTGTTAGAAAAGCTGTACAGATTGTGGCACCAGATATAATCATAGAGGAGAGTGAATATTCACAATCCAGAACTACGTCACGGCAAACGGCTCGTCTCTCCACAACGTCACACCCGGTACAAACTCCATTAGCAACCTCACGCACTGATACCAGAGGAGAGATGATCAAGTCTCGAGTTGATCGTGATTCTCGTCAACCTTCGCGCACTGACCATCGGTCAGATACAGAAATGACTCCGAAAAAGACCGAGTAGTTATTGTGTACGTGAATTCTTCATTATGGTTTTATTCCATAAAGTTTCCCACTGGCATGAGCTTCATTTTTCCGTTATCTTGGAAATACCGATGAGCATTAAGGATTTTAACGAGTTGAAAGGGAAATTTTGTAGATCATGACTGAATATGGTCAAAATATGGAGTGTCTGATAAAAATTGGGAGGTCACTGCCAGGAAGAGACATCTGCCATTGTGCAAAGTCCACAGAAACATTTTATGAAATTTTGCCGAAGTATAATTGAAGTATGGAATCTTGAAGTTTGAAATAAATTAATTCATAATTGTTTACCATTATTTTGTTTTAACCACGTCAACACTTTAATCAACATGACTGGTTTACGTTGAAATTCTTGTTTATCATCATTTAGATCTGTAATTCATGTATACATCATAACATGCGAACTCGACCATGCACCATTGTAATTATATGCAGTTATCAACATGTACTTCAGTTAACGAAAACACAATAATTTTCTGTAGGTAATGTCACCAAAGTTTTTACGAATTATGTTGGGGCACCGGCGATCCGGGTTCGATTCCCGGATTGCGCCACTATGTTTAAGAGGTTGGTTACCTCCTGCTTCCATGTCGTGATATAACTGAAAAATCAACCAACCAACTAACGAATTTATGGGTTTTTTTTTTTTTTTTGGGGGGGGGGGGTTGAAAGATGAAATCATAGATAAATGGTCTCTAAGTAATCAGGCTGTAATAGAATTAAAGAGTGAAAAATAAGTGAGATAGAATTTTATTTTCTTCCCCACAGGCCATGTGCCCAATAACCTATCTGAATATTTGGTTTAGTCGTAGGCGGTGAAGTGCTGGTGTGGCGCGCGAATCCATGCAGAGTCAGATTCCAACCATGTAAAGTGCCTGAAAATAAAGATGGATAATAATGAACAATCAACTTCATTAGTGTAATAGATGCGATGTTTTGAATAAAATCTTCTGTATCTAATTTACATCCATTGTATTTGAATTCATTTTGAAAACGGCAAGCGACTATCACATTTATCAAATTTTATTTATTCCAGACGGTTACTCGAGTTTTTTTTTCCTATCAGAACTGACAGGGTGCTGTGAAAGAAGCTGGTATATTCTAATTATAAAACTATTAATTCATAATCTCGCTTTTACCATAATGTCCATCATCTGTAATATTAGCTCTTAATGTCCATTTTCCACAAGGGTTTTCGTCCCAGAATTGTACAGAGACTACTGTGATGTCAATAGTGCGATGGTAGTCAAGGTAACGACCCGGAAGTATTTCTGATTGCGTACCACCGGGAGATATCAAATGCCACTGTATCTGGCCAGCCAGCCTTGCTGTATAACTAAGAGATATTCCGACGTGTTCCAGTGATGTGATTGAATCGGATGTTTGCCCCTGACATCCATAGCTATAACGTCTTTCGAATGTATTTCTGTTCTTATCAAGTCTAATAATAATAATAATAATTATAATAATGATGATGATGATGATGATGATGACGACGATGATTAAGATGATGATAAATAAAAATAATTATATAAATAAACAAATTAAATAAATAAACAAATACATGTAAATATGATGATTATGACGACGACGATGATGATGAAAATAATAATGACGATGATAATAATTTTGATAATGATGATAATGGTGAGGATGATGATAATAATAATAATGCTGATGATAATGATAATGATGATGATAATATAATAATAAAAAGAAGAAGATAAGATTATGATGATGATAAGATCAACAACAGAACCGAACAATTAAGATATAAAAACATCAAAAACAAAATAAAAGAAAAAAAACATAAGGCCTATGTGGGCCTATATCCCTCACCTGAGCACAGTTTCACTGCTCAATTTCGATAGAAGACTTTAAGTAATTATTTCTGTAATGTTTTGTGGAAGTCTGTACACCTGTTGCTAAACAAAAAGTAAAAAATGTGTCAGCCAATCAGAGCCCTCGGGAGCCATCTTGGATCACAGATTATGTCAATAGACACAAATTTGGTAGAAGACCTTGAATGCTTATTTTCTATAAGATTTGGTGAATTTATGAGAAGCGTTTAATGAAAAGAATCGAAACACATGTCAGCTAATCATAGCTCTTGGCAGCCATCTTGAATGACAGCTTGGATCAAAAGATACAATTTTATTATGGGACCTTGATAACTTACTTCCTGTAAAGTTTGGTGATACTCTGTGCAACAGTTGCTGAAAAGAAGTTAAAAATGAGTTAGCCACTCGGAGCTCTTGACAGCCATCTTTGAAGACTGATTGGGTCAAAAGACAAAATTTTGGTAGAGAACCTTGAATACTTATATCATGTAGGATTTGGAGAAATTTTGTGAAGCTGTTAATGAAAAGAAGGTGCCAAACAATCAGAGCCCATGGCCGCCACCTTGGATTACGGAAACAAAAATCTGGTAGAGTACCTTGAATAATTACTTCCCTTCAGGCAGGTTTTGTGACATTCTGTGCAGCGGTTTTGTAGAAGTTGAAAATGTTTCAGCCAATCAATGCTCATGGTGACCATAATGACTTTCAGACCAGGTCAAAAAAATATAAACTTGGTTGCAATAGAGGACCTTTAGTACTTACTTCCTGTAAGGTTTGGTGAAATTCTGTAACGTGGTTGGAGAGGAGAAGTCGAACATGTGAAAAGTTGACGACGGACGACACGCTATGGCATTATCTCACGTGAGCCTTTGGCTAGGTGAGCTTAAACACTAAAACTGCGATGACAATCATAAAGACAACATAATACAACAAGAACAACGCAATCAACAACAACTTCGGTGATAAGAACAGCACGTGAAAAACAACAATGAAGATATGATACATACTCACCCTTCATCATTAGGTGTTTGAGTCATGGAATACGTCCGAAGTTTTGGCACATTCACCCATGTCTGACTTCGTACAACTAACGCATTCACGTCCAAAACACCGAACCCAAATTTAGAAGAAACTAAATATAAATTTGACGTGGGTAAATGTAAATATTTAGGCATGTATACCAATCTCATTATTTACATTTATATAATTCATTTAGAAATATAAATAGATCTGTCGTCGTAACCATGGTGACGTCAAAGAATTCCCATTAAAAATTAGTTTCCCTTATCTTCCCTGAATTTCGAAATGGGAACTGGAATGTAATGAACCATTCCCTATTTTAACTTGAGATGCAAACAATGACATAGCGTTGTGAGATAGCATTGCACTTCAGAGTCTGTTAAATTTAACAATTGTTTTAACCTAGCTTTTCGGTTTTGTTTTGTTTGTTTGTATTAGGGGATGAGTGGTTGTTTTTTAACACAGTTTATGGTTTGATGGAGCATAGAAAATGAAACCTAGCGAAACGTTTTGACAACATTGCAGAACGTTTTGACAACCTTGCAAAACATTTTGACTACCTTACGGAATGTTTTGATATCCTTGAGAAACGTTTTGACAACCTCATGGAACGCTTAGACATTTGCACATTCACAGATATAAATCATCTTACAGGGAATGTTTGCAGCGTTTTTCTGGAAATATCGCTGATATACATCATCCGGTAGGTAGCCCTTCGATCGTGAGGTATGGACCAGCAGATGCATGATGTCACGGTACTGAAGTCTGTTACTGTAAAATGATAGAACATCGATCGTCAGTACACAGCTGATTAAATCACAGGTTTGCTACTTAAATCATCTAACAACTTTGAGACGGCCCCTTTGAATTCACTGTAAAATGTAAAATATAGCACAAAGGGACCGTCTCAGAGTAATCACATAATTTATTTACGAATACCTGGGGATGCATTGGAATATACATATGTAAATCGGGAGGAGATAAGATGGCGAAATGGAGAAGGGTAAAAGAGACAGGGAGAGAAAGAGAGGGGAACAAGATGGATAAATGGGAGGGAGAATTGGAAACATGGTGAGTGTAGGTAATAGGCACAGAAGAGACAGACATTGTAGAGCCGGTATTGAAGTCTGTTATTGTATAATCAAAGTGCATTTTCAGTGTCCAGATGATTATACAAAATAAACATTCATCAGGGTCAGGATGGGCAAGGTTGCAGGATGAGAAAGGTAAGGGGAGAAAGGAGAATGGGACGAAAAAAGGAAGGGAAGACTTTAAGGAAGGAGGCGAGGGAGACATGAAGCTGGAATATTAGGGGATGGGGATCTTAAAAAAGAGATGAACTAGGTATCGAGGTGTAACACACCAACAATTATTGGTAATAAGTACATATAACTCATGGTGCAGCGGACATATCATATAACGTGAAGCAGGTTGGGGTTGCGGATAAGAGTTTGGCTTGAATTACGCAGAGGATCCAGGGTCGAATCTATACCGCCGTGTTGTAAAAAGTTAATTATCTCACGCTTCCACGTCACGACATGATTTAATTGTTAGAATGGACGTACCATCCAAATCAAACAACAAATCATTAATAACCTGGAGGCTAGTATAACGACAGCAATAGCTGTGGACACTAACGGCAGCAAAAGACATTTCACCTACAAAAGGTTAGTATAATGATGACAATAGCTGTGGACATCATGAGGACAGAAGCAGATATTTAACTTACCTTGGGGCTTGTATAACGAGGGCAATAGCTGCAGACATCATAGGGACGGCAGTAGACATTTCACCTACCTGGTGGCTTGTATAACGAGGGCAATAGCTGCAGACATCATAGGGACGACAGCAGACATGTCACCTAGCTGGTGGCTTGTAAAACGAGAGCTGTGGACACCATGGAGACGGCAACAGAGATTTCACTTACCTGGCGGCTTATATAACGAGGGCAATAGCTGTGGACACCATGGGGACGGCAGTAGACATTTCACCTACCTGGTGGCTTGTAAAACGAGAGCAATAGCTGTGGACACCATGGAGACGGCAACAGAGATTTCACTTACCTGGCGGCTTATATAACGAGGGCAATAGCTGTGGACACCATAGGGACGGCAGTAGACATTTCACCTACCTGGTGGCTTGTATAACGAGAGCAATGGCGGCGAACACCATAGGGACTGCAGCTGACATATCACCTACTTGGTTGCTTGTATAACGAGAGCAATAAGTGCGGACACCATGGGGTCGGTAGCAGACATTTCACCTACCTGGTGGCTTGTATAACGAGGGCAATAGCTGCGGACACCATGGGGACAGCTGCGGACATCTCTCCAAAGGATTCTGTTATATTATGCGCTCCATATAAGGTTACCTGTAAATAATTTTTAAATGTACGTGATATTACCTTTTTATTTTCCAAATCACATTTTACAAACTGAATGCAAAAATATCAAAACGTGAGTGTCTTTTTATCAAGATATGATGATTGTGTGGATGACAAATATAACATGATGATGATGTTCTTTCTTTCTCTCTTTCTTTCTTCCTTTCTTTCTGAGGATGATGATGATGATGATGATGATGATTTTATCAAAGAAGATGACGATTATGTTGTTTTGATGATGTTTAATAAATTGAGAAAAGAAAGAAAAAATAAAAACATATTTGCCCAAATAACTACATCTTACTATTCCATACATTCCTGGCTCTCTGCGGAAGTCATTTGTGAAAGCAGATACGAACATTGCACTACACTCCTCCCCATATGAGAGGGGCTGCAGATCATGGGAGATACCTATGATAAACAAACTTGTATTGAGCCATAATAGATTGACTCTTTAATGAATAAGAAAAGTGGTGAATTTGACTTAAATGAATATAAACTGTATGATAACAGTCATCAAAATAAATTTTACCTCCAACAGCTATAACATACGGGTTATTGACATATCCGTCATATGCGCAGCTGTCACGGTCAAATCTGTTCCCCCCACCATTCCCGGTTGACCATACATATACTGCCCCTTTTCCTACTCTCCCCTGCAAAATGAATGTACATGTATGTATTAAGACAGCAATTCATTGATGGTCAGTTTTCTCTCTTTCTGTCTTTCTTTTATCCTTATTTCCTCATTCTTTTCTTTTTTTTTCGGATTGATAGATGGTTTTTTTTTTAAATATATTTAAACAATATCAGATGTTCTTTACAATATTGGAAAACGAATGATTAAAAGTAATTTGTAATAAAATTATTTCTAAAAGCTGAAACACTTTTTTGTCTACAATTTTATACAATTCATTTTGCCAAATCTTAAGATGAATTCATATCCATATATCTCCTCTGAATCTACAAGTATTGACATACCCGCACTGTTCCTGTCTTAAGGTTCTGTAGTGCTGTTTCGGGTAATTGAAACGTCGTCGTTCCAGTGCGGTAGTTCGAAAAACTACATGAGTAAATATGTATGCCGTCAAGCCTGTTGACCAGAGTAGAGTAATCAACGTCGTCTGTGACGTCATCAGAAAGTGCTCTCAGATCTATATTTGAAAGAAATATTCATACAATAAGAAATCTGTGGAAAAAAGGGGGGGGGGTGCAGTCTCCCATGACTAATGTTTTGACTATTCGGTCTGGAAAGGGGGTGAGGCTGCAGCCCTAAAATCGTCGAAAATGACTTTTTTGTTAAAAATTTCCGACCAAATCCGCCAATGTACTACATGTACAACATTTGTATTGACGGCTACCTCAATTAAGGGACCATGCAATTCTGTAGAATGGTCGCTTTTTTTTATTTATTTTTTTATTGTACAAATAGGCCTTTATATGAAGGTTACCTTTACATACAGGTCACTCTTAGCGTTAAACTTCCAGGACTTTTCCTATGTCTACTGTGACAACATGTTAAAACTATAGTTGTTATATACGTAATACTAAGGTATCTGGGAAGAACTTGTGACGGAAAGGATTAAAATATTTTGTGTCATAGTGTCAGAAATTTTGATATTTGAAGAAATATAAATATGATCTGAAACAATTATGTATAAACATCGTTGATTTTCTTTTTTTTTTTTTTTTCGCTCGAGAGTTGCCATTTTTCTATATTGTATTAAATTCGAATTCATCTAAGCGACAAGCCTACAAAACGTAGTATATTATCTTATAAATGAGGGGGCGGAAGGGGAGCCCTCTCCTTCCTCCTCTCCCCTCCTCTTCTCTCCCCCTTCCTCTCTCTCTCTCCTCAAATCCTCCCCTCCAATTTCATACACTCTCGGCCCATCATCACCTTTACTTCTACTTCACATTTACCCCTCCCTCTACCCAAATTCTAACCCTCTCCCTACTCCTGTCCCTCCTACTTTCCCCTTTCCTCTCCCCATCCCACCATTCTAACGAATCCCCTACCTGTGCCCTCCCCTTTCTATCTGTAACGTCCGAGCTTCTTGTGTATTGATTAATCCTTAGACTAAGGGTATCTGTACCCTGAATATACACTGTGTACGCCCCAGGCGTTATAAGCACTCTCTGTACCAGCCAGTAATCGCCATGATTGCGTTGTTTGATTAAGACGCCGTAAACAGTAAATTGTTTATTTACGCTAGCACTAATTACGTTCACATTATGTACACACAAAACACAAGATACATCCATGAAAATTGAAAGTCATGATTAAAATCCAAAGTGACGTGAACTCGTTAAGCATCCAATACAAACTGATTCAATGACTAGATTTCGCTCGGCTATTTATACCTTTTCGGGGCTCCTCCAAGCGAGGAGCCAAAACACGGGCTTCTCCGAGCGAGGAGCCAAAGCACATTGCTCCTCAGAGCGAGGAGCCAAACACTGGGCTCCTCCGAGCGAGGAGCCGATACTGAGCGAGGAACCGATGCTTAGAATAAACAATGACCTAGCCAATAATAAACAATAATCTAACAAATAATGTATCTAATAATAAACAAACTAATTAATCGAAACACTGAATAAAGATAAATCTACTATTTGTATTATAAACATTCGCTACATATCCCCATAATACTCCTATCTTCTCCGTCTGCCCTCCCCTTTCTATCCCCATTATACCCCTACCTCCCCTGTCTGCCCTCCCCTCTATCCCCATAATGCCCCTACCTTCTCCATCTGCTCTCCCTTTTCTATCCCCATTATACCCCTATCTTCTCCGTCTGCCCTCCCCTTTCTATCCCCATTATACCCCTACCTTCTCCCTCTGTCCTCCCCTTTCTGTCCCCATTATACCATTACCTGCTCCCTTCATCTCTCCCTTGTCCTCCTCCTTCATGCTTATGCCTACCAGTGCACATGACCTCAGGTTTTACTGTCTCATTTGAGCCGCCCTCATAGGTGATTCAAACCCATAGCATTCCGATTCAGAGTCGAGCACTTTAACGTATGACCTTCTCATTTATGTGATGATTATACTTCTTACCGATAACATAAGAATTATATGCAATGCCCACAGGGAAATTCCCACATATATGACCAGAGCTCATCCATTTTGCTCCAATCACACCAGCGACCTCTGTACCATGTCTGTGTAACAAAGGACAAAATTAAACTTTCATTAACTTCTGTAGTTTTACTTATTTGTGTTGAAGTAAATTTCATTTTATGATGTAAATGTTTCCAAATGACGTAATAAGATAAAAATAATTAAAAAAAGACCCAAAGCAAAACAAAAACGAACCAGATTGTAACATTATACGACAGAAAGAAAAGATTTCTGTAAATATCGAGGTGTGGTGCTTATTTCAATTTTTGGTAGAAAAGGAAGTCCAACATTTTTCACCTGGTGGAAAAAAGACTTAAACCGATCCCCCACCCTTCGAAATCTAAGAAGATGACTGATTCGTTTGACCATACAATCGATCTCACCTTGCCTTGTATGCAGTGGCACCCCATCGGTTTAAGTCCAAGTAATGGATCTGAATTAAAATAGAAAGAAGAATAAAGTATGATTATGTAATATTTTTGTCGTACACAAGATCAATAAAACCTCTCCTAACGACCACCTTTGGTAAACGTCTAGATATCTTGTGTCCACTTTAAATTTGGTTTTCCATAAGTAGTTATATTGCAATTATTATGTAACGCCGTGTTTCTGTTCGTTGTGGTCATCTTTTTTACATGTCATTTCACTTAAGAAATGAATCCTATATTTTTTTGGTTGATTGAGGTATCAACCTAAAATTTGAACGGAAAACTCCATCAGTGCGCGAAGCAAACTCTGTACTTTTGATACCCAATTCATATCTGTGATATCTCGTTGCATTATGAGATCATAGATATATACAGAATGACCGGATTGTACTTACATAATTGAGATCAGGCCGTAGGTTGATTCCGACGTCCACCACTCCTATCCGAATGTCATCTCCTGTGATATTAGCTCGCCATATCGGCAGAACATTTAAGTGATTTGTTCTAGAATTACCTCCATGCTGAAAAACACAATCTACTTTAAACTGCAGAGTACATAGTGTATAGTTTCCATTCTTTTCATTTTTTTTTTTGGCCCGGAAAGGGGAGGGGGGGGGGGGTCGTTCTCTATTTAATTATGCCCAGGACTGGAATACAATAAAAGCTTTTATAATACTGTGAAAATAATTGGTTCAAGTCAATTTAACATTTTTAAGATTTCAAAAGTATTAAAATCTATTTTCAGTACGTTATGTTATGTAACATTTGAAAATTACTTCGCAGACTAAATAACATTCCGTCCGTTTGTACAACTTAACACTATCAAATTAATACTGTCAGTCTTAAAAGTCCCCACACCCTTTTTCCATTCCTTCATTCACGGATCCACCCATGAAATAAGGGTAAGCTTATCTTTATATTTTTTTTCTTTAATTTTTAATTTTTCAATTCGTTTTCTATTTATTTATTTATTTATTCATTTAATAAATTTATACTTACAATATACCACTGCTTTTGAAAAGAAGGATTGTGTTGTAAACAAAGGTCAATACGACTCTGAAATTGATAACAAAACACAGTAAGTATATGTATGAAATGTTCTGTTATTGTGGATAACGATGTTGATGTTGCTTCTCTTATTTTTATTGTTGTGTTATTATTGTTGTGGTTTCACATTATATAAGGAATTATTTCACTCATAGGTCGTTTTAATAAGACAAGTTCTCTCCCACTGTGTATTTTTTACCTGATAATGATACTTCCTGCAGCCTTTGAGTATTACCTGATAATGCTACTGTCTGTCACCTCTGAGTATTACCTGATAATGATACTGCCTGTCGCCTCTGAGTATTACCTGATAATGATACTGCCTGTCACCTCTGAGTATTACCTGATAATGATACATACTGTCACCTCTGAGTATTACCTGATAATGATACTGCCTGTCACCTCTGAGTATTACCTGATAATGATACTGCCTGTCACCTCTGAGTATTACCTGATAATGATACTGCCTGTCACCTCTGAGTATTACCTGATAATGATACTGCCTGTCACCTCTGAGTATTACCTGATAATGATACTGCCTGTCACCCCTGAGCATTACCTGATAATGATACTGCCTGTCACCTCTGAATATTACCTGATAATGATATTGCCTGTCACCTCAGAGTATTACCTGATAATGATATTGCCTGTCACCCCTGAGCATTACTTGATAATGATATTGCTTGTCACCTCTGAATATTACCTGACAATGATATTGCCTGTCACCTCTGAGTATTACCTGATAATACTACTGCCTGTCGCCTCTGAGTATTACCTGAAAATGATATTGCCTGTAGCATCTGAGTATTACCTGATAATGATACTGCTTGTCACCTCTGAGTGTTACCTGATAATGATACTGCCTGTCACCTCTGAGTATTACCTATTAATGATACTACCGGTCACCTCTGAGTATTACCTAATAGTGATAATGCCTGTCACCTCTGAGTATTACCTGATAATGATACTGCCTGTCACCTCTGAGTATTACCTGATAATGATACTACCGGTCACCTCTGAGTATTACCTGATAATGATAATGCCTGTCACCTCTGAGTATTACCTGATAATGATACTGACTGTCACCTCTGAGTATTACCTGATAATGATACAACGGTCACCTCTGAGTATTACATAATAATGATACTGCCTGTCACCTCAGAGTGTTACCTGATAATGATACTGCCTGTCACCTCTGAGTATTACCTGATAATGATATTGCCTGTCACCTCTGAGTATTACCTGATAATGATACATACTGTCACCTCTGAGTATTACCTGGTAATGATACTGCCTGTCGCTTATGAATTTCTCTTTATCAGTGAAACTTCTGCAAAACCTGAAAATCACAAGAATTTTTTTCATATGATAGTATAAAGGAATCTTGTAATGTCCTGACCTCTTACTGGCTACGAACTTGTTTCAAACTTATTTTCTGGTGGAAACTTCGAGATAAAGGTTTTATAGATACAGGAAGATAATTGTTTTTTGTTTGTTTGGGTTTTTTTGTTTTGTGTGTATGTGTGTGTATAGGTGTGTGTATGTGTGTGTGTGTGTGATGTGTGTGTGTGTGTTTAGGTGTGTGTGTGTGTGTTAGTGTGTGTGTGTGTTATTTCTGATATTGTGGATAAGGGTAAGATCCTTGTTTTTATCTTACTTATTCTCATGTTTTATAGTTAAGACTCTATAAGGGAAATGATAAACCACACATGACCAATCTGATTAAAACCATATCTTTATTCCGCTTCTCTATTTGTCCTATTGTGGATAAAGATTTGGCGAAACTCTGTATGGGGTCATGTTCTGATGAACTCTGATTTTCAGCCAATCAGTGGATCGTCTACAAATTCCTAGGAATGAAATTAACATCCCCAGCGTGCGTGACCTACAAGGTAGTCTTTAAACAGTGTTTGTTACATATTGCGTCACTACCACGTGAATAGCCGAGTCATTGATTGTCTATAGGAACTGAAACGTCATCAGAGTTCACCAGAACATGACCTCTTACGGGGTTTCGCCAGATCTTTATCCGCAATGGGACAAATAGAGCTGCGGAACAAAGATGTGGTTTTAATCAGATTGCACAAATGACGTTCTATAGGAAATTTATGACGTCATAAATTTTTATGTCAGATACCGTCCCAAATGGGAAATAACTCTGTATAACAAAAAGAATTAATATATCTTATTTATTGTTAATATTCAGTAGTGAAGGTAACTTAGAGGGAAAAGAAAAAAACAAATAATAAAAAACAAAACAAAATAAATAAATAATGATAAATTATTTTTAAAAAGAAAAAGAAAAAAAAAAAAAAAAGAAAGAAAAAAGAAAAAAGAAGAAGAAGAAAGAAAAGAAGTAAAACACCTTTGATAATAATATACAATTAATGAAAATAAAGTGATGAGGAAAAAAAAAAGAAATAACAAAACTACAGACGGCAAGTACACCTTGGTATTTGCTGAAGCTAGGAATCAAACCCTGGTAAGACAGGGACAGAAGATCTCAGTATCTACATATCTTTCTACCACATACCTTCTTTCCTTTATCTTTCACAGATCCAGGGAAAAATTACATCTACAACGGAGGTAATATACTCACATCTGGCCGAAGAGTAATAGAGCGAGACCCAGACATCTTGTACCTTGAATAGCCATCGTGCACTGTAAAGGCATATCACAGTTATAATTCGCTATACAGTGTTATCTTTCATGTATTTTGGTAACCTAGTGCGCATTAGACATAGTTTTATTACTCATTATATTTATAATTTACTTTTCGGGAAAGTGAAAATTTGGAAGGGGAAGAGCAATAACAAAATGAACTGATTTTTCTCAGTTTTTGCTTGTTTTATTTTTGTATTTGTTTGTTTTTGATTTTTGGGGGGTTTTGGCTTTTGTTTTTTGCGGGGTTTTTTTGTTTTTTCTTTGTTTTTCGTTTTTATTTTTTTCTTTTGTTTTGCTTTTTTTTTTTTTTTTGTTTTGTTTTGTTTTTTATTTATTTATTTTCAATTAATTAATTTTTTTTTGGTATTTCTTCATTTTTAATAGCTTAATAAACAACGAACGACCAACAATTTGTTAATCTTCATATGTAGATATATAGACAGCGCTACTTACTGTAAAAAATGAAGAAGCTGAATTAAAGTTTTGTATGTTGTTTTTATTTATTTATTTATCTAGCTACCTATTTATTTATTTATTTATTTTGCTATTGTGTTTCTGAAGTCTAAACACGATAAACACAAATCTAACATAGTTTATTGCACTTATTATATATAAAGATGTAAGGCATTGCAAAGAAAATGAATGAAGGAATGATTAAGTAGATAAATATAACAGGATACATGAATAAATGGAAGATAGATAGATAGATAGATAGATAGATAGATAGATAGATAGATAGATAGATAGATAGATAGACAGACAGACAGACAGATAGAGAGATAGATAGACAGACAGACAGACAGACAGATAGATAGATAGATAGATAGATAGATAGATAGATAGATAGATAGATAGATAGATAGATAGATAGATAGATAGACAGATAGATAGATAGACAGATAGATAGATAGACAGATAGATAGATAGATAGATAGATAGATAGATAAATAGACAGACAGACAGACAGACAGACAGTTAGATAGATAGATAGATAGATAGATAGATAGGTAGATAGATAGATTAAAGGGATTGAGGGTTGGGGACATTATTGCCAGGACACAGATAGCATAAACAGAAAAACATTTTATTGATGCCTCCATAATTAGTATACTGCATTTGATCTAAATGGTAAGAGTTGTAAGAGAGGGGAGAGAAAAAGACAGTATGTGAGAAAAGAGATAGAGAATGCAACAGAATGGTGAAAGACGAATGAGAGAACAAAGAAGGTGAACGAGAGAGAGAGAGAGAGAGAGAGAGAGAGAGAGAGAGAGAGAGAGCAACCTGTTCCTTTTTGGTGAGTTATACCTGCATTGAAAAATTGTATTCAAACCCCATCAAACTCCCCCTCTGATACCACAAATACGATAAATTATCAAAACATCAGTACATCACATGATAAAATGCTGGAATTTCATTGGACAACGACGCAGACAGAGATATACACACAAGGGGAAATAACACACATATACATAAAGTTAAAAGCTCGGTTACTCACCTTCATACTCAATGAATCCTTCATTGACCCACCAGGATATTTTGTACCGTTATATCTTATCGCGCTTGCGAATTCCCCAAATCAATCCCATCTGCCGGATATTATTTTGTAAAATTCCCCTTCACTGACATGTAGTACTAGTTATAACAGGAATCGTCAATCGACGTAGGTCAAGGTCAACTGACGCAGAGAATTCGGTGATCCAACGTAGGTACAGAGTGCTCGTAATTTATTAATAGTGAACTTGCATGTCTTTAGATTCAATGCGTAATATTCCGCTATCTCTTGTAACCAGGTCCTCAAGTTAAAAAAACGTTACCATGCTAAGCTTAAATCTTATGCCCATACTCTAAATCCATGCTCATGCCCAGGAGTTTGAGAATGAACGAGGTTATAAACATTTTAGAGACAGCTTTCTTGTGAGAATGGTTTTCAGCATGCTAAACTTGTTTGAGTTTGTGACATCAGTCTTAATATTCATAATAGAACGGTAATAAAGAGAAATGTGAAACACAGTTTGATTATAATTAAATGGAAGTTACTATAAAGTCACCATTGATATACTTTTCTGATAAGATCTTGATTTTTCTCTCTTCAAGATGCAGTGATCAGTCAAACTGAAACTACAAATGATACATATTCCCTAGACAAAAAACTACTGTCATTAATAAGGACATAGAATAGACAATTTCCGAGTTATATCCAAAATAAGGACATTGCATACTTTATTGCGATATTTCATTCTATTTTATTTATGACAAAATAATCTTAACTTGGGATACATAACGTCAATGCTTCTACCAAGTGTGACGTCACAATCAGTTGTCCGTAGCCTGGCGTGTTAAATCTAGGTTTTTATCGGTCCTTTCCGTTTACTAGAAAATAGCCTATAGTTAAAATAGAATTTTTCAGCTGCTGCATTTTTTGAAAATATCTACACATTTTGTCAATTGAAAAAAGTGATTTCAAATAATTGTTCACAAGTACGCAGCAACTGTAAAAATGTGAGAATTTTTTTTTGCACTTGCAACGATAAAGAGCGAAAGAGCGCCGTGTTCGTACTTTTAATGCTCGAGTATACATCCCTTTTGTTTGAAACAGATTTGCAAAGGTGGCATATGTACTTTTGGGCATGTTTTTCTCGTTGGTCGACTTGTCTCTATAACTGTTTGGACGAAACACACAGGCTTCTACTCTACAACATGTCTTTCGACGCCGTAGTATATCGGTGCGATACCTAAAGTTTCTATGACACTCAGCATTGGAACATTTTACTGGTGTCTGAGAGTGGCTCTCCTCAAGGGTTTTTGTAAAGATGCTCTTATCTTGTAGCAACTTCCACATTTCACACAAGCGAAGCTGATGTTGCTGAAGTGGACAGTTTTGATATGATGTGCCAGCATTCCTTTACGTTGAAACTGCTTAGAATAATTCTCACATTCGACAATATCACATGACAATTCATGTTTTCGCCATATGTATTGTCTTAATGCTTTCTTGCTTTTATATTTTATATGACCGTTGTCACCATGACTTCTGCACCAACTTCTGCTATCTCCATTTCCCTGTTAAAATAATGACGGTTACAGTATAATTGATGCAAAAATTGAAGTAAAAAGCCTTAGAGACTTCATATCCGGATTTCATCGAGACTCTGTAGGTAACATGTCAAAATGTTCCTGAAAACTTCCGAGACACAGATAAAAATTCTGAAAATGTAAATGAAAGACAAAAAATTCAATGCTTAATGCATATAGTTGGGTTTCTACAGAATAGTTTTATCTGGTGTTACCGAACATGGGAATATTCTAATCATGCGTTACAACTTATATAAACTTAATTTCGAGATAAATAAATGCATCTCAACTTTAACAATATGATTTTTTAGTTCAGATACATAAATCATTTTGCTTATCAATTTCTCAATTTCATAGGAAAACTGGCAAGGAGGCTATCTTAATCGAACATTTCCTTGACAAGATGCTTTTCAGTGGGATTTTGCAAGGTGTCAGGCAAAACGGAAATGCTTTTGTCCGAAGTTTTGTATCAAAAGATGTACATATTCTCCTACTGTAAGCACTATTTCATTTTTGGAAGCTATATCTAAATGGGAAGTCAAAGGTGTATACTTAGTTGGTGTTGTCCTCCATGATAAATTGCCATAGGGAATACTTCGGGCGTGACGGGATAGTCTTATCATGTTTACGCCCACTATACCGTAATTACGGTAAGGAATGTCACTTTGAAAGAATTTCATCAGTATGCCCATTTTCGGATTTTTTTATGAATTAAAAAAAAAATAAATAATAATAATAATAAAATAAAATAAAATACAATAAAATAAAAAAAAAAAAAAAAGAAAATGGGTCGCGTAGGGGTATTCTTTCACATTTCAACTTCTTCTTCAGGACTATTTGAATAATTTTCATGGAACTTGGTATGAAGTATTCATAGTCCGCAACAAGTGTTGATGTTTTCATCCAGATATATCAACAGATGGCGCAATAAATTTCAGTTCATGGTTTAGCATCAAATGAGTAAAACAAATAGTGTTCATATGAGTGGAATATGCCCACATTGAGGAGGAGGAGTCGGTAATAATTAAATACACAAACATATAAATATATTAGAAAATGAAATAAAATAAAATAAAATAAACAAATAAAGACTATCCCATGTTCTCTATTTTTGCTTAAGATTAAAACTATTACATGTGTTTTCATCATATATATTGTTTGTATTCATGTTTTTTTTTTCTTCTTGTTTTTGCCCAAAATTGATGAATTATAATATTACAATATTGAAGACCTACATCTCATTGGACACAGTCAATACTGCACTCTTTGCCTAGTATGTAATAATTCCCCTCAAATCTTGCTCAGATCTTCAACCGTCTACTTAGCACGTTTGACCTTCTCCACCCTCTAGATATCTGATTAATCTATATAGTGACTGACCAATCATTGAAGGTCTTGGAGAGACCAACCTAGAGGTCATGAACTTTCAAGCATTCATTCTTCCTGCTTGCCAAGTATATAAAATATGAAAACCTAAATAATGAAGTAACTGACGTTTTACAGAAGTAAATACAGGTATACAGGTCAACTTAAGTTAAAAAAAAATGAACTCTAATTCTATTTCAATTTTAAGTATAATACTATAGATTATTCTATTCTATTTCATATTTATTTCATTTGATTCAATTTAGTATATTGATTATACATTTATTAAACTTATTCAATACAAATGTATTTTTTATTTTATCAAATTGCATTTATTGTACTTATACTCTATTGCAAATGTATTTAATTTCTATATTATTTTATTTGATTTTATGTATAAACTTATAGGTTATTTTGTTTGATTTCATTTCTTATTTATTGATACGATTTAGTTTATTTATCCTATATTTACTAAACTTACTAAATACAAATGTATTTTTCTTTTTATCAAATTGAATTTATTCAACTTATATTTTATTGCAAGTATATTTAATTTCTCTTTCATGTCATTACTGTATGTTCTCTATGCATATTTTATTTCAGGTTTCAAGATGCTTAAAACAATTACACTTCTTGCATGTTTTGTAGCATGTCATAGTGATTTTCTAGTAAGTATGAAAACTTGTTTTTTTCTTGATAAATGTCAGGAGGCTGAAATTAAACAAAAATGAGTGTTTGTCCTTCTCCTATTCTTATATTCTCCTCCGTTTGGAGCACTCTAAACCTTGTATATGAAAAAAATATATGTGTCATTTAATTACCATATAATTCACCCAGAATGTCATACATTAAACAGTCAAACTTGCTTTAAAGAACACCTTTATTAAGCAGTCACCTGTCATTTACGACCACTTCTCTCTGTGTCTTACTACTAACTGTTTATATAGATACAGATTTACCTGTATTCAAAGACCGCCTACCTTAATTGATCATTCTTTACCTTTACATTTCCATTTTTTGGCCTCTATAGACAAGAACAGAGAAAACTGAAGATATAATTGACAAGATTAATTGCACATGAAAGCTGCCGTATGATTTATTGGAACTGATTTATAGTTTCAATGCATGAGTTTTTATTTTATGTGAAAGACAAATGCGAGTTATATTTACAATGTGTACACATTTCTAATTAATTCATATCTCAACGGGAGTGACAATCGAACGCAGAACATGTCATTACATATTACATTATATAACGCTATAGTACTTTAAACGTCAGTCTCATATACGATACTTTAAAACCCACAGTTTAGGGTCCATAACGTTGTTAGTGATTGGGCATTGTACATCTGGGGCAAGTTGTTCGAAACTTTAACCACTACTTAAGCTAACCAGTGGTTAGATTTGAGAAACAATTACTTTAATGTATAAGATTTCTTTACCTGAATTACTTTACAAATCTTGTTTCATATGCTACAAATCAGTTTGACTATTACTATGTGTTAAAGTCTGCTTATATATAGATAGAGTCAGATGAAATTTAACCAGTGGTTAGCTTAACCAGTGGTTAAAGTTTCAAACAACTGGCCCCAGAACATTCTATTTGACCATGCTGACAAAGGTGAAATTCATTTATGTTCTATTTTTATAGAATTTTGATATCCACGTCATTGAGAAGCAGCAACTATATGTCCAGAAAATACAGACTGACCTCTACACTGACCACGTATACTATCTGACACCGGCACATGGACATGTCCTAGAATCCCACATTCTGCAGGACTTCAACAGAGTGAGTCCTATATAAATTATACATGGCTGGAGTCCCGAACCAGCATGAAATTCTTTCTCATTATCGACACTTGGTGTTTTCCTTTTCTGTGATCCGTGATTTCATTTACAGTATTCCATTAACAGGCTTGACTCTAACTTGAATGGAAAAGGTGTTCTTGAGAATTTGTGAAAGGAGTTGAATTTCGACACTTATCTCTTTATATGGTCACATGTATTCTGAGCATATACTGTTTTGATAATTGCAAATGTTCCTTTGAGTAAAATGTATCTTGAAACGGGAAACACAATCTGAATAAGGCCCAATTAGGTAATCAGATTTTGTTGTAAACAGTAAATGGAAGCCTATTAATAATATTTATAGCTGTGCCCGACTTACAAGAGGCGTAATTGTGTATAAATACTGGAATGAAATTACTGAATGATGTAATTCCACAAGAAGTGGTCCAATTAAATTGAAATTTTGTTGATATTTTAAAATCTAAAAGTTTTGCCCAGCAAGACTCATTTCAAATACATGTAGAACAGTCTTTATGTGAAATTACACACCAAGTGGAGAAGAGAAAAAGGTTGCACTACAGAATTTTTCTTGGCATGTTGATTATTGCTGTTTAACCCCGTCATATAATGCATTGGGTAATAGTGAAGTCACAATGACGTTATGTTATGTTTTGGCGGGTTTTCTGCAACATTCTATAAAATTGTGTATTGCATTAACACAGCTGCTTAAATAACCGGAATAAACATTATTCAGTGTCTTATACTCACTTTTAACGTTTTGACAATATATCTTCAATTGGACCATAAGAACCCAGGTATTAAATCATTTTATTTACTGTTTATAGGGGTTCCAGCTGGCATGTATGCCCTCTATACGTGAATGTCATCTAAGTCTGCTTGATAAACATAATTACCCAAATGCAGGAAATACAACTGAATCTATTGCTCATATGTGGGTAAGTAATATACATCACCGGATTTCTCTGTATTAAAAGGAATTTAGATCTTATTCTATCGGAAGATGCAGTAAAGGTAGACAGCTCCTCCCTCCTATACATCTATATATTTGCTCAATGTTGCAAGTGTTTTCCGGGAAAAAATTAAGAGTTTCTATAATAATTGCTGATATTTTTGATTTCATGCTGTTGTAATATTCATCATATCATCAACTTGTTGACATGAAATTTATTTCTCTTATAGTAAGTGTTTCCTCTTTTTAATTGACTGAAATCACCTCTGTTCAGAACATTTTCATATTTATTGATTGACTGGTGTGTCATCGTTATGATCTTTCGTTTAACTATGATTTTCGCCTAAAATCAGAAAATAATTAAGAATATTTCATATTTAAGAGAATGCAAATGGTTTTACACATATATAACAATAATATTATTAATATATGATTAAAGATACTGCAATACTACCGTCTACGATTAAAGTCATACCCTTTAATACATTGGGCATGTTTCGGATTTCTTCCCATTAAAATGAGGCAATATGTAAAACTCGAAGCAAATACGTATATCTGCAAATCCATCCATATCATTTGAATTGTTATAATCATCCATCTTCACAAGGTCAAATTTTTGTTATCCTAAACCTCAGATTAATCTGTGACAGGATTATTCACTATGCCGCTAAGAATTATGTACCACAGATGAGGTCACGGATTATTGACAGTGACAAACGAAAATGAAATAGAGGTGCTCAAATGATTTTGCAACATTTCATACATTGAGTGTCTATGTACAAATGTTTAATACACAGCATTACCACATACATAACATTTTTCATGAATTCCCAAATAATTTCTCAACATTTTATACATGGGATGACTGCAGATATAACATTCGTCGTGAATTCCCATATAATTTTCAACAATTGATACATGGGATGATTTTAGCGCTACTAGAGTACAAAATGTTCTCAGCATCACAATGTCATGACAGGGACTTTAAAAAGGGAAACGAAAAATTATATCCAACTCAGTGCTAAAACCCTGCCCTGTGTTCTGTCATGATTTTAGTCCAGTAGACAACGGTGTATTAATATCTGACGGTAAATGGATGAAACCTTGATATTGAATCCTCGTATTTCAGAATAAAGGTGTGAACAGTATAGTGGACAGCTCAGCAACTAAAGTTGAACAGAGGGTGTTTATTGATGGAAAAGAAATAACAAACACAGCCTTCCTCAGCAAGGAATTTCGAGAAATGCTTACGCAGTTCGGATTTCCTCTACACAAAATTTCAATTCTACCAGCTAATGCCGTTGTTTTGAACGGCACCCTATCTGGTAAGTCTATATTGATAATTTCATTTACAATTGTGTTTAATTTTTGTTATAAGAAGTATTATACAGATCCAGGTATTTTTGTATTTTATTTAATGTATTTTGTGGCATCTCATTTTGGTCAGCGATAGAAAGATTTGTATAGTTTGGAATAGAGTCTGTTTCCCTTAGTTGGGCTGGAATCCTTCATTATTCCCATACGGAGGGTAATATACCTATCTCATGTACCTATCTCAGGTGTGAGATGTTTTCACCTTTTTGATAATGGTTCATGCTTTATGATACACGCAGATAGTAATGTCATATGATTGATACATAACACAATTCCCAACCGAATAAGTGATTAGCGTATTACGTGTCATGTCTACCGTTACGCCGGTTCTCGTATTTTACTTCTTATCCCAAAGATTAGCCTCCGGCGGCATTAGAACTTTGGAATTATAGGTGAAAATCCACCTAAATGATTGAATCAGCAACGCCGGCTCTTTCTACGTTTCACTTTCTCCACCCAGTCTAGGCGTAATACACTCATAATGCGTTTGAAACATTTTGTTTTGTATATACAAACAAATTATTTATTTTGTCTTTTGATTATTCTGCTTTTGCGGTGAGTGGGAAGATTGGCCCGTAAACCGGTTAACAACATCAGTTGATTGACTATTCTCAGTATAATCGAATATGTTTGAGATGTCCTTTCGTGTTTTGTCATATCATCACATTAAATATTGTATATTTGCGGGGCGATTTTTCTGTCATACGGCTGAGTCAGTATTTTTTATTTCTTCCTTTACAAGTTTATAATAAACCATAATAGAAGTTTAAAATGAAACGAAACATTTCGTTTCATTTATTAGATTGAATATAATTACGGAAAATTATGTTTGTTTTGAATCATATCCTTGAAATAGCTTTATCAGGCTTGATGCTAATGCAAACTTATAGTAAAATTGATTTTAAGAAGTAGATGAATAAATAGACAAATGAATAAAAATAAATAGATAAATAAATATCAATAAAGTATCTTAAATCTAAGTTGAGATCACGTTTCGAATATATTTCAGTCAATAAGAGGACGGCATCAATTAACGCCTTCCCATTAAACTGTGGTAGCAAAATGGCCGAGATGAGATATGGTTATTCTGACAGAACAATATGTTCACATATATTCCTCTGCCAAGGGTAAGTATTGTGTTTGGGTTTTTTGTGTCTTGATTATTTATCTCAGATTTGTTAATGTTTGAAATGTTCTTAATTCATCACAGGAGTAGATTTGGTTCACAGTTCAGGCTGTCATAGCAGCATTCAATCAGAGAACGCTCAAATCTCCCGCGCACCTGATCTCACCTCACTTTATTTGGGGTTCACATTTGTCTAAATATGACATTGTACACGATATTGTCTTTTTATTCCATGGACTTTGAGATGTGGTTAATCCTTCGGTACTTTTTCGTTGACCAGAATTCAATTACTGGGTGTCACCTTTAGGAGTTACCAAAGACATTAGCTCTTATGCTGAGATACGGTTGGTCAGTCGATCGGTGTTTGATGCCACATGTAACAATTTTCAGTCATATCGCGAAAGCTGGAGATGAGCAAGTCTTGAATGAAAAGAACGAAAACAAAATATTGAAAACATCTTAAATCAAAATTAATGTAAAGAATAATTATGCTAGTTTTGTTCCACACATAAGGAGCTAGGAAAACTTAAGCCATACTCGCACTTACCACGAGTTCCTGTATACACCAAAAAATATTCACGAAAGAATTGATCATTACTCTGTCTTTAAATAGACAAGTAGCAAAAGGTTTTGTGATGCTCTTATTTTTTTTTCTAGTTTTGTTTGTTTGTTTTTTTTTTATTTTCTTTTTCTTTTTTTTTTTTATCTTTTTGGCGGGGTGTTTTTGTTTTTGATCATTACATTACTAACAGTGCAGTTCTGCGGTCATACGGCTGAGTCAGATTCTTTTCCTTCATACCTACACAATTTGTCTGCGATATATAAATATTCCTAGGATATACTAAAAGCTGGACTAACAAATACAGATGCACATGATTTTATGTATCTGAAATTTACATACATACATGAAACAAACCGTGAGGTGAATTTCGTGAATGTTTCAACTAAAGTAAGTGCGTGCATATTGCAACATGGTCTTAAATAATTGTACATTACATTTTTTTTTTCAGGCGACCCTCACCAGATCCAAAGGGAATAGGATTAACCTGTAATAATCGTCACGTGACGACAGATATGTATTATCATTGTCTGTGTTGCCCTGGTTACTACAATCTGAATGATGGAAAGCATTGTCAATGTCACAAATACGATCCAGGATTTGTTATTCCTACTCATGTATCTTAATGTAAAACATTGATAAAATCGGTTATAAAATCAAGTGGTTTATTTTTGTTATTTGAAAACATTAGAGACTGTAAGCTGTATGGTAAGTCGGACTACTTCGTCAGATGTTTGTTTACTAGTTCTTGAATGTTTATCGTAGAACGTTGCTGTGAGTTCCACAGTGACATTGCAACCTAATAAAGATATGCATGAATTACAATGCATTTATTTCCTACGCGTAGTATAAACGAAAATAAATTGAGAAAATCCTCACATATCATGTCATGAAAACTACACAGTAAGAAAAAATAGGAGTTACTGGCTCAGTTATGTGGCAGAAGTCACCATGAAAATACAAAATAATCTGAAATATGAGATGTTCATTTGACATGAAATAAGTACGAGCGTGGTGTGAATAGACAGTCTGCGAACATATAACATAGCTGACAAAGGGCAACACAATAAAATTTTGATAGCAAGTTAAAATCCCTTCGGATTTTTCTTTGGAGCTCTTTTAACAAGAATGTTAATCCGACGCAAATGTTAAAAAAAAAGGAGGAGTTACTGGCTCAGTTATGTGGCAGAAGTTACCATGGAACTATACAATGCATGAATATAAATAATATAGTAGAACATATAACACATTACAAAAATATTTGATTGTAGTGCAATTACGATACCGACTTAGGACGGTCATTTAATTTGACAAAAGCCAAACAAATGGTGTGGTTAACCGGTTTACGGGCCCACCTTCCCACTCACCGTAACAGCAGAACAATCAAAGGACGTACATTTAAAAATTTATGAATAATCCTCCATGTAAAGAACAAGGGTCAAAAGGTTATAAGGTCAAAAGACAACAAGTAAACAATTAACTAGGACATTTAATGATGAAAAGATAAGTTCGATGAGTCCTGTGTCGAAAGTCGACGGCTATTGAAGTAAATAAGAGGGTTTCTAGAGAATGAGACATTATTCTAACCCTTAGGTTAAAAAAATTACCAACAGTACGTAGATATAGTGATGGTCATTAACCAGTTATCACAGTTTTTATCTTTAAAATATTTGTTATAATATTCGAATAAAATTATGAATCATATAAGAAAAACCTTTTTATTATTGAAATTTTTCATTAGTTTATGAGAAGATGGAAAATTGGAGATATTGTATAACCACTCAAGTAATGTCACCTTTTAATTTTTTCAGACTATTACAATTTGGATATGATAATTGCGTTTTAATTTCTATGGCTTTTTGTTGTTTTCGTTTTGGTGTTTTAATTTCACAACTTACACGCTATGCCATAAAACATTTACTCAAACAGGGCTAGGAAATTGTAACCGAAAGAATTCTATGGTCGATTCAAAGATATTGCAGGACAGTATGAATTTGTATGACGTTCTGGAATACGACCATACACACTAATATCCGTTACCAATTTCACAAATTATCTGTATGATTTTGCCATTGAAGACGAATATTTATATGGAGCACCCGGTACAGGTGAAGTATGTAAAATACGAAAATAACTGGTGTCACATGACTATGGCACTAACAACAGTGTACCACAGTGGGCATTCACGTACCCCTGAGACCAGGTGTCCGCGTTATAACAGCATGCTAGCAGGAAACGCTTACCTTGTCAAGACACGTGGTCTGAGGGGAGATTCGCAAATGTTCCCGATGCAACATCACCACGGAATTTGCAGTGTTTAATTGAAATGTTCATATAGGACACTGACTTGTACGTAGTAGATTTAATAATTTGCAAGGCCGGTTCATGCTAGAATTAATCGAACAAATGTCACACACAATGATTATCCATTGTCTACAACTCTTGATGCTTGTTTCATTCAATCCAAGAGCTACGAAATGAAGCTTTATATAATGATATTTCAGGATGGATGGATAGTGTGTGGATGGATGGAGAAAGGGAGGGATGGATGAATGTAAATCAATAGTAGTAAAATTGTTCAAACAGAAAAACGAAGACGAAATAAAAAAGTAAAATAAAGAAGAAAATAATGAAAATAAGAAAAAGAAAAACGTACTATGACAAATACATCATTTGATCCGGGAATTTGAAGTCAAGAACGATAACTCCGAAGGAGGTATAATTTCAAAATGTTTTATAACTCTTAGTTGACGGATTGTTTTATATTGGATGATGATAAATAAATTTAAACTTATTCTTTATTGAAATGAATTTTGGCCAGATCTTGCTTTGTAGAATTTTTATATAAAAACGTTAATCCAAATTGAAATTTTGATAAAATTACGATCTTTTGGATATAATTTTCATTTACGACTATGCTATTTCGATAATGTTCTATGACCATATCTTTAGAATTATTGATGTCATTGCAATTGTTTAGACTCACAGATCATAGGAAATCATTGCGCAATGTTAACAATATTCTATCATAAGTCTAGTTTTCAGTGCTTTTGTACTGACATGGAATATATACTTCAAATTTTCAGTCAACAAATCAAGTAAATCACTCTAAAACTAAGGAGTATCTCCCTCATGCATAGCTCTGTCCTTTGTCCTTTTTGGTTCACTTTTCGGTCAATTTTGTTTCAACACTGCTCTTTCAAATATTTATATATTTTGAGAATTCCAATCATTTGGCCAAAAGCATTACTGAAGAGACATACGTTGTCGAAATGCGCATATGGTGCACGTAATTAAAAGGTATATATATTCAATATTTATCATAAACACTCTTACATATAGATCTGAAAGTTTGATTGGCTGTTCTGCATGCCAATCGCTGAGAATTTTAACCACTGTTTCAGATGATTCGAAGATATAAACAAAGTACAATTTAATGCATGATAAAATATACTGAGTTCACACAGTTCTAGTCCTACAGATGTCTATTTCCGTCTTCTTTGACATATAGAAATCAGAATAAGTACGTTATTATATGTTCGATAAGGAAATCTCGGTCGAATTCGTCCGCCAATCACAGTGGTGTACACATTTGTAGCACTTGTTCAAGGTTATATATAATTTCTTATCATTATAAAAAGGGAAAAGTTACAAGATTTCACAACATATTTACTTAAACTGTAAGTTAGTTTACATTACATAGATCTGCTAATTTCGAACGTCCAACAACGCTCAAACATGACACATTTTAAGTTCACTTTGCTTATAGAAAAAGAAATGACAAATATAGGTACAGAAAATAATTCTATACTGATTTTCCTTTTAGATTTCGAGATGTTCGCAAAAGGCATTCTCCTTTGTATTTTTGCAGTGTGCTATGCTGAGAAATTGGTGAGTATATTTATTATTTCAAGGCAGATGCTTCAGTTCTGCGGGTAGTAAGATGCTTTCCCTATTTTAAATAGTAAATAGAGGTTTTTATCTGTTCACCGCGGATGCTGGAGTATTAACACTCGAAACGAGTTCACTCCAAAATGGGAAGAAAAAGAAATGCCTACTCTTCCATTACAACTGCCATTTATCCTGGCTTTTCAAGGAATATTTTTCATTACAGTTCAAGACCCTTTTTATCCTTGAATCAGTACATTTTCACGTTATTGGTTATATCCATTGTTTATTTTTTTTAAAAAACATAAATAATTTCAGAAATAGCGTATGAATTGTTGTATTGTCATATTTTCGTATTACATCTTTGTATGTTTTTAACATATATATGAAATGCAGGTTTTTCTTATCCATTCTCTGTACACATGCAAATACAATGCAGTCTAGACAGAGAGTCGAAAGTGAAGAAAATTGAGTCTGGCATATCGGTAACAATGTATAGCAGATTTTAATAATATTTCCTTTTTTACAGAAATTTGATATTCATGTTCTTGAGAATCAAGAACGATATGTACAAAATGTACATGCTGACCTCTACAATAATCATGTGTTTTACCTGACTCCGGCGCATGGACGTGTCCTAGAATCACACATTCTTCAGGATTTCAATAGAGTTAGTGTAACAATTATAAAAAAAAAGTTATATTTAGATATTATAATCTCATATTAGCTAAAGACACTATACATTTATATAAAACCAAGAACATGCTTGCTCATGGTTAGGATAATGTTTATAAATTTCAGAATAGTAAGCATCTGTCAATTCAACGATTTCAAAATCCAAGTCTATAGATATCTGTATGTGTAAAATTTAAAACCGTTAATTGCACCACAACATCTATCTTTCTCTACCTCTGACAACAATTAGCTTCACCTATCATTAGTTTATATTTTATATGGACAAAGGATTACTCCTCAGGCCCTTACATATGAATCATGGAATCATCTTCGTCCCTTTTCGTAAATTTGCACAGGATTTTTAAAGTGTACAGAAGTCTCACTTGATTGTATATGTTATATACACAGTTATTTACACTATGTCCACGTCAAAGATCCACATAAACATTGTATTTACATTGTCGTATATTGTCATGAAATATTTGTGATATCTAAGTGAATCACTAATAAGAATTTCTTACAGGGATTACAGTTAGTATGCATGCCCTCCATTAAAGAATGTCACATAAGTGCACTAGACAAACACAACTATCCAAACGCTGGAAACACAACGGAATCCATTGCACATATGTGGGTAAGTGTTATCATTGCTTTAATATATGTGGATAAGAAATGAGGTTGAATCTGTGTTATGATATATGTGGAAAAGAAATGACATCATATTAGTCTTATGACATATGTGGATAAAAATGAGGTCGTATCATTGTTATGATATAGGCGGATAAGAAATTAGATTGTGCTAGTGTCATGATATATGCGGATAAGAAATGAGTTCGTATCAGTGTTAAGATATACATGAATAAGAACCCAAGCCGTATCAGCGTTATGATATATGTGAATAAGAAATGAAGCCGTATCAGTGTTGTGATATATGTGTGGATAAGATATAAGACCGTGTTAGTGTTATGATATATGTGGATAAGAAGTGAGGTCGTATCATTGTTATGATATAGGCGGATAAGAAATTAGATTGTGCTAGTGTCATGATACATGTGGATAAGAAATGACTTCGAATCAGTGTTAAGATATACATGAATAAGATCTTAAGTTATATCAGCGTATGATATATGTGGATAAGAAATGAAGTCGTACGCAGTAACGTTAAGGCACTCAACGACGTGATTGACATTATATAGTCTATATTTAAAACCGCATAAGAAATAGAATAAATATTATTTCTGCAAAAATGGTAAAAATGCAAATTGTTTAACAAGTTTAATTTTTCACACATTTAAATTTTATCCCTAGTTGTTTGTAATCACGTGACTGCTATATATAGCACATGTAGTATTAACAACAAACATTCAACAAGTGCAAGGGCATATTGCCCAATTTGGTAATAAAATTTTGTAGTAAATAATAAATGGAAACCCATCATCAATATTTATAGCTGTGCCCAACTTATAAGTGGCATATTTGCGTATAAATACTGCGATGTAGTCTTATAAGACATTGTCTAATTAAATTGAAATTCTATTGATATTTTATAATCTAAAAGTTAGGCCCAGCAAGACGCATTTAAAATACATAGAAAACAGTCTTTATTTGAAATTACACAACAAACATAGTTGAAGAAAAAGTTGCACTACAGCGTTTTTTGACGTGTTGATTGTTGCAGTGTCTCCCGCTTCATATAATACACTGGGCCATAGTGACGTCACAATGAAGTCACGTTATGTATTGGCGGGTTTTCTGCAACATTATGTAATTGTGTATTTCCTTAACAGAACTGCGTATCAGCGTCATGATATATGTGGATAAGAATTGAGGTTGTATCACTGTTATGATATATGTGGGTACTAAATGAGGATCTGTTTTAAATGATCTGTTTTATAACATATGTGGTAAAGAAACGAGGTCGTTAGGTGTAAATGTTTTAGCTACCGTACTTTCTACGCAGGATGAACTCTCTATTAGATATTTTGTGCCACGTACATCTTTTTGATAAAAAAAAAACATCTATGGACTATCCGTTTACGAGTTACATCAGTATCATTCACATCAGGGGTTGTACCGACTGAGGGAAAGTAAAATAGTGAAAATGAAGGGCACGGTTATGTATAGCTGTGTTTGGTGTATTTCCTTTTATAAAGACTCTCTTTTTATCAAAACTAGCAGGAAAACTTCAAATGATATTCTATTTCATAGAAACTTCTTAATTTTGTATACATGTTTTACATATAGTCAATTAGAAAAAACCCACAAAACAAAACAAAACAAAACAAAAACAACTTCTAGCTACTTTTATACAATATGGAAGATTTTGACATGGATATTATGATTTATAGAAGTTTTTGACATGCATGTTATGATGTATAGAAAGTTTTGACATGTACAGTATTATATGTAGAAGTGTTTGTCGTGTATATTCCGATGTACTGATGTTGAGAGTGTCAGAACAGTAAGAACTGAAATAACTGAATAGTTGACTACTTGTTATTCTACATAAATATTGTTTCATTCAGTAGAAATATTGACATTTTTATTTCCGAAAATTAAATCAAAAGATGAACAAACATGATAATGATAATTAATTCTTTGTTGTGGATACATCTAAAATTATTACAGATTTAAAATGTATTATGCTAACACATGAAATGAGAGAGGGAAAATTGAAAATGGTCATTTGACTACATTTTCAACCTGAATACAGGAAACAGCAGAATTCTATGGCCATAGTCCTTAAAGTTTACTCAAAGAATTTAATACTTACACCACTGTTCTGTATTTCAGAATAAAGGAGTAAATACTATTGTTGATACCACAGCAACAAAGGTAGAGAACAAAGTATTTCGGGATGGGCCTGCCATAACAAATACTGCTTACCTGAGCAAGGAATTCCAGGACATGTTAGCTAAGTTTGGGTTTACTCTTTACAAAGTTAGTCCTCTTCCGAAGGACGCCATGGTTGTTAATACTACAATGACAGGTAAGTACAAAACGTTTGAGAAAAAGAAAAATATTTGATTTAATTGTTCAGTCAAAAGATAGTGTTTACAGCCAACAAAGGTTAAAATTGAAATTCGATATAATAGAGGTGATACCACAGTGGCCCTCCCAACAACGTCATTTGCTGGACATTCATGGACATCTTTGACGCAAATGTGCAATAAAGCGCCCTGATGTATACCAATGGTCTTGTGCTTCGCTTCTCGTAGCCGCCATGAGAAACAAAAATATCCCCAAATTTAATTGCCATTGTATAAACGATATAGATGTGGTCAAACGCTGCATAGAAAGTGCAACAGCCAAACTTAGGAGAGAAAATAGGTTGTGCGAAATAGTGATGATTATTATGATAATAATAGAAGTAATAATTATAATATAATTATTATTAACATTGATGACAATGTTAAATATTAGCACTGAAAATAAATCATACTATTTTAACGATTTTTCAGCCAGAAAACGTCAAGCAAGTATCAATACCTTGCCATTGAACTGTGGAAATAAAATGGCCGAGATGAGATATGGGTATTCAGATGCTACAATATGCGCTCATATATTTCTTTGCCAAGGGTGAGTGTCTAAGCCTTAGTATTTTCTGAGTACAATTCTTAAAGATTGCTGAAATAGTTAGTTAGTCATCAAAGGGAAAGGGAATGACATCTGACTTATTGATTGTACGACAGATGCAATACCGACGTAGAACGGTCAATGGAGTCACACACGGTACTGAATTGGTTTGGTTAACGAGTATGCGAGCCCACCTTCCCACCCCTTTCATTTTTTTGTTTATTTGGTGGTTTGCTTCACAAATATCTATACTTTCGGCTTTGGTAATTTCGGCCCTGGGCTTTACTGAAGATACATAATTTGTCGAATTGATCATATGGTTCACAAAATTAATTCACGTACATGTTCTTATATCAATGATGAAATTCATGTATTGAAAGAGAAAAAATAATACCCATACATATGATTCATTATTAACAAACTGACGCAGAATAGACAAAGCATTCTCTCTTTTGTAAAACGCATACGGGCTTTTCATGAAACAATAAGTTTCTATACATTTACATTAGCCTTAAATTAATGATTGATATCTAATTATGTGATAATCATATTTCCTTTAATTGTTCTGCCGTTGTGGTGAGTGGAAAGATAGGCCTGTAAACTGATTAACCACACCAAATGACTAATATTATTTCAGTGCCTCAAATGCATTACAATTGAATTTATTGTAATCTTTTTATGTCTTTACTGTTTGCTTTTTTATATACATAGTCTTCAGTGAATAATGTATTTAGCTAATAACATTTCTGTTTTAGACGTCCTTCACCTGATCCTTCAGGCATTGGATTGCATTGCAACAACCGTCACGTGACAACAGACATGTACTACCATTGTTTATGCTGCCCTGGTTACTACAATCTAGATGACGGAAAGCATTGTCAATGTCACAAATATGACCCAGGCTTTATAATACCTACTCCGTGAATTTCATTGAAAATAAAATAAAGACATTATATACTGACCTTTTGTTTTCAAAACTGATTCGAATAAGCGCTGGCAAAGGAGAACAGAAATTTACGGAACTGCATGGCAGAGAGTTTCTTAATATAAAACATCTGATGTAGGGATTGAACTACGCCGAGTTTTTAAATAATGATAAATTACTTGTACTCGAAGACCAAGTCCTTGAGCAAAGCTCCCGAATTCCATTATAACTTATGTTCGCCTGTATGAGTTTCTGTTTTAGATTGTAGTAGTAGAATGTAGAATCATCTGACTTTAAGACAAGCAAAACTCGATGCCGCTGATATAAGGACTGACAGACCTTGAACAGCGGTATGACTGAATTCATATTCCAGATTTAATTATTTATGGACTCATAATATCGGGGATGTAATATATCACCAAAGATGTTTTATTATAAATCTTCGTATAAATAGTAAGTTAAATGCTAAGATAGAGAGCAGCAAAAAGACACATATTTACTCCTAAACAAAACAGAACACGTGGACAATCAATGACCCCTGGAAGAAGAGTTGGCATCAACGGTTATGGCGGAGAAAAATATTCCATGCTGACAGGTCACAACTGCTGTGATCTCACCATAAATTTGGACGCTTAATATGTGATCCGAATTTTTTTAAAACACTGTTCCTACTTTCCATGCATTTTCGTACATTTGAGGTATCATCTTATTTAAAATATTGTCAGTTCTATTTTAAAAGGACCTGATCCGAGACTGGAAAATTATAGCATGAAAAGGATAAATTACGACAATTTCTTATTTTTCCTGTATTGCATAGATTATAGACTTTGCGTTAATTGCAAAATTTAAAACTAAATTTCCTCAATGTTTTCGTAGATTAAAAGTAATTGAGTCGAATTAAATTCGGTTGGTTTCAATTCTCCAAATAAGGCGATGTTTCGCCCATAGTCATGCGCGTGCGCGGATATTCACTGTAGGAAACAACAACAATGGTCATATGGAGGAATACGAGCACGGGAAAAGCAAAAGAGCGGTTGAAAATAACTATACAAAGACTCAGAGGCAAAAAAAAAAAAAAAACAAAAACAAAAGTGGGACAAATGGTAGAATAGGGTAAAGCTCGAGTTTCATTGTCACGTGATTTCATCTGACCGTCCTCATCAATATTCAAGGAGATGGCGTGGTTATGTTGCAAATTTAAAACGGGCATATCTCTTTAACGACATCGACTTTGGTAACGATACCTTTTACACATCTTAGATAATATACTTACAATCGACTGCCGTTAATGAAATCCGTTTACATTTTTTTTATACTTTTCCCGACTTTAATCGGACCATATTCCTTTAATTTCTACGATTTGAAATAGTTGAAGGAAAGCTCCCTAGGGTTAAAGCTAGATAAGCAGTATAAAAACTCTTAAATACTTTCAATTCATTTTGGCGCACCAAAAGAACGCCAAATTGACTCAGAACCAGGCATGCATGGACTCTATTTCAAATCTCCAGTATAACATTGGTATTGTTTAAATATGCAATGAAGCTCCGACCAGGATTCTGGAACAAGCAGAACTATGTTAAGCGAACTTCTTTGTAATCAGTATTTTATTGTAAAAGACGTCGTGCAGTGATGATAAAGAGGAATTGTTTTGTGGTATCTCTGGAAATGTTAATATAATGTTATTATATCAATTATTTCATTATTTACGCACTCAGAATCGTATTACATTACGAACCCAGAAGTTCGATACGCAGTCCCTACCTCTCCCCTTATATCCCCAAACTCATATATAAGCAACATATTACTTCTTGTATTTTATACTTATTACCCTCAGATGGTTTGACTTAAGTGTTACTATACATACACTTTTCTTGATGACATGTGGCAATGACACTTTCTACAGTGTTGGTTCACATTCAGTTATATATACAGTGCTGAGATATAATTGTTTCTTCTGTATGTAAAGGCATTAATGGCAGGTGTGTCTAGCCAATCAGGAGACGTTTAGTCCTCCTGGGCATCTGGTTTCACTTCTGAATTTCAGGGGTCCGTGAATATCCACTATGGTACATTGTTGTTAGTGTCATACTCACTTGACACCAGTTACTTTCGTATTTTTGCCATAAGATACACATTTGAGTTCTTCAAATCAATGTTCATAAAATACAAAGACTGTGCAAAAGATGTTTTTCATATTACAATATGAAATCATGAATATGTACAGTACAACGCGTGATTCATTTATTGTATGCATACATAACTGACTGTAATACGAGTTACGAAAAATTAATAACTCTGTAGTACGGTCATTGAATATCACATTTTCCTAATTCATCTTATAAATACTTTGTCTTACCTATATACCTTTCCACATGTACTCCGGCAAACATGAATCATAGGTATATTATGATGATGTTTTACCATATTTAGTACACGAAGGAACAAGTTCTAGATTTAATAAATAAGCGGAAAACATCGTCAAACTTTCAACATTCTAGAATATTGTGGCACAAAGGACGAATAAGTCTGTCACAAAACTTTGCTTATAGTCGTGTTGTGTAAAATGTATCGGAAAAGAATTTGAGAATAAATAAATAAAAAGAAAGAAAGAAGTAAAGGTATGTATATATTTCAGTATTTAACTGTGGAAAATGGAAAATAACAATTGATGATTTCAGTGAGGGATTAATGCAAGGTCTCTTAGATAGAAAATAAGAAAATAATATTTATGTCAACAAATTTATTACAACAAGAATGCAATGTGTATGACAAGGCAGTGGGTCACTACCCAAATCCGCTCTTTCCCTCTTTCTTAAGCCGATATGTTTCTGATAAAATCCTCTATTTTCATTTCAGATCTGAAAAGGGGATGTTAGGTATCCTATTCCGTCTCAATTTTGTAATTTTACAGTTGTTTAATTATTAAGGATGGCAGTTTTACCCATTCTTCTCTTTCACATTACTGGTAAGTTGTCTACGGAATTTATTTTTAAACCATGAAAACTGCTTCACAGGCTTCAAACTTTCAAGTGCAAGATATTTCACTCATTGAATGCATTTATATTTTGTTACAGTAATATCTAGTAGAATAAGACACAAATTTTAATAGGCTGAAGCTGCACTGAGCTGAAGCTGATTTACTGGGTTTGAACCCGACTTATCACTATCCTTTCTTGACATTAAAACGAAAAGCCCTTTTTACTAGTTCGGATAGGTCGGTTAAATCAGTAGAATTTTTTTTGTGCAATATATCAGGCAATTGCTGTCACTACATCATTATACACTATCTTGGCATGAATTAAATCATCATAATAAAAAAGTAAATAAAAATGTCAAATCCAAATGCATGCACACATACAAGATTGAAACCTTTAGTGAATTGCAAATTTTCGACTTCACGACATTTATCCAGTAATTTAAAAATTGTCCATCTTTTGAAAAGACTATATTATAAAGAAAAACACAACCCCCCACCCCCCACCCCCACACACGTCTTGCTTTTTTGATTTTGTCGAATAAACGTAGCAGCTAAAGATTTGAAAAATCAAAAATAGATTTCCCCGAGTCTCGCACGCTGAGAGTGGAGCTTTCACTACTGAAAACATCGAGCGAGGTTCTTGCGACTCGCAAGACTTCTATTTGACAGAGCATTTGTAAACACTTTTCAATGTTTCTCACCTCGACCAGTAATGGCAAACAACGCACAATTACCTTAAACTCATTTCAAGTTCACCCACATCACCTCACACTGACTCTGCATTGCTAAATTTCTTTTCCTAAATAAAACTCAAAATCTGATTTTAATGAGTGTAACCCTTGCTGATACCGTGCATGTACCGTGGACATTGGATTTGGGCGTGTAAAGCCGCGGACACGCGTGGACACTGTCCCTGTATATCGGCCATATTGACCGCGTATATAGGTGGTCATTTACCTGTGTCCGCGCCGTCAGACGGTCAAACGTGGACACGAAATATGTCCCGGTAAATGGGTATGATAGTGCTAAAAAGGCAGAGACCTTATGATGATGCGTATTGTGTTTGTTCAGTGAAGCATGAAAAATAACGAAATTAGACTTAAAGATATCTTGATTAATAATCATTTAACATCTTTTTAAATCTCCTCTGCTTGATTACACAATGAACGTTTGAAATGTATCTTAAGATATTCTGCTATTCTAAATATTTTTAAAACTAGAACGCATTTTTTATATAAAAATTTAAAATATAGTGCGCACCTGGAGCACGGACGTATATAATGTTTTAGATATATACGTCCCTGTTTGGACGTATAACTACGTTCTTTATACCCGCATATCCACTTGTCGTAACAGTGCATCAATGGTATTTGAATGAAATCGGTAAAGACAAGCTGATTGGTTATTGTACAGATACGTGTATAAGTGTGATTTAAAAGAGAAAACTGAAGACATCTGACAAAGCTGTATGACAAAAGTCACCAAGGACATGCACACAAAAATGATTTATTATTCCGAGAGTGTGCCGAGTTTCTTTGTAATACCTATTTCGGACTCTTAATTAAAGAAGGCAACGATCCGAATTGAAGAGCGCAATTACTACTTGTGGGGTCAGTTCAGTAAAGCCGACTTTAAAATCAAATAAATTCATATTATATGTGATATGATATTCATTATTGATTGCTCTGATAAACATATTCAGATTTTGAAATATTACATGCGATTACGATGAAATACACGATTGATTAATTCTGGTAAATATTAATACATATGGACATTGATCTTCATTTTATTTTATTCATTATTATTTTCTTTGGTCGGGTTTCTTCTTTTTTATGTATTCTTTTATCTTCCTGGTGAAGTGCAGGCAAACTTTTGAAAAATATTTATAATCTCAGAACAAAAGACAAAGCATGCGCACTGGAGTCGCAAGGGAAACTAGAGTGTCGGTCGTTTTCTTACCTAAACAGTAAAGAAAAGTATCTTTCAGAAACACCCCCCCTCCCTTTAAATTTCTTAGCTTCTTACATATTCCTGCCAAATATAGGGCCGTATGTATCTTATGATTTCATCGGATACGATCGTCTAATTCCGTGTATTAATCAGTGTCATAAGTCAAACCCTTATTCGCTACCAGGGTGAAGTAGAACAATAGACTTCACACAACACGCGTGCTCCAGTCGTAAGGTTACCTGGACTAAGTGCCGTTTGACCTAAACAGAGAGGACCCCCCCCCTTTTTTTATTGTTTTGTCTCGTTAAATAGTCTTTCCCAATACGATCGTATCTATTTTTGTATTAATTTCACGGATACGATCATGCAATTATATATAAAAGATGATGACCCGACTGAACACTGAATCTTGCATGTTTTACATTAATACATACACAAATATATATTTTGGTTGTATTGAAAAAGTTTAAAATACGTTTGCAAACGATATCTCGTGCACAGCAGAGAGAGAGAGAAGGGGGGGGGGGGGGGTTGACGTGTCGTTACTTTAACTCGGTCGTTAGGTGGTTAAATACTTTAACAGGTATTTTATAATGATTTTAATTAACCTTTCATGCAATGATTAAGATCATTACTTTTGCTTAAAATAGCTAATTACTTAATCAGAACACAAAGGAATTTCTTTGAAATTTTTTACGCGGAAATAAATAATCACGTAGTCAACAAATATTAAACAGCATTTCGATTTATTATGAATATTATGAACCTTTATTCAAATGATAACATTATTTAATAAAGATCGGTAGATTGGTTTTATCTGATAAGGCATTTATATTTTTAAAACCACATTTATTTGTCCTTAATATTGCCATCATGCATTATTATAAATGAATTACTTTGCATATAATAAGAGTGTAAATCGTGTGAGCAATTTGCATTTCTTTAACTTCAGATAGATTCTTCTAAATTCGTCTGTTAAATGAAGAATTACAAGCATGTGGAAAAAACTTAACATGCAAACATGTTACTTTTTCGGTTGACTGAACAAATACAATAAAACAACTCAAACAACGTAAAGGCTATTATCCGTGCCGTATGTAGTTCAACTCTGAAACCGGTCTTGTCTCAATCTGAAGTTATCTACTGGCGTGGTCATTGAAAAACGGTCATTTTTTCTTTCCTTTTGTATTATTTAACGAAATATTTCATGATACATTTGCAAAATACCGGCCCATCTATGTAATATCCCTTACGTCCAGTGGGGGACAGGTTAATTAAAAGGTGTGAAAACCTTGTCCGTTTTGACCACCAGAGGACAAATACAGGTAAAAGGTGTGAAAACCTTGTCCGTTTTTGACCTCGCGAGGACAAGTACAGGTAGATGGCAAATTGTATTAGAAAGCATTAACGTGGACAGAAAAGTGGCCTCGCGAGGTGTCCACGGAGGACAGACGTGGACTGCCCACCGTGGCAACGAGGATTTTCCAACTTCCACGCTACATGTACGGTAACATATGAACTTGATACCGCCTCACGTGTGTTCTACTCTGCGATCACAGTACGTGTAATGAATTTTAACGTGTCCTTGCCGCACCTTACATACTAATGCCTTTTGTGACAAAGGCTCTTAGTATAAAGTGGAAAGAGTACCAATGGTATCTAAATGAATGTCAAAGATAAAAGCTTCTACACGCCTACGTGCAAAAAAAGGTACGGTCTATCGAATCTGCCCTTATCTATTGAGTCAAACTGTACATGAGAATTTGTCCATATGCATACTGCAAATGAAATATATGAATTGAATAATCACAGAGCGAATCTCTTTGTTGCAATGTATTTATCTTGCTGCATATTTCTTGTTTCATTATTTCTTACCAATGCACAAGAATGGAGAGAAGAAATGGACGGAATCCGACGTGAGCAAGGATTATTGAAGGAAGTTATCAACAAACTTAAATATGAAAATCAACAACTAAACACACGATTGGTAAGAGTGGAAAAGGAAAATTAAATTCTTCATGAGAAAGTAAAACAATTATTACAAAGCACACAGCAATCGGAAAATGAAACTGACGTTTTTAAAAGAAATAATTATGATACCTCACATCGACCGGGAAATGTATCGATCGCCTCATTAACAAAAGGATTATCTAATGGTAGTTCATTTAGCAAGGAAAAACAAATTCTCACTCAGCGTCAGCACACAGGTTAGTTTTGACGTGAAAGTTTATAACACACTATAATTTTATAGGGAGAAATTCTAATTTAATATGATGTTACGAAATTACGAAAGTATTGCAGAATAGATAAAATTATGTTATCAAACAAAGAAAGCATAGATCTGAAAAGTTCTAATCTAGTAATTAAAATATGATGTACGATCTAATAAGTTCACAGTCAGATATACTTTGATATAATAAAAAAGTGTAAAACCCTATCAAACCATTATTCAAACATTATTCATATTAAACTTTTTGGGTTGTGGAGAGAGAGAGAGAGAGAGAGAGAGAGAGAGAGAGAGAGAGAGAGAGAGAGAGAGAGAGAGAGAGAGTAGTAATAATAATAGTATTTTAAAGCTTTAAGGCACACACTAAGTTCGCTGTTAAAAGTTGAGGGGTTATTCAAATCGCCAAAATGATGAAAACTGAAGTTGGGGAAGTGATTAAGTATCTCTATAATGAAGGGGATGGCTCCCGTAAATGTTCATGGAGACTTCATTAAAAATACTTGTGAAGAAGTCATATTAGTATAGTATTACTGAATTTAGAAGAGGGGGGGGGGGGATTAGAGACGATGAAAGTTCTGGACGTTTTAAAGAAACTACCACAGACGGACATGTTGATATTGTACACACTCTTGTCATGTGTGACAGAAAGCCAAACCTTCATGATATAGCCACATAAGTTTGCATAAGTTATTTGGCTGTTCAGTCAATGTTAACTAAGGCATGTGTAAGCTCTCTGCTAGATAGGTTCCTAGCATGCTCACTGCCGACTGCGATAGGATGCAGCTTCTAGGTTCCTCCATATTCTCCATACTTAACTCCATCTGACTTCTATCTGTTCTCAAAACTAAAAACTTACCAACGTGGTAAGAAGTTTGGAGGCTGTATATAAGTATACAGAGGACCAGAATGAAGCATTCTGATTTGAAGGGATTCAAAAATTAGATCAGAGAGGGAGAAAGTGCATAAAGATGAAGGGCTATTATACTGAAAAATATTTACAATTCTTTCAATCCTGTGTCATTTTAAGAGCATGGGGTCAAGATCTGTTTGATAATACCTCGTAAATACATGTAATAAATGAGATCGATAAATAAGTAAATATATGAATGTAAAGTACAGAAGTAACTGATCATATATAACACTGGCATGCAGAAAAATGCAATATGATAGCAGTAATAGTCTCCGTTTGCTTCGCAACGCTCGCCAAGGCTACTCTAAACATGGTGTTGGTACATATGTATATTTATTATATTCTTGAGAAGAAAATAGAACAACACTGTTTCCCAAGTGTCTCATTCATGTATAATTAAAAAAAATACACTGTCAATATTATCAATTGTGCTGATATATGGATAAATATACATATTTGTAGTTTAAGTTTAGAAACATATGTATTGAATATCACTATTTACACCACATATCATTCCTATTAAAATTTGCCTGGATGAGCACAATAATAAACTTTAGATATTTTGTTCTACCAAATAGATTAAGAATAATTTTACACAATAGGCTTCAGCAGTTGCTTTTTTTTAACATACATATCTCATAACATTGATTTTCATACTGGTGTACGTTATACCTTCAGCTATGATACAATTAGAATAAATATTTGAAATGCTTATGATAAATACAGCGGCGTATTAAGCGCCCCACAGAACGGTTTGTCTGCATTTCTGTGAACTATATCAGCGAAGGCCATCAAGGATCGATTGGTGACAATGGTGAAGTTATAACTGAGTTAAAAGTTAACTCAGATATACGTGGGAAAAGTCATGTTGTTCAAGAAATTCGCTATGATGATGCTGCTGCCACTGGTTTTTCTATTCTTTAACGAAATCAAGGAGATGTTATATACATCAGATCTAAAAATGTTCAAGGATCTCTGCAACTGCTATTTGATTACGAATGGACATATTTAGTATGGAAGATAGCTTAGTTTGCAAAACTTTTCTTGAATTACTTTTTGGCATACAATACTTGGAAAGCACTTCTATTAACTCCACCTCTGAAGGTATCCTTTATATTAAAACAGAGGTATTGTCAAATGCATGAACCGATAATTTTATTTCAACTCTGTTATGTTTTGTGAACAATTTACACATTTAGTATTTTAATATTGGATGTCACTTTTCCTATATTATTATAATTAAAACTTAGCCGTTTATAAGTAGACTTGTGACTCAAGTTTCGACAGATTTACGTGGTGAAAAAATGTGGGAAATGTTCCAATGAATGCTGAGACATAAAGTTACTGCAAGTTTCAGGAACTTACAGTAAAGTGATGTTTCTGCACCGGAAAGTGGCGGAAACAAAAGCATATTTATCTAACACCACTATTTCAACAGCATCTCATTCATGTTAACATTTCCTTGGGTGAACACTTTAATGAATTTAATGTGGATATTTTATTCTACTAAATGGATTAAAATTATTTTCTACAATAGGTCAGAGAATGCATCGAGGTTCCATCTCTTCAACAGTTGCTTTTTCAGCATACATCTCTCAGAAAATTGATTATCATATTGGTGTACATCATACATTCGTCTATGATACTGTCAGGACAAATATTGGAAATGCTTATAATAAATACAGTGGCATATTCACCGTCCCACACCACGGTGTGTATGCATTTATCTGGACTATATCAGCGGAAGGCCGGGATCCTCAAGGTAATCGATACGGTGAAATTAGGACCGAATTAATCGTAAATTCAGCGGTACACGGGAAAATTCATGTTGATACAGAAAGTCATGCTGATGATGATGCAGCCACTGGTTTTTCTATTCTTCAGATAAGTCAAGGAGATGTTGTATACATCAGATCTGAAAGTGTCGAAGGATCTCTGCAAAACGTTTATAGTCAAGAATGGACATTTTCAGGATGGCAGATAGCTTAGTTTGACAAATTATTTTTGAATTACTTCGTTTGGTATATAAGACTTAGAAATCACTCACCCTATGTCAGTGAAAGTACCATGTATACACACCTGTATATATATCAAAAAGATGTATTGTCAATTACATGAACCGATAACTTTCTTTTAACACTTCTGTGTTTTATTAACAATTTACACATTTGGGTTTTTTTTACTATTGGATGTCGTCTTTGTCATTTTATTATAGATAAAAGCTATTCATTTAAATGTAGGCTTAAATATATGAAATGTAAATTAATCTGCTTCCAGAATAAGAAAGCAAATCTTCGCATGTGCACTATAGGGAACCATATGTTCATTCTTATTAATGATGCTTAGATGTAAGAAAGATGCTCAATCTGTGACATTTCTTAAGTTTCAAATATGTATAGAAGAAGGTGTCATAAAGACGTTTATAAACATTTTGAATTGTAACATATGTGGCATTGTTAAATAACGTAAGATTGCATAAACAAGTGAAATTTAATAGACTTCAGTGACTAGTGAAATAGTGGATATAATGTTACATCACTAGTGCACATCATATTTGCATTAACACTTTTAAGTGCAATGTATTGAAAATCCAGGGCGATGTTAATAAGTAACGATCACTTAAAAGCAATTGTACGCTGTTGAGATTTCGAAAATCAAACTTAATTTTATCATGTATGGAAGTAGAAATTCGAAAGACTGCCATTCGATGTTGGGTATTTAAAGTCCAGTTAGAACGCTGCTAATTCGTAGCTGAAGGATTTAGCGAGAACAAATGCGAACGCCAAATAGAATGAGAATATGCATACAGAAGGAGTGAACGTCTCCTGCTAACATGATATATCGGTCGCAAATGTTTCATAGGAACGATCTGTATTCGGTGGTAAATTCAAATAGGTAATTTGTCAAATGGTAAAAGGACGTCAATATGTATGAACGCGTTACCGAAAATTCTGGACAGGGGATTTTCAATCAATCCAACAAACAACAACACACACATATACATGTATATAATGTCAAATGAGGACAAATGTAGTAACCAGCCAACACTGGGGACACCTTTGTTTTTAGCTTGATCAAAATAAAATTTCATAGACATATCTTCTGAAAATACCCCATTCTTTATCAGGTCTTATTTTTCCCTATCTTAAAAAACCCCTAAAATATATACATATACACATACTTCATTACTTGTTTACAGTTTATTATGAAGACAACACAGACTTCATAGGTTTCTTCACTTCTTACAGTACACATATATGTGCAATGAAATTCTATCCCTGAACCTTAGATTTTCACAGTAATATGTCTCTTATGATCACAACTCAGACAAGATTAACTACTCATGTTACAGGTCATAATGTTTCTATTGTCAAGTGACCCTGTTCGTTTCATTGCACTTTGGTTGCCCTCATTTTCTGATTCTTTGTCATAGGGGAATGAATTAGGAGTGAAAATAACATTGTACGTTCGGGAAAAAAGTATGTCAGAAACAATAAACATGTAAAACTGTCTAATATGGAATATTTCCAAACAATTCCACAGCGACAAACGCTGACACTGAGAATTGGCAGTTAATCATAAAAAAAAAAAAAAATACAAAGAAACAAACAAACAAAACAACAAAACAACCAAATGAAATACAAATACACAAAATAGAGAAATCTACCGGGCTGTACAAAAGCAAAAGGCTGACTTCATATTCCCAGTGTCCTTTGTAATAGCAATCTACAGGCTATGACTCTCCATCTTCAGTCGTTCTCAAGGTATGTATTTTGCCCTCATAAAACGCAAGGGGGACGTTAAAGAAATGGGGTGGTAGAAAATTTCCTTGATAAATCTTGCTTACACATTTCCGAATGCCTTGTCGACGTTGTACTCATTCATATCTCTCGCCGTCAACATAAAGTAGATCTGTATATTCTTTGTTCAGTTGACATACATACTCAGAATACGTTTCATACGGCACATCCATGGAATTCCCTGCGAAGCCAAGGGAGACTAATTCTACTTTCGTTTCACACATACATACATACATACACCTTTTTGCGAGAGGGTGCTTTTTGTTTGCTTGTTTCTTAGTTGATGTTTTTGGTGGTGGTGGTGGTAGTGGAGGGGGCGGGTGGTTCTGTGTCAGGCCCATATTATGTCAGATTACAGGTATATCTATCACAATGAAATACGTAATCAATAATACGTTCTGTTTGAATTCTACGTTCTCTTTTTCAATATTACAAGGCTGTTCTTATAACTTGGACATTAAATATCATAACTGTACAGGAACATAAATAAAAACAAAGATAAAGTTTTTAAATTGATCTACGGTCTCCTTGTAAAGTCTAATGAGGAAATATCAAGATAATCAATGAAGATTTTGTCAAGTACAATCATACATGTATTTCTAGGAAAATGTATTACATTGCTTTATTTATTATGATTATTTATCCGATGCATTTGCTAGAAAAGTTAAGAAATCATTTCATTTTATCATTTTATTTTTTTATTATTTTGTTATTGTTATCCCATCCCATCCTGATTTCTATGGTGATCTAATGTACAAACTAAGGAGGGTTTAAGTTTTCGATAATTTCATATCGGTCTTCGACACCGACATTATGACCCCAAGATCATCGCTAAGACCATAGTTCTTGTATTGGGTCCCTCTATAACCCAATGCAGACTTTTGCTTGATCGTTGCATGCCGACTAACAGGGTAGATTCTATGACGGGCCTTGTTCAAACCTTTTCAAAGGAGACAAGGTCCAGATCATTGTTCCTTCTGACTATTAGTCGGGACTCCCATTAATCAAGGATCTGAGCTCGGCTTACAGACGGGCATAACTAACAGTTTACTTATGTTGATGTCGCTTTACATATTTTTGATAGCAACAGATAATTCTATAAACTTTTCGTATTTAAATTTTATGACCTCTCTTCCTGAGAAACCTGTTTATCCTTGTTTTCTTTATGGAGGATTATTATGAATTTTAAATGTGTGTCCTTTGAATGTGCTGCTTTTGCTGTAAGTGAGAAGGTGGGTGCCCGTAAACCGGTTAACCACACCGATTGAATGACTTTACTACTTCAATTGACCGTCCTAAGTCGGTACTGTAACCGCAACACAATCGAATATTTCTGTAATGTCGCTTTCCGTATATATTCTACTGTTATCATTTTTTGTGAGCATGTCCTTGGTGATTTTTATCATAGAGCATAGAGTCAGGTGTCTTCAGTTTTCTCTTTTACTTAGTTGAAAATTCTGAATGTTATTTAAAATCATGTAAGTAATACAGAATAGAAAGCCTTTATTAGAACAGAGATAGCAATTTTCAGATTATGAGAAATGATTTAATCATAATATCATAGGATAAACACCCTTGTGAACCAGTTGACTTCTAAAGCTAGATTATCATCTCATTTAACTTGAGCTAAGGGAATTCAAATGCATAATGTAGACTGATCTTATGAGTACAAAAAGATGTCAGTCTTGATAAGTAAAATACCAAAGTAACTGGTGTCATATGGCTATGGCACTAACAACAATGTACCACAATGAACATTTACGAATCCCAGGTGAGACCAGGGTCCGGTACTATAAACCCAGAAAATACTTAAGTCATAACTTCGTATTCTTCTGTTGAAATTGATTTAATAACTGGCTGGGATTTGGATTTTATTGAGTTTTATTCTACCGATAAATAGAATTAAACCATTCTACATGACATTTAATTTGAACACTTGATGATAGAATAAAATAAAATGAAATAATTGACTTAAATATTTTCTCAGTTTACGGCGCCTGACCCAGTTCCTCTGGATAAGGGCACAATTGTTACCTATAGAAATGCCAACACTCTGCTAGGAAACTTTTCCTGCAAAGCGTAAAAAATATTATCAACAAGAAACTCCACCATTTCTCTTTATATTACTGTGTTCCTTCAGAACAAAATTCTTTTCTTAAAAGAGAGTGATGTCCCTAGATTCCCATTATATAGCATTTATATAAGTCAACTGGGTCGGTTTGCTACAGATTGCACTAACGCTCACTATCCCTGTGCATCTGTCTCATCCCGGAATTTTGTACATTCCGGACTTTGCAACGGTTTTATAGGCTAATTTCATAATTTATCCTTCCCCTTTTGGACTTCGACACTATAACTGATAACTGATAGATAGTTCTTTATTTATATACAAATGCATTCAATGTGAGTAGATGATCTGATGTTTCCGTGCAGTGTGAACTGTACAGAAAATATTTTAAATGAGTTATGCAGATGTTTCGCAAATCAAAAATGTAACCAGTGGAAAAAAGTACCCATTAAAATGATCTTTACTGTTAAGGAAACACTGTAATTCATATTTGTAATGTTTCAAACTCGCAGTAATATTGCATTTTTGCTGTTTTTGCAGTGAAAAATCGCTATGTCATATATTAATTTATGTCATAGGTGTCGCCAAGACTCGGGGATATAAAACAAACAATGAGTTTCATAAATACCTTATGAAATAAAAATTCATTTCGGATGCTTTATTTGTGAAATAAATATTCGTATTGAAAACGACATGCAAGTAAAAAATATGGATTGTCAAGCCATTTGCCATCTCGAAAATGTCCATTGCTCGTGGTACTGCTTCTCAAGAAAACCTTGTATACCTGTTGATCTAATGTATACAATGTCCCCCTGATTTAGCTGCAGGATAACAAAACAATGGGCTGCGTCATCGTCACTGACAGTTTCTGTATCAGCATGACATTTTCCACGTGAACTCGAGTTAAAGATTAACTCTGTATCGATTTCACCATAACTCCCATCAGACGCTAAATTTCCTTCCGCAAACATGGTCCAGAGTAAAGCATACACCCCGTTGTGTGGTACGGTAAATATGCCACTGTATTTATTATAAGCATTAACGATGTTTGTTTTTATTATATCGTAAATAAATGTATGACGGACGCCAATATGAACATCAAGATTTCGAGAAATATATGCAGTGAATGCTACTTGAACTGCTGGTGAAATTGGTGAGTGTCGGACAATCGTATGACCTAAGAAAACAATCAATTATTGTAATATGATCACTTTTTAAAGTTTACGTCAAAATATATGCATTCATTGGCCATTATATAACCATTATTTACCGCGTAGATACTAATAGCTACCGGATTACGTCGAATGTTCTCCAACACATATGGCATCTCTCCTTTACACACATTTAGTGATGTTCACCCTGAATGTCTCAGAATACAAATGTTTAGCTGGAAATTTTAACTTCGGTAGTATCTACTTTTTAAAGCCAATTAAATTATTATTAATTATCATTTGTTGGATCCCCGATTAATGTTATTTGTAACTAAAACCTTAAACTAACCTGTCCTCCATTGTTCTTTGGCAGATTTCTTTTATACTACCATTATCCAATGCTGTCAGGGAAGTATTCGATTCATATCCTGGATGGTATATTAATTTAGATGATGATGATGATTTCGCTCTATCTTTATGGGGTGAATAAAATTCATCTCATGTATTTGCGTATGTCTTGTGAGAAAAAAAAATTGATTTCTCAAGAAGAATTGCATTATCTTTTTCCACTTTTGACAGTCGTAATTTCAGATGATGGTTTTCGTATTGAAGATTTTTGATTAATTCTTTTAAAATTCCTTGCTCTCTTCGAATGTCTTCGATACCGTCTCTCCATTCTTGACTATTAACAAGAGGTAGAGAAACAAGAAATATATAGCAAAATAAAGAAACAGCGTGCATACTCTTCCAAATCCTAGTCGCTTTTTCCGTCAATGAGGTCGATTTCATAAGATTGTCTAATATACTGCTAATACAAAAATAGTTTACTATGATAGGTCACTCTGTGTTCCATTAACTAAAACCTCAAGTAGATTTAGAATAAAAACATGCTAAATAAGTGAAAACAAAAATGATAATACATTAATCAAAATGTCATCTGATATACCAGTCTCTGTCTAGAACTAATGCATTTCATTTTGATAGAGTGCAATATATGTATCAAGCAGTCGACATCAAATGATTTATAAAAAGGACAGGATGAAATATTTCAAAAATTTTTCAGGACAAAGCTTCAGTTTCAACCCTCTGCAAAATATTCAGTATTTGTGAATAAATCTTTATTTGTAAATAAAGACCTCTGATTTAGTTGAAGAGGGAAAATGGTGATTGTATCAGTATCATAGTAGAACTCGAGATCAGCGTTACATCATCGGCAAATTTTAGTGTAAAAGAATCCATCAAACAGTATCAAAACGATAATGATCAACTAAATTATGACTGTCAATAGTGGAAAGAGATAATGAAACATTTGGAGAGTTTAATTTATTATCACACGGTATACACAGTACAAAAGCAAAAGTTTACTCATCCTCTATAGATGAATCAATCTCAACTCTGACTTAATTCATATATTATCCAGAAAATGTATCGAAGTTCATACTTTGGATTGTGGCTGCGTGCGTCGGAAAATAAAAAGATCATTCTAAGGAACACCAATACTGTAGAAAAAGACATTAAATTGGAGTTCTTGTAAAAGAAAGCATACTTTTTGGACTGATAACACTCATCGTATGTCGGTAGCTATCACTTTTGAAGATGTAAATTATAGTTTCACCACATATAAAGACAGTTAAATACATTTATTTATACTGAACATGTATGATGGGATAGCAAATAGGAGATACTTACTCTCTCCCTTTTGGTTGGGCAATAACATATTCCATTTATTTTGGTTTGTCTTAAATTGTAAGATGTGGTTTTTTTCCATATTTTTTTAATTTCTTTTTGTTTTTGTTTTTGTTTTTTTCTTCCTTTTTGCTATTTTTTTGGTTTATGCTTTGTGTGTGTTTTTCTGTATTTTCCCCCCTTCAACATGATCAGTCTATTAAAGTAGGTTTTCATTGTGATGTTCCTATGTTTCCATCATATGGCATCTATATATCTCAGTTGGTTCGATTTGACAGGAGCTGCACTGATATTTTGAACTTTCATACCAAAGAAATTTACAAATTACTTTGAAACTTTTAACTCAGGGTTACAGACTTAGAAAAACATTCGTCAAATTGTTTAGATCGGGTTCATCTTAATTCGGCAATATCACTTTTCAACAATATGTATCGAATTGAATTTCCTATCCCGATTTCTACGGTGATACAAACTTGTATACAAATTTAGAAGGGTCAAGGGTTCCGACAATTTTATTTCATCTGGTTTCAATACAATTAAACGTTCTCATCATGAACAATATGACCCGGAGATCATCAAAAAGACTATAAGTATTGGGTTTCTCTACAGCCTTATATATATATATATATATTGAGCTATGCCAGCTAATAATCTCATCCTTTTTCACTATGTGAAAGAAGAAGTAAAAAAAACTAAAGCATACATATTACACAAGTGTATTTTTCGTACAATCTTATATGATCGATAAAGGGAGAAAGAAAAGTAGCTGACTCAGCCATATGACAGAGGTCACTACGGAAATACGTAGTATCTAATGTAATGATATGAAAAAAAAAACACATAAGGATATCACAAAAATATTTTATTACAGTGCAGTTACGATACTGACTGTGTACGGTCATTTGATATGACAACACTCAATCAAATGGTGTGGTTAACCGGTTCACAGGAACACACAAGTGTCAACAAGTATCTCAAGTTCAGAGGTCATAAAAATATATAAACATCATGGTATCAAATATGTATTTAGCCATGAGAAGAGCAGACAAGGGCCATAATTCATTGATCGCTGTCATTTTTTCCCGCAGATTTTACTGTATATCTTCTGATTCGATTACTTTCTTAATGGTATGTCCCGAGAGAACACAAAAGATACATTGCTAGGAGATTTGCTGCGGACTCTCTCCGATCGATCGGTACCAGGTTTTTGTCAAAGCGTGCAAAATTAGCGGAGATATCGAGGTTTGATGTTGGTCACCCCTGTGATACGAGTGTTCTCTTTTACATATTGACGTATTACTAGTCTATTATAGATTAGGTCTTTGGAATTTCTCAGTATAAGGTCACCCCTGTGTGCATATGGAAGGAGTGAGTGTCTCCTGTTATGCATGCTATACCCGTCCCATATGTTACGTGGAAACCTCTTGCGTTCCGTGTAAAGTCATAAAAGTCTGACTGGTAGCATAGCGTCACTGTACAGGATCGTATTTCACAGTATCTTATATCTATCAGGAAAGGGGTAGGAATATACTTGAATAGATCTCGCTCTTTCTTTCTGTATGACTTGCCTCAGTAACAGAGCAAAAGTGGTGGGTTCTTTTGCATCAACCATTCTATTTTTCCTTACCTTCGATTTTATCATTGGCTACTGGATTCACCAAAGTATTTTGTATTGGTGTGGTTTGAGGACAACTAATATAAATTCTATATGCACTGTTAGGTGCATGTTTCTGGTGATACAGCCTTGTTAGATACCTTCTGTCTTCTATTATGTATTCGAATGGAGCATAAAATACGACTACTCTCGACAGGTATTACCTTGTACGAGATTACCTCCTAGTGCATATTGTCATTCCAGATAAATATTTATCAACAAGTGACCCAAACTGAAAAATAACGAAACAGAAATTCGTGGGAGCTGTCAGCAATGTCTTTCTCGTGCTATATTTTATTTCTTGTTACACTAGCTTTTGCGAATGGTCAAGAATGGGGAGACGAATTTGATGAAATCCAAAGACAGCAAGGAAATGGAATTTCAGAGAAAGTAATTAAACAACTGCAAGACGAAATCCATCAACTGAATTCACGATTATTGAAAGTGGAAAAGGAAAACAAAATTCTGCTCGAGAAGGTTTCTAGGTTTTCGCAAAACAAACATCAACTGAAATATGAAACTAACTCACATTTGGACGATGATTAAAATGATTCTCCACATTTCGGTCTGGAAAATGCATCGGACGTCTCGGCAACCATATTATCTAATCGAAGTAAAACTCGGAGGAAAACATTTCCCTCTCTACAGCAGCAAACAGGTTTATATTGCAATATAATTTCGACGAACAAAGCAAGTTATAATCTTACTAAGTTCTTATTTACTACTGCAACATATTGTAATATTAAATAGGGAACGTTTAGAAAAATGAAGTAATGCTACTATTTCTCTAAATAAATTGATCATTACTACTACTACTACGACTTTTACTACTACTACATCAACAATAAAAAAAAAAAACAAAAACAAAAACAAAAACAAAACAGCAACAATAATAAAAATGATAATGATTATTAAGATGAAAGCTCTGATCACAATGAATGTACATTTCTAATATTTCAGAAGAAAAAGCTCAAGTAAAATTTTTGAAACATACGTCAAGTTTTTGAAAAGTAGGTCAAAGTCAAAGGTCAAGTTCAAGAGGCCATGGTATCAAATATAAGACCTACTCGTGAGGAACCTATGTGTGAAGTACCTAAGCTCTATCCATGTTAGTTCAAAAGACATAGCCCAGGTTAAAGTCTTTATAAAGTAGATCTTAGTCAAAGGTCCAGTTAAAAAGAGCAAAAGTCATGGCATCAAATAAAAGGTCTTGTCATAAGGAACGTATGTCAAAGCCCAAGGTCAAGGGTACAAGCTCAAAATTCAAGGTATCAAATGTAAGCTATTGTCATGAAAGAAAAAAGAGGAGTTACCGGCTCAGTTATGTGGCAGAAGTCACCATGGAGCTATACAATACATGAATATAAATAATATAATAGACCATTTAACACATTACAAAAATATTTGATTGTAGTGCAATTACGATACCGACTTAGAACGGTATGAGAAACCTATCTGTGAAATATACAAATTCTACCACTAAAGGTTCAAAAGGTATACCCCAGGTTAACATTTTTGTGCAAGAGGACGCGGACGTACTAAGATGCGGTCGCCCGGAAGTATGTCAAAAGCTCTCCGTCTCGGCGAGGTAACAACAATAATAATAAGTATAGCATTTTTTCTTAAAAACGTTGAAATATATTTTAAAGTATAAGTAGATTAGTCAAAAATTTCATCTTATTAAGAAGTAGCTGATTAAAAATATTTACTATCATTTCAGATCACAGACTACTGCAATCTTCTTTTCCTTCAACAGTTGCGTTCTCAGCATACATCTCCCACAATCTGGGTCGTCGTATTGGCATCCACCAGACCTTCATCTATGACACGATCAGGACAAATATTGGAAATGCTTATAGCAAATACACTGGCGTTTTCACCGTCCCCCACAATGGTCTGTATGCATTGCTTTGGACAATTGCAGCTGCAGGTCCCAAAGATTCATATAGTTCCTATGGTGCGATTGGTACCGAGTTAATTGTAAATTCAGATGTTCGAGGGAAATCCCACGTTGATACCGATTTTCACTATGATGATGATGCGGCCATTGGTTTTGCTATTCTGCAATTGAGTGTAGGTGATTCTGTGTACATAAGATCCTTTGATGTTCAAGGTTTTATGGAATTATACTATCATGAGGAATGGACATTTTCGGGATGGCAGATTGCTTAGTTTGCAGAGATATAAATTTTAATTGCTTCTATCATGCAAGTTCAGTTGAAAATTTCACAGCAATAAGAAAATGTAATTCAACAATTATGTACATTTACTAATAACTAATAAACAAACGTACTGTCAAAACATATACTTTTATTAATAATTTGCTCTTTTATGGCAGGAAGCAATTAGCTCCTCGGTTCAACCTCATATACAGATATATGGATGACTTACTTCCATATAGTTATCATACATTCATAGTTTACCTTAGCAGTATATATATAAAATCCAGGATATTATATATCTTTGAAGTTAAAGAACTCTACTTCGCATCTGAATGTATTGAAAGTCGCCTGGATACGTCACTCTAAAATGTAAAATGCGTAAATGGTGTCAGGTGACTATGGTACTAACAACCATGTACTACAGGGGACATGCTCGGACTGAAATTTAGAGGTGAGAGCAGGTGCCCGGGAGGAGTAATCGTCTCATGAATGGCTAGCCACACCCATCATGAATGCATTTACATACCGAAGAAACAAATATATCTCAGCACTGTATATACGGTCAAAGAAAGGTAATTAACGAGAGCCGTGATTGGCTGACGTGGTGTAGGGAGAGAGGGACTACTATTTCAATGTATCAGGAACTGTGATTGGATGAAATTATTTGATTTATGTATAAATAAAGATTGATTCTGCTGTAAAATCATGAATTTTTATCTCATTTCGCTAATGTAAAGATTTAATGAGCTAAAAAGGGGTGGTTGTTTACATTTGAATTTTAGCCAATTTTGGGGGGTATCCCCCTTCCAGCATGATTTTCTCGAAATTAAGGTGGATAACCTATGGTAAACTGTTAAAATTCTGATAGAGGAGGGTCTTTTGATATGTGGATTATATATAGCTAAAATGTATGATGTTGTGTAAATCTTGCTGGAAGTTCGGTAATTTAACATGGGACCCTATGGGAAATGGAATTACTATGCTTTGACCTATAGGTCAAATACTAAATTTCTCAAAAATGCAGTCTGACCTCATTTCCTTGTTCATGCAGTCCATTTAACCTAAAATCATATCAAATTGGCCCCAAATTTTTATTCAAAGTGCCTAGAATTTTCAATATTGAAATTTCTGGAAAAAAAGGGGGGTGGTTTAAATTTGCCAAATTTTAACAAATTAATTTTGTGTATTTTGCATGGATGACTGATTTGATTCCATTGTGTTGGATATTTGAGGCATTTGAAACAGTATTTACAGAATTTTACCCCAATTTTTTCGGATTTTGTGCACTTTTTACATTGTGGACTGTGAAACTTGAATTTGTAAAAGTACGCAATTCGATGTAAATTTTTGGGGATTTTCGATAAAAATTATCATATGATCTTCCCCGTACAAGTCAAAAACACACCGAATTAAGCCGAAATGTGTATAACATCATTTACCACCAAAGTTCTACATGAAATAATAACATCATGGAATGTCTGTATTTTTGTACAGAAAATGGCATATTTAGCTTTCAAGAGTATTATTCAAAAATCAATATGACTCAAAAATTGATTAAAATTTTATTAGAACATGTTTATTCAATGTATAATGAACAAAACTGAAAGGCTAAACCAGGTAAAAGTCATAAAGTGTTATCAATTTACAGGCCCCTTAGACATGACCCCTAATCCAAATTTGTGCCCATTTTCAATACACTCCAGATGGGGGTAGGCATCTTTAAAGTGACATTTCTTATGAATTACTGCATGGATTTTCATGAAATTTGTGTCATTTTATTCAAAAATCAACACACTTTTGTTTGATAGCGGCTTTTCTAGTTTGATAAAGTAGTTAAATGCCTCTATAGGTCAAAGAAAGGTAATTAACGAGAGCCGTGATTGGCTGACGTGGTGTAGGGAGAGAGGGACTACTATTTCAATGTATCAGGAACTGTGATTGGATGAAATTATTTGATTTATGTATAAATAAAGATTGATTCTGCTGTAAAATCATGAATTTTTATCTCATTTCGCTAATGTAAAGATTTAATGAGCTAAAAAGGGGTGGTTGTTTACATTTGAATTTTAGCCAATTTTGGGGGGTATCCCCCTTCCAGCATGATTTTCTCGAAATTAAGGTGGATAACCTATGGTAAACTGTTAAAATTCTGATAGAGGAGGGTCTGACAAACATTTTGATATGTGGATTATATATAGCTAAAATGTAGGATGTTGTGTAAATCTTGCTGGAAGTTCGGTAATTTAACATGGGACCCTATGGGAAATGGAATTACTATGCTTTGGCCATACAATGAATGTGAACGGATACTGTATAGAAAGAGAAAACTGAAGACATCTGAAAAAGCTGTATGACATAACTCACCAAGTACATACACACAAAAAGTGGCATTGTCACAAAACATAAGTTAAAAAGTAAAATAACACTTACGTCAATCCCTCTGCGGGAAACTTTTGTACGAGCTTCACACTGCAATGGGAATAAGTGTAAAACAAATTTGACGATTTCATTTTCAGCATCACAAACTCTCCCTTTGTTTACTGCCTAGCTTTTTCTGTTTTCTGTAACTAAGGAAAGGGAAATGGTAAACTCACAATGTAACTGAAAAAGTTCTATGGTTGATAAGAGAAACTAATCACACAGTGTGACATCTCGTTATCCAAAATGTTGAATATTTTGCACTGAAACCTATTCCGATCATTTTATACAACGAATTGGACTTCTATACTTGATATTTCCTGATACGACATATTTTACAGGATTTCTACTGACGGATGTTGATGGCAAGCAGGCTATGCTTACAAACCCCTGGGTACCTCATCTCGCCCTTTTGGGGGTTCACGTATGCTCCTTGCATCCTCTTTGGTTTGTTTTCCATTTTGACCGATTTTCTGTGTCTTTCGGTTTCATGATTTTTACTATTAAGGGGCATCCTTACATTGCGTTGTGCTTTATTCACAGCATACGTTTGTTGACAAACTACGTTTTTTTTACATTTAGATATCGAATAAGGAAATATCTTCTGTTGGCTTAGACATTACGGCAGGACTACTTACGGACAAAATTATTCAATTTTTTTCTGAGGTTTTGGTGGGCAAAATGAATTTAGCGCTATGCTCAGATGCATTGTGAAATGTCAATTAAACGTTACAACTCCAATCAGAATAACGAAAAATGTTGAGGAATATACACCATGTTTACCCTGTAGTCAGATTAGCAATACATTAGAAGTGAAATGATATTGAAGTGGCATTTAACAAAAACCAAATTACACTACCCATGTTATATTTGATACAAGGTGTAACTAGAATGTTTACGACTGTACATGCAGCCCGTATGTAGGTTAGTTCATTAACCGGAGACACCGTTAAGTCGTAAGGATCTTATCTCTAGTGAAATCTACACATGGATTCAATGTATCTAACATACACCATTTATTGAAGTACAAAAGGTAATCGTCTTAGCAGTGTGCAACCATGCATGCGACACTTATTTCCTATTTCTTCATTATTGCTTCACTAATCATTGTCCATGGTCAGGAATGGCGAGATGAATTAGATGAAATCCGTCGAGAACAAAGAATATTGAAGAATATCGTTGAACAACTTCAAATCGAAAATCGGCAGTTGCATTCCCGGTTAATAAATGTAGAGAAAAACAACAAAGATCTTCTTGAAAAAGTTAGGGAACTTTCACACAAGGAACATCAACATGAAGATGGATCCAAGTCATTACAGAGTGATACGATAAAAGAATATTCATTACAGAGGAACCATAGTCACTTGACAAAAGACAAGAGAAGTTAGTACTGTTATATACTTGATATTTTAAAGTAAATCTAATTTTACGGTCGCTTGATTATTGTCAGTAGAATTTACCAACTTACTTGAAACAGACAAATAGCAGGAATCAATAGACTTTTTCCGAGTTTTCGTTTTCTGTCTAACATTCCTAAATATTATCATAAAACACGTGACTACGGACAAACAGTGCTTTTTCACTTATAGAATTTCAATCATTACACATCTAAGAGTTAATTTGTGTAGTTGTTTTGGAATAGATATCACTGTTGTCCATTTTACTTATTAACTTTTTAAACTTTTGTTTAAATTTAAACTTCGTTTATATCATGTGCTTAAGGACAAATTCATTCCCTTAAAGTAGAGATTTTGTTATGTACCAAACGAAACTCAGAATTGGTCAATTAGAATCTTCACGTTCACGAAATGACATGATAATGCACCAGACCGGCTGAGTGTAGTGGTTAAGAGTTTAACGTGCCAGGAAGACGATCAGGGTTCGATTCCTGAATTGTAACACTAAATTGAAGTGATTGGTTACCTCAGCTTCCATGTCTGGATATATCTGAAAAATTGTTGAAAGCGACGTGAAACTTCAATTAACAAACCAACCATTGTGGTACATATTTTCAAAATCATTGCTGTTATTTTTTATTATATAGTCATAAATTTCAAGTGAAGCTTAATCATTATCAAACACAAAGCACAAGTAAAGAGATTACTGAAACCATTGTCTAATTTTATGGTGTGGTGCATTAAAAATATCATGACCTCAGCCCAATTTTTAATACCTCTGTACTAACATAAATATATAACTCCAAACTTATTGAGTACTAATATGTAAATTATTCGAGAACTGAGGAGTATCTTCCACATACATAGCTCGGTCCTTACACGTGTTGTTCGTGTTTAGGTCGATTTGGTAATAGGTTTGCTCTCTAAATATTTGTTCTTTCGATTTCGACAGTTTAGGCCTTTGGCATCACATAAAAGACATAAGTTGTCGACACGCGCACGTGGCACACCAAATTAAGTGACGTAAATATTTTCTGATATCTATATGAATGTGTTTATTTATTAACGAGTTTGTTCTCGGTACGAGTTTTAATGCGCTGCGCAAGTTTTAGTGCATGCCGATCGATTGTAACCGTTAAAATAGTCGGCGTCTTAAAAACATTCATAAATAATATCAACACATTATAAAATCAGCCTAGTTTAACCGAAATGTATCTACCCAACATTAATATATCGAAATTAATTCCCATAATATCTGATTACGACATATCAAAACGTTAAAAATAGTGGGGGGGGGGGTAGATTTCCCCCAAAAATTGAACCAAGCGGTGAATTTTTCTACAATCTTCTGAAAGTTATTTTTATTTAGTATTTCATCACTGACGAAAAAATGATCAATTTTTGTATTGTAGTTTTTGAGATATTTCTTACCCAGAACGGCCTCGTTAAGTCGACCGCTCTGTGAGATCGCAAAGTAAACAATACAGTCATTACGGCAGGAATTGTTGCTTCCTTTTTTCTGAGCGCCTGATCTGATCATTTTCTGGCGATATATGTTTCCTCTCACCATTTAGACTGCGTTAATTTTAATGTTTGGTTTACAATGGTGAAATGAATTACCAGAATGTTGTTAGCATACGATTATTCTTGTTATTTTGATTAGCTCGCAGATTCGGAAACGGTTGCAAATATGGTATTTTTGTCATATCATTTCTTTGGTATTAAACTAAATAGATATCAAACATCTTAATATTCCTCCGAAGGGAAGTGTCATAAAATAAAAAAAAAAACCCAAATAAATCAGTATTCACAATATTTCGGTCTACTGACCTTTTTTCCAGTGAATTTTATTGGTATTTATTCTAATACCAATAAAATTCACTGGAAGAAGGTCAGGAGACCAAAATATTGTGAATACTGTGTTAATTGCAATTGTTCTTTAAACTAAATTATGTTTTAAACTATGCATAAAGCTACAAGCTAATAATATTTGACAGATTTGCAAGTTAGATATCTTCGGCCATCTTATTCTATGGTAACTTCCTATAAAGTAGGTTTGAAATATACGATTAGAACAGAATCATTTTTAATTAAAAATTCACGACAAGCACACAAATTAAAACACGACTGACTGTTCTAAATTTGTATTGCATATTTATCACAACAAAATATATTTTTATGTCGTTATGTGTTTTTATCTTTATGCATTTATAATTGTTTGCTCTGCATCTTCGTGTCGGAGTTGATCATAATGCAAAGTTACATGTATCCTTTCCTCTTTTTCATACATGCATGTAATAGGATTATCAACTATTGAGATTTCTTTCCTAACTTTAGATAACAGAGTGACAAGAATAGTACCAGTGATACCAATAGCGTTTTCAGCATACATTTCCCAAAAATTTAATAATAACATCGGTTCTCAACATACATTCGTCTACGACACAATCAGATCAAATAATGGAAATGCCTATAACCAGCAAAATGGCGTGTTCACCGCACCACGCGATGGCATTTTCGCTTTCCTATGGACCATATCAGCCGAAGGGGCCAAAGGAACAGACGGATATTTTGGTGAAGTAAATACCGAATTGGTGGTGAACTCTGACGTACGTGGGAGAAGCCACGCTGACACGGAAGCGATGTATGATGATGATGAAGCTACTGGTTTCGCCATTCTCCATCTTAACGAAGGAGATCACGTTTTTATTAGATCTGGTTTAGTGCAAGGTCAATTGCAGTCCCATTATCATATGGAATGGACATTCTCTGGATGGCAAATTGCATGATTTTGTATTTTGTTATTGCCGGGAACAAAATGTCGAAGATGAATCCATTAGACTATAAAAAATAAATAAAACACAGCTTTCTATTTATTGATTATTTACGTAAAATTATACATGTAGATATCTAAAGTAGATAGTGGAAACTATGATAAACGTGGACTAAGACTGTATGAAAATTTTGACAACCAAACAGTTCCAGAACAAAGCTAGAATAATCCGTGGGAGAGAACATACAAAATCAGTTTTTAGAACATGAATTTATTTAAATGTGAATGCATTACGAATCATGTGGTTTGCTTTATATGTGTTATCAGTCATGTAGGGCAATACTGGTATGCATATCTATTTCCAATGACGAAGAGATATACAACTTTTGATAATCATGTAAAAATGGTTTCTGATAACTTAGAATTTTGTGGGAGGGGCACAAGTACCCAAGAGGATTTTCGCCCATAATTAAGTGAAGATGAACTATTAATTTCTCTGAACATATTGTACCACTTCAATGTGATTGCTCTCTTATGACAAAGTGTGGAGGAGGGGAAATGCTCCCCTTTCATTATTGTATTTAGACTGTTGTAGAGTATACAATTTAATATATGCATTGTTAAATTAAAAGGAAATATAATTGCATAAAATTAGAGAGGAAACAAAGAAGAAGAAAAGAAGAAGACGAAAGAAATTAGCAGCATGGGTTTTCACTGCAAAATTAAGTACATGCTTGAATTTAAATGCTTATAGCATAAATTAACATGTTTCTTTGTTGGGGGGGATTACAGTAGGCACATTATAAAAAGGGAACATTATTTAAGACATACACGTTGCAGCTACAATACTATATCACAAGGGTAGGGAAAGGGGATGTAACTTTTCCAAACGCATATGTCCTGTACTTTCTTCTGTATTTATTAAAATTACAGAGAAAATGTATAAATAACCAGCGTATGTTGAACCAACCTTTATGCATACAATGTACTACTTTGAACTTAGGTAGAAAAAAACATGTTATTACGCTTTTATTTTACTTAGCATTTCTTTATTGGTACAACGGTGGATGACTACCTTGGGACATGTAATGCGATATACAGGGCCAGCGATCAGGTATATTTACAGACTGCAAGTGAACATTGTACATCATACTATTTTGTACCCTTCAGTATGGTATATCATTGACAATATTCGACTATTTCAATACGGAAACATAACCGTAGGGAACATTGTACGATATAGGATGACTCTATAAAAAACATAAATCTAATGAAGAAAGACAGAAAAAAACCCCATAAATATGTAACCAGACAGGGGAACTTGAGCACTTCAAAAGCAGAGTAATATTATTACTGCAGAGAGATGAATAATTAACATGGGTAAACACATTAAACCAAAGTATCAGATTTATTAATTATTTCAATTACATATTCTGCACGACATTATAATATCGTTATCTACAATTACTGCAAACTGCCAACCGGCGAAGGTTCACTCCTTGTGATTGTGTAACTGTAGGACACCTGTCGACCTGATTTGTACTACATCCCGGGTAATCGACTGGTGCCAGTTCTTCGACACTAAAGTTAACCAGTGGTTAAAGTTTGAGAGATAATTCATTTAGTTTATAAGATTTCTCTATAAAAATCCAAATTACTTTACAATGCTGGTTACATATGCTCAAATCAGTACACAGACTTTGACTTTAAGTCTTCTTATTTTAAAAATAAAGTCGGATGAAATTTAACCATTGGTTAGCTTAACCAGTGGTTAAAGTTTAGATCAAGTGGGTCCTGGAGAGTAATATATACCTGTAGTAGAATGATTGTCATGTAGATTTTCAGAGTCCTCATGGATTTATAAACGGACTCGACTATCCCACATCAACCGTTACAATTTCGCAGTACATTCCAACGATTCACATTCCATCGGTTCCGTTGATTTCCACTGGGCTGATAGTACAGAGAAACGTATACATTCCCACCACCTGTTGTACGGTACTATAGAAATCTAAAAGTAAGGAAAAACATCTGACGCAACCGTATGACAGACGTCACCAAAGTTAAAATTTTTCTCACGTTTATTTTTATTTATTTTTATTCATTTATTGTTCCTTCTTTCTCTCTTTCTTTTTTTGATTTTATTTATTACTAATTGGGTTTTTTTTGACAAGGCACAGAGCTGCCAATGATATTTTTGTTTTGTAAATTTAAAAAAAAAAAGAAAAGAAAGATAAAGATACAAAAATCAAAGAAATAGGAATAAAGAGGACCCATTTGTAGATCCACATCCATTTCGTAAGAAACGCCTAGAAATATGTTAATTTATTAAAATGGCCGAGAGCTGTACTTTGTAACCTATCTAATCATCTATCCAAATTATGTATTGAAATGACTTATGTTTAAACATAGTCAAATGCCAACACTTCCAGCACATGGTCAAAATACTGTAAATGTATATTTTATCGATTTGCTAATCGTATATCAAAGTCAAAAACTTGATATACTGTTAAAAGTTATTAATTTGAAAAACTTCTAAAACGATATTGTAGCTCTCTTGTTTACTCTAACATGTCTGATATGAGTAAAACGGGGGAATGGAGTGTGAATATGTCACATACCTGCTCGATTCCACCTACACATCCAGTAGGCTGTCAGACTCTGTTATTCCCTGCCGTCACCCATGCTCTACTCTTTCCAGATCTCTTCGGGAACCTATAGAAACCTGGAGGTATTTTTTCTTCTTTATAGATAGAATCTGTTTTATTACAACATTTATAATATACAACGCGATTCCTGAGTCACTAACTAGTTTTGTGAGCATGGTGCTCGGGACTACGTTGTTAGAGGCGCTAGAAAGGGATCATAATATCTCGGCGTTGGTGGGAAATCCCCAAGAGCTATTGCAGGGGCAGATCCAGAAGACCCGTGAAATGTTTTCAAATGTCGGATAAAATGGTACAATCTAACACATATTTCAACCTTTATATACGCCAGTCGAAAGACGGGACGTATTATGGTATGGTGTTGTCCGTCCGCTGTTGAACACAATAACTTTAGTAACGATATTTGTTTTTCATGAAACTCATACAGAATGCATAAAAAGTGTAGAGGAAGCCGTCCTTCGATTTAGAACAAAATCTGTTCTCTAGTTACAGCGTTATGGGACTTAGATTCTAATTTTACTATGTAAAGAAAGTATGAAACGCGATGATTTAAGTAAAAATCAATTGTTTTTCATGAAACTCATACAGAATGCTAACACAAATTAATGAAACATGCATATGAGGATGACAATCTGTTACTTAAGGTATTTATTTTGAATGCTTTTAGTATTATTAGAATTGCATGTTCACTGGTGCAAGTGTGTGCCACAACTTGGTACAAGGTAGAATGAGTAGGTTTAGGAATTTGGATTTGGATTAGCACCTGCTCTAGTGGAAATTCTGTTCTCTTTGCTTAGTCGAGCATGATACATTAGAAATTAGTTATCAGCATCCATTGTCGAGTGTTGAGTTAGTAGCAGACGAGAGCTGTATAGTATTTTAATATTTCTAAACAGTACTGTAGACTGGAAGATCGTTATATATCTAGTTATATTTTAGTGTCGGATTTAGAGTGGGCGAGCCCCTTTTACCAGTTATTTACGAATAAAACTCTAGATTTGCACCCAAAAATGACATAGTAGTTTGGCTAGTACTTGACTTTTACATGTGCCCCCCCCCCCTGGAAATATGGAACCGCTAGTACTGTATTTTAGGAAACTTTTAGGAAATTATATGAAAATCTATCTTTTATTGAAAAATGTCTCAATTGAAGTGTGATTACTTTTGTACTTTGATTTCAGTTAATATAGCGAAACATAATGTTATGTAATTGATTAAATAAATACGGAATCACTGTCCCATAAATAGAACGGGGTTTCGCATTCCAGAAGAAAGTAGTTCCGGCAATTGTGACATATCTGCACTCAAAATTTGTGAATGCAGATATCAACTCAGTTTTTAACCAATCACATTCGGCGCAAGACCACCAACACAGAGAACATTAAATGGGAACAGATTATAGTGATTTTCTTTGTCTCATTTTACTGACTACTACACAGGAAATATGTGTTTCAAGGGGACAACGAAAATGACTATTACCCGAGTGTCACACCGAAACTGTTATTCAAACATGACAGAATTTATCCCCCTCTTTTCTTACATTTTGCATGCACATGAATATTGCATGTATTGTCACAAAGAGCAAAATGTAAATTTGTACACTTTTAAGAATGTTTGAATAAGGATATTGTTCGTTCATTATGTTAATTGTGTACACTCACAGAGATATTGTAATAAAGGTTGTAACTGTGTTTGAATTGACAAGTGATACAATAAGGAGTTGAAATATTGAATCATGATTTTGTTCCTATATACATGTATATGTATATCTACTTGATTTTAAGAAAAACCTGCTTTTTTACTTCTTTACCAAGGATCAAAACGAAATATCTACAATTTAGCAGAATTGTATCTTTCAAAAAACCCTACATTGAAGAACATATTGCACAAAACAGAGGGTGTGAGTTGGGTATTTTCTCGAAAGAAAAAAGTTTTATCTACATAAGTGCAACACATATATTCTGTGATTTGCTCAAGCACTAATATCAGATGATAATGATAACTTATGATTATGAATTTAAACACAAGAAGCACGCCCGATTGATTAATTTTGAGACATTTAAAGGCTCCGTATATAGTCAATTGAGTGTAATTTTATTATCAAAACTTTCCTATTTGCTGATTTAAACATGTATGTAACAAGGCGACTTTAGTGCTATATTGAAACATGTTTTAGATGTACATTTAACCGATATAGGTTATCTCGGACCTTTGAAAATACAGAGGTTGGATCAGGTGATTTGCTAAAGGAGGTATCCCCTGTTGACCGGTTGCAACTTCGTGCCATAAGATTATCTGAGGTAATATAACTCGTAGTCATATGAGGTTATAACGGTATTGCCGGAGTCACAGTGGGAATAAAGTCATACTACGCAAAACCATGTGATATTATATAATTATAATAATAAAATGAGGAAGTCAACATGTTAGACAATGATGTGTGATAATGTTTACAAATATATATATCGACCGTAAATTAGGTATATATATATATATATATATATATATATATATATATATATATATATATATATATATATATATATATATATATATATATATATATATATATATATATATATATATATATATATATATTATATATATATAAAATGTCCTAATCCCTTAATTGGAGTTATAAGTATGAAGACAATATGACCAAGTTGTATGACACAAATCACCAATGTCATATCTAAAATGTATTTAGCATTTTCTTTTTAATTCTTTTTATTGTGGAGGACAAACAGGAAATAAGCTTTATATTTGATAAGGAACTAAATCCGCGTCAGATTAAGTCCAGACAGTTCTTATCAAAATGATCTAGTTAGTCGACGATAACGTGCTTGAGTATGGACGCATTGTCTTTCTCTTGCTTAATATTTTTTCTTTCACTGACACTAAGCAGTGGTCAAGAATGGAAAGAAGAAGTGAATCAAATCCGAAGGGAGCAAGGAATTCTAGAAGAGGTTATCAAACAACTACAAAATGAAAACCATCAACTAAAATCACGATTGTCGAAAGTGGAAAAGGACAATAAAATACTGCTGAAGAAGGTGACTAAGTTTTCGCAGACAACATCTCATCTGGGATATGAAACTAGCTCTCCTACGGAGGAAGAACCGCATTCGTCTTTGTCTTATATCCCAAACCCTCCAGAAATTGTAACAAACTACACCCAAACCAAATTATCTAATGGAAGTGCAATTCGGAAGAAAAAATTTCTCACTCAACAGCACCAAGTAAGTAAGTATTAAAGTCATGATCATTTGAAAAAATAATTATGATGTTTATAAATTTATTACCCATTGTGACGCAAAATATGGAATGATATCACAACATATTATACATGTACTAATTTGGTACACCATATGCACATTTACAATTAATGTATCTTCATAAATGTTCAAAGCCGAAACTATGAAACCGAAACTATGAATATTTGCTGAAAATGTTCATTACCAAAGTTACCTTAAAATAGGAACCATAGAACCCTTGTAAGGACAAAGCTATGCACAAGGGAGATATTCCTTAGTATTAGAATAATTTGCAAATTTTGTATCTAATTTTGTAATGTATATTTTGGGTAATTTCAGAGGAATCGATTATTGGGCTGATAGTATATTTTTCATTTCACTAATATCATTGATGTTTTGATATGTTTGAGCAAGGAAACTTAGTTGGATATACATGCATCATGTACGTATCGTTGATATACTTTTTTGCCTTTTAAAATATCCTTCGTATTAGTATTTGACTGAGACTTTTACTCCATTAATCGAAATAAGAATATATATATTTGCGTTTTAAGATCACAGAATACTACAAGCGTCAAGTCCTTCAACAGTTGCATTCTCTGCATACATTTCCCACAATATGGATGTTCACATTGGTATCCACCACACTTTCATCTATGATACGATCAGGACAAACATAGGTAATGCTTATAACAAGTTTTCGGGTATTTTCACCGTGCCAAATAACGGTTTGTATGCATTACTTTGGACAATCGCAGCTGAGGGCACCAAAGCGACAGACGGATATTATGGCGAAATTGGCACAGAGTTAATAGTAAACTCTGTTGTACGAGGGAAATCCCACGCTGATACAGAAACCGGAGGTGACGATGATGCAGCCACCGGTTTTGCCATCCTTCAACTGAATCAAGGCGATATAGTATACATCAGATCTTGGGATATTCAAGGATATCTACAATTGAATTATCGTGAAGAATGGACATTTTCAGGGTGGCAGATATCCTAGTTCTCAAAGATGATTTGAGGTCTTTTATTTATAATGTACATTACATGTAACACTTTTTGCAATCACAAAATGATTTTTTTTTCATTTAAAGTTGCACTCATGAAATAAATAATAGCAAGAAAGTTTATGTTCTTGATGTTTTGATCAAATAACCTTCAGAACCAGAAAATAAATCAGTTTTGATAAAATCGCTAGTACGCTGCTATGCAACCATATATATACACATATGCTATTTATATAATGCAACCTTTTTCCAACTCCGTGTATTTTGTGTAATTTCAAATAAGGTTTGCTTTTATTAATTTGAAACACTTCTTGCTTTGTGTAACTTTTAAACTTTAAATATAAACGGAATTTCCACGAGTTTACACAATATTATTAATATGCCTTAAGAATACAGAGTATGGATAATGTATGCATGTCTATATAAGAACTGTAAGAAAATACTCTCAATAATGAAAAAGTCCACCGATGTATAAATTAGATATCTGAACTCAGTAGTCAATATACTAAGGACCTACGAGAGTATTGCAAAACAATGCACAGTTCTTGAGACTGAAACAAATTTAGATATTTGCATTAAGTATGGCGAAAAATTTTGAGCATTTATAAGTGAGTAAAGGAAGGAAATGGTTCTCGTCTATGGCATCTTTATTTCTCAGGAGATCTATGTTTGCCAAGTGATCTTTGTTTGAAGTGGAACTTTACACGGGAATTTCGACACTGTTCAAAGGAAGGTCCATCTTTTTTTACATGGTGCACATATTTTAAGATTTCCGTTTAGTGTGTGAAGAGTACATATTTGAGACTAATTAATGTAAGTGTATATTCCACCTTATCTATCTGACATAGGTCACCTATTTGCAGACCCTGCGAGAGTCCTTATCTATACAATTGTCCTTGATCTTTGCTTGTGCTGCTTTTGCGGCAAATAAGATGGTGCGCACCGGAAAATCGGTTAACCACACCAAATGAGTGACGTTTGTTACTTTAACTGACCGTCCTGACTTTAAAACTACAATGCACAGGTTAGATTGCCCTCTCTTCATAGTGTAGTTTTGACGTGTCATTACATAACAAGATACTGATCAATGAACGGAGGCAATAAAAAAAAAAACAGGTCAAAGGTAAACGACAAATAGCCTGGAAGAGAACACAGAAGATATCTGGCCAATCTGTATGACAGACATTACCGAGGCTATGCATTGGATTGCATTGTTCCTGGAGAGTTGACCCAATTATAGCAATATTCATGGCTTTCGTATTTTATAAAGGATATCCGAGTATTATTTGCATCATTAGGCTACATAAAGTACAAAATTAGGTAGCAGTCCATGTAAGAACTATGCATTAGGTGATATACCCAAGGTTACTATATCTTTTCTTATGGTGATTTATATACTTCATTTAATGCTAGTGTCACGAAAAAAAAGAAGAAAAAGAAACATTCCCTCAGTTAATGGTTGCTAAGAAAAAAGAGGAGTTACTGGCTCAGTTATGTGGCAGAAGTCACCATGGAGCTATGCAATACATGAATATAAATAATATACTAGCACATATAACTCATTACAGAAATATTTGATTGTAGTGCAATTGCGATACCGACTTAGGACGGTCATTTAATTTGACAAAAGCCAAACAAATGGTGTGGTTAAACCGTTTACGGGCCCACCTTCCCACTCACTGTAAGAGCAGAACAATCAAAGGACGTCCATTTAAAACTTTATAAATAATCCTCCATGAAAAGAACAAGGGTCAACAGGTATCGCATTTTGTGAGGTCATAAAAATATAAACACGTAAGGTATTGTAAAACACATAATGATATAAGAATATATCCGACATCAACATGATAAACCGTGCTCTGCCAGTCTGAAAGCGAGCTAAGACCCTAGATCTGTAGGAGTCCCGACAGTCAAAGGGGACGAGGTTCAGGACCATATCTCCTCTGAAAGTGGTTTGGACAAGGACACTGATACTAAAATAATGAATTATATCAATAAATATCTTATGTTGGTCTGGAGAATATGAGAATTTGTTGGACAAGTGAGGTAAGGTGCTTAGCTAAGATGTATTGTATAATCACGATTTATATATTAAGTGTCTTATTTTGTGTTTTCATGCGGGAATCAATCACAATGGCTGATGCATTTACCAAATATAATGCGCGTTAGCGTGCAGACCATGTTCGTCATGTACTCGGACTTCTTCTGCCCCTATTTGCCACCTACTACAGTATAAATGAGATGATATTGTTGTATTACTTAAAGAAAACGAAAACGTGTACCATATTTGGTACAAGGTGTCAATAGACTGTTTACGACGGTACATTCTGTCCGTGTATAGTATAGGTCATTAACTAAGGTCATCTCAAATCTCAAAGACCTTATCTCTGGTGAAGTCTACACCTGGATAATACGTACCTAATATAAGCCTTATTGAGGAAAGACTCGCAATCAGTGTACCGTCATGCACGCGACACTTATTTCCAATTTCTGCATTTTTGTTTCCCTAAACATAGCCCATGGTCAAGAATGGCGAGATGAATTATATCAAATCCGCCGAGAACAAAGAATATTGAAGAATATCATTGAACAACTTCGAATCGAAAATCGGCAGCCGCATTCCCGGTTAGTAAAGGTAGAGAAAGACATGAAGATGGTTCGAAGTCATTCGAAAAAATACGATAAAAGAGTATTTCTTACCAAGGAACAATAGTCACATGACACAAGACAGAAAAAGTAAGTGTTGTAATATCCACAATGTATTGATATAAATTTTATTTCATGGTCGATTGATAATTGTCACTGAAATTTACCAAACACATTTGAAAATAAAAAAAATGGCAAAAATCAATTAATATGGTACTTTTGTTCTCTTATTTCAAAATTATTAAACACATGGGATATGTTTAATAGGGCGGCGGAAAAGTATCCTCAAAATGATACCTTGCATTTCTTGTATCTCGGCAGTAATATCGTGTAATCATCAAATCTGTTTTTCTGTCATTTGAGTGACTTTTAAGCTTCTAAATTTTAAAAAGTTTGCGAATAAGGTAGTTTCAGCCTATTCATTGTATCTAAACCTCCCTTTGTATAGGTTTTAAAATCATTTTTGTAAAATAAAATCATTTTGGATACAATATCATGAAAACCATACCAAATTAAAGACGATTTCACTCCCACCGATCATCGTAGTTGGTATCGCAACAGCATTAGAATCGTATATACTTTGTGTTTATTCTTCTGTACTCAGCATATCCGTGACTACTATTGTCATACACTTTAGTCACATGCTTCCGTTCCTGACTTTTATAAGAAAATATAGTATGGAGTTGAGAAAATCAATTATTGAGCTTTCTATTCTTTTTTTAGATAACAGAGTGACAAGAATAGTACCAGGCATATCAATAGCGTTTTCAGCTTACATTTCCCAAAAATTCGATAATAACATCGGTTCTCAACATACATTCGTCTACGATATAATCAGATCAAATAATGGAAATGCCTATAACCACCAAAATGGCGTGTTCACCGCACCACACGATGGCATTTTCGCTTTTCTATGGACCATATCAGTGGAAGGGGCCAAAGGAACAGACGGATATTTTGGTGAAGTAAATACCGAATTGGTGGTGAACTCTGACGTTCGTGGGAGAAGCCACGCTGACACGGAAGCGATGTATAATGATGATGAAGGTACTGGTTTCGTCATTCTCCATCTTAACGAAGGAGATCGTGTGTTTATCAGATCTGGTTTAGTGCAAAGTCAATTGCAGTCCTACTATCATATGGAATGGACGTTCTCTGGATGGCAAATTGCATAAATGTGTTATTGCCGAGAACAAAATGTCAAAGATGAATTCATTATGCATGTACTTAATAAAAGATAAAATGAAATGCAACTTTCTATTTATTGATTATTAACGTAAAGTTTATACATGTAGATATCTAAAGTAGATAATGGAAAACACATTAAACGTTGACTTTGGTTGTATGAAAATTTTGACAACCAAACAGTTCCAGAACTACGGAAATGTATTGCTGCCAAAGTGAAAATTTTTTTTTGGATGCTAAGTCGTACGTATGACATACTAAGTCGTACCTACGAGATACTAAGTCGTACATACGACATACTAAGTCGTACGTACGAAATACTAAGTCGTACATACGACATAATATGCCGTAAGTACTAGGGGCCAATCCAGGAAGTGATGATAATGTGGCGGAGCGCAATTCTTGAGCAAGAATACACATGTAAAGGCAATGCGTATGGGATTGCTTTGTGGTGTCTAGTGAATCCAGGAAAAACCCTAGTGGGGGGACCTGGGGACGAAGCCTTGGGAGCTTGTATAATTTCTTAAATCGTTAAAGGTAAATCGTGGCCTACAATAAATAGTATTTTGCCAATTGTATACCTATACTTTCAATTTCCTTTTCTAACAAATGTAACGGAGAGACTGAGGTATATCAGACACAACCGATGTACATAGTGTAAAGTACACCACGTTCCTACTAGCCGTCCACATCATTTTCGCTAAAGAAGAAGAAGAAGAAGAAGAAGAAGAATGGGATTGAAGTAGTCATACACAGTCTTGGGTATAACTCGACCTGGTGTTTCGTACTTGACGTGACTGCTGAAATACACGCAATATATGTATATGTTATATACGTAAAAGAAGATGAAGGAATTTCCTCTTGTGATTGTTATTTTTAACCTCCACAACTATAATCTGAACTTCCAATTTAAATCTATGATATCAAATGCTTGCTTTGGTCTACAGGTCAGTTAACCATTCTAACCGATGGGCTTCCACAAAGGAATTGGTCATCCGGTTATATCGGTACCACAAATACTGAGAAATCAAAACATTCGTGTCATTTTCTATGTGTTTCTCCGTAAAATCCATAACTGCTGGTTAAATTAACGCAGCGAATAAGGCCAAGTCATAAAGACCAAGTTGCCGAAATGTTGTGGATACAGAGTGTTTTGGAAGTAGTCAACAGATTTTACAAGTCCATCATCTAATAGCCCTGATGTCAATCTGAGCCAGCACATATAGGATTTATTGGGTAGAAAAGCGGACATGCGACATCCATTGCCCATTCAGGAGCTACAAAATGTTCTTATAGCAGAATGTAATAAACTAGCCCGAAACGTCATTAGACGTTACGTGAATGGCATACGAAGTACAAATCGTGCTGTTTTAGCAAACAAGGGTGGTCATACCCGATATTATGCAATAATGGTTTGATTTAACAATAATGCTATCTTTTGATTCCAATCAGAATTATGTCATTTCCTGAAATGACCCCTTACACCTTTCTCTGCCTATTATCAATGAAATTCTTATCAAATTTTGACAAGAGTTTTGAATGTTATCATAAGATGTATAAATTACTTATATACCAATTTGAAAAATATAGCATTTACAGTTTAGAAAATAACTCAAATTGTATACAGTGGATGCTGTTTTTTGCTCAGTATATGTAATAAAAAGGTTATTGACTGAATACCGGGAAGCATATTCCCAATACTCAGTTATTATTCAATAAATAAAACTGTATGGAAATATACATATATGACTGTATGCCGAATGCGCCCCATTAACTCCGTTCCTAAGTATGACTTATTATCTCGTACGTACGACTTAGTATCTCGTACGTACGACTTAGTATGTCGTACCTACGACTTATTATCTCGTACGTACGACTTATTATCTCGTAGGTACGACTTAGTATGTCGTACGTACGACTTAGTATCTCGTACGTACGACTTACTAAGTTGTACGTACGACATACTAAGTCGTACATTTTACAGTTTATTCATTTATTGAATATTAACTGAGCATTGGGAAATATACTTCCCAATATTCAGTAAATAACCTTTTTATTACATATACTGAGCAAAAACAGCATCCACTGTATACAATTTGAGTTATTTTCTAAACTGTAAATGCTATATTTTTCAAATTGGTATATAAGTAATTTATACATCTTATGATAACTTTCAAAAATCTTGTCAAAATTGTCAAAAAATTACACATCATACTATTTTGTGCCCATCAGTATGGAATATCAATGGCAATATTCGACTATTTCAATACGTAAAGATAACCTTAGTGAACATTGCACGATATAGGATGACTCTATAAGAAACATAAATATAATGAAGAATGACAGAAAAAACATAAATATGTAACCAGAAAGGGGAACTTGAGCACTTAGAAAGGTGAGTACTTTTTTGACTGCAAAGACATTTATAATTAACATGGGTAAACACATTAAACAAAAGTATCAGATTTATTAATTATTCCGGTTAAAAGTTCTGCACGACATTGTAATATCGTTATCTACAATTAGTGCAACCTGCCAACGGGCGAAGGTTCACAACTTGTGATTGTGTAACTGTAGGACACCTGTCCACCTGATTTGTACAACATCCCGGGTAATAAGCTGAGGTCAGTTATTCGAAACTTAAGCTAACCAGTGGTTAAAGTCTGAGAGATAATTAATTTGATTTATGAGATTTCTGTATAAAAATCTAAATTACTTTACAATGCTGGTTACATATGCTGCAAATCAGCACACAGGCTATGACTTTAAGTCTTCAAATTTCAAAGATATATTCGGATGAAATTTAACCATTAGTCAGCTTAACCAGTGGTTAAGTTTTCGTACAACTGACCCCTGGAGAGTAATATATACCTGTAGTAGAATCACTGTCATATAGAGCTCCCGAGTCCACATGGATTTCCTAACGGACGCCATAATTTAACATCAACCTTGACAATTTCGCAGTACCTTCCATCGGTTTTTTTAAATTTCCACTAAGCTGATTATCCAGAGAAAAGCATACACTCACGTCACCTGTTGCACGGTAAACTAGAAACCTAAAGGTAAAGAAAAAACACCTGACGCAACCTTATGACAGTAATCACCACCAGTTAAGATTTTTCTCACGTTTGATTATCTATTTATTTTATTTATTAATTTTTCTTTCTTTATTTATTAATTTTTCTTTCTTTATTTATTTTTTCGTTATATTTATTATTATTTCATTTTTTTGACAAAGCACAGTGCTGCCAATCATAAATTTTGTTTTGTAAAAAAAAATTTTTAAATTAAAAATTATACCCCCCTCCCCCCCCCCCTCCAAAAAAAAAACCAACCACCAGAAAGATATAGATAGAAAAATTAAATAAATAGAAATAAAGAGGACCTTTTCGTAGAACCACGTCCACGTCGTTTGAAAAGCCTGAAAACATGTTCATTTATTAAAATGGTCGAGAGATATACGTTGTAACATATCTAATAATCTATTCAAATTATGTATTGAAATGGCTCATGTTTAAACAGTCAAACTCCAACACTTTCAGCACATGGTCAAAATACTGTGAAAGTATGCATTATCGATTTGCTAATCGTATATCAAAGTCAAAAACCTGATATATTGTTAACAGTTATTTATTTCAATAACGTATAAAACGATATTGTACCTCTATTGTCTACTCTAACATGCCTGTTATAAGTAAAACTGGAGAATGGAGATAGAATATCTCGCATACCTGCTCCAGATTCCGCCTAAAATTCCAGTAGGCTGCCAGAATCTGTTGTTCCCTGCCTTCGGCCATGCTGTACTCTTACCAATTTTCTTCGGGAAGTATAGAAACATGGGGGTATTTTTATCGATAGCATCTGCTTTATTACAGACTTTATAATATACAACGCAATTCCTAAGTCAAAACCTCGTTTTGCAAACATGCAGATTGCGATGCTCGGAACTACGGTGTTAGAGGTACTAGTAAGGGAACATAATGTTTCAGCGTTGGTACGAAATCTCAAAGGGATACTGTTAGGGCTTTTTTCTTTTTGACTCTGAATATGAATAAATGAATATTTTCTGTTGGTTTAGATAGCAGGTCAGGATAAGTTATGGTGGAAAATATTCAAAATTTTCGGAGGATTTCTTGAGCTTTAGCGCTATACCCAGTTGCACTGTAGAATCTCGATTATATGTTACAATTCCGATCAGAATACACAAGAATGATCAATAATGTACAAGTTCACACTGTAGTCAGATTACTTCTTTCACCAATCACTAGCAATAAAGTGTAGGTTAAATTGTATTGGGGTGTTATCTAACAAAACAGATTACGCGTACTCCTGTTACACATATCGCACGAGGTGTAAGTGAACTTTTCACAACAGTACATGCAGCCTATGTGTAGGTCAGTTCATTAACCGGAGATATTGCCAATTCTCATTGTTATTTCCGGTTTAACAAAAAACAAATTGCAACTACTCATTGTATATTTCGTACAAGGTCATGCAGCCCGTATATAAGCAAGGGCATTAACCGGAGACACTGCCATTCCTCAGGGGTCTCATCTATTATGAAATCTGCATCTGGATAAGAGGTGTTTGAAAGCGACCATAGAAGAAAGAAACGTAATCGTCTTCGTACTGAACAACCATGCATGCGAAACTAATCTCGTATTTATTCTTTTTCGATGTCTTTACCATTGTTCATGGTCATGAATGGCGGGATGAATTAGATCTTATTCGCCAGGAACAAAGAGTTTTGAAGAATATAATTGAAGAACTTCGAATGGAAAATCGGCAATTGCATTCTCGAATAATAAAAGTGAAGAAAGATAACAGAGTTCTTCATACGACGGTTAAGGAAATTGCACGCATGGCACATCAACATGACGATGAAAACACTTCATTCCAGAATGATACAATAAATGCATATTGGCATTCACGGAACCATAGTTATATGATTCAAGAAAAGAAAGGTCAGTGCGGTTCTCAATTTTATAAATGTTAACGTAATTGTATTGTTGATTGAACGTGAAGTGTCTAATTTTCATTTTGAAATGTGTTGATAAATGTTACTGACGATTATCAATGTATTCGACAACTTCTATAAAACGTTTGCTTTTGGGCATTTAAAGGCAAGACATTTTGATTTCATATTCTAAAAGACCGATATAAACCGAACGTAAATTCAAATGTTCATGGAAAATGTCAGACATAAAATGCTAAAACTATTGGTGTCTGGTTTTACCTTCCCATATCGGTTCAGTGAAAATCAGCATTAAACTTTATATCAAATATCCATCTAAATGCTTTTTATCATAGAAAAAAGTCAATCATTTAGAATTATCTGCTGTTCCTAAATATCTTCTATACATTCTCCTTCTTCCGGTACATAAATTGAAGGGCCGTTTATGTGACATTATCTCGCTAAGAATACTAACACTATTCTGGTCAAAATTGATAACCTGGACTGGAATGTATTTCAAGACACCCATAGGTTGGGCATTAAACATTTGAATATTTCTTTTAAACTTTGAAATTATATTTTAAAATGTTGACTTTTGCAGAATATCAAATCAAAATAATGTTTTCATATTCATTGGCAGATTTTGGGGGCAATGCCACGAGGGAGGGGGGGGGGGACAAAGTTAACAAAATGACAGGTAAAACTTGAATTGGTCTGGGCCCCTTTTCATATGCCAAATAGTTAGAAAGCTTGTGAAAAATGATATATTCTTGTCTAGACTTCCACATACTTGTCTAAATTATCCTGGTTATACCATTAGAGGTCTTTTCTGTTTTGCTTCTGAGTTTTCGAAATGTTATTTTTTTTTAAATTCTGGATCCACCATTGATATTATGAAATAATATACTAGCGAGTGTCGGAATCTGTGGCTATCTAACTGTCTGTCCGTCTGAACATATCTGAGGTAATATTTTGAAATCTTTGCGATAATGTCAATCTATGATAAATCATATTAAGATGTTTACAATCCATTTTACATTTTAATTTGATAATTTCAACCACCAAATAATTCATGAAGCGATATGTTCAACCTAATATAAATCGATTTATTTTCACACAAAAAATTTGTCTCTATATATTGTAGATATATTATTGATAAATGATTAAGATATTAGTTTGCATAATCGTTAAGTGTGATTTATTTTCCCCATATTTCGTCAAAAGCATTGACAATAAAAGTCGTTAGTTTGTACATCTCTCGATCCGTCACAAAAACTTTAATCTTGCATATAAATTTGAACAACAAGCAATAAAATTCTGATGTTAAATATATAATTTCTCATAACCAGCACTATTATTTGGTATCTTGACTTTGACCTACTGCCTTTGACTTAGATATTTGAATTTTTTCACATTTTTTACCCCTTACAAGGAGGTAACCTCAATTCTTTGAAACTGCTTGTTATTATTTTATAATGTTGTTTCCACTTTCTATTTATTACTATAGATTCCTAATTTTTCACCAGTACTTCACTCCGTGAATTCGCCGTTTTGCTTGAAATCGCGAGAACGTAAATTCGCGAGCACGCACTGCGTCTGGAACTTATATTTAGTGCTCTCAATCTGATCACTGTAGTTGCATAACAATTCAGCAACCCAAACTACACGTCTACGTCATTAACATAGTTCATGAATTACTATACAAACATACTGACTAACAGCAATTATTTTAAAGGTCAGGTAGGTAATGGCATATCTGTAGCGCTGATCGCAATTGGTTATGTAAATATCGATGCTGATTTAATGGTCAATGTATACTTTCAGGACAGATTTGTTTACTACGTTCGCTTCATACTTTTCTCAAAACATCAATTTTTATATTTATCATTGCATGATAAAGCAAGAATTCAAGCTATCCAAAAAAAAAAAAATTTTTTTTAAAGTGATAATAAAATAATTTCAGAATAAATAAAATATTATATTTTTCCGTATTTAATGGAATAAAGTTCAGTCATATCGAATCACTACAAAGTTTAGTTGACCTACTTCTGTTATATTTAAATATTAACATTCGCGTATCATTATTCCAAGGAGTACACAACAGTCAGAATTAAATGATAGAGCGATGATTTAAAATCCGCGAGAATATTAATTCCTTGCTTTTATTTAGGAATTTACAGTATCTCCCACTATCTGTAATCTATTATTATTGTCCTGCGAGGCAAAGAGACCGATATGGATCACTATATGGAGGTCTTTCTGTCCGTCTGTCTGTCTGGTAGTTACACTTTCACATAATTGACTTTCATACAATGACTAAACTTACGTGGAAGGTCAATCGTATCGAGACTCAATACTTAAAGGAGGTCAAGGACACCTTCAAGGTCAATGTCAAATATTTGGGGTCAAATGTATGGCAAGTGACATATTTGTTCACTTGAAGAATCTATTCTCTTTTGTTGAAAATGCATTTAATACAAAAAGTCTTCAAATGTGTTGTTAAGATAATTCATTTGATAACTGTATGAATTTTTTTTATCTCAATAATTAAATCACATTTTCTTCTTTGTACCTTTTAGTGATTATTTCCAGATATCCATGATTTTTCACTTCCAAGAGCAACGCTAAGAAAGAATTATACATATGTCATATTATATCAAATGGAACAGATATCTAAATGTTCATACCTTTTATTCATTTAATAAAACAAAAGCAGTGACCTTTTCAGAAATAAACTGTGAAACATAATTTAAACTAATACGTTATATTGCAACTGTGCGCTACGATCTCACCATAATAAAACAACAACAACAAAGCTGACAATGACGTCATTAAACAACTTGAAAAATATAGAATTACGTTAAGTTATTCCGCTCTATATGAAATGTTTATGAGTCTTTTCGCGTTATAATTCTAGCAGACTTTCACCTTGGAGGTATGACTTTGATCAAGGTCATGACACACCATGGGGATATGGACAACATATCTATGAGATGATATTCAAATACATGAAGGCATTAAAACGTTATGACCCAGATAAGATTGTATCCACACAATACCTTGTGACCTTAACATTGTTGGTATGACCTCGGCTCAAGGTCAGGACACGCCACCTTCCCTGACCATTTCTAGCCAGTATAAAGTTAATCCAACAACGCCTAGTGAATCTATACTTCATACAAAATGTTACCTTTATTTGACTCTAAAACTCAGAGTTTTCAACGAATTTGAGCATTTGCCCTTAAATTAATAAAATATGAGAAAAAAGCATAAAAACTTCATTTGATATCTAAATTCAACATTTTCTAAAAATAAAAACAAAAACAAAAAGAAAAAGAAAAACAAAAAACAACCCCCCCCCAAAAAAAAAAACAAAAAAAAAAACAGAAGAAAACAAAAACCAAAAAACAAAAACATAACAATAGACCCGAGTCGGTGGAGCTCCTAAAAAGTTCCCCGCGGAGGCATTGACATTGATAATTGTTATTCCGTAATGCTACAAGTGTTACGCTGCAAGTGGAATTCTGGTGGTATTGTTAGTATGCTGTGTGCTTTAAATGACCATCATGAAGATCTAATGCACATCATCAATAACAGTGAAAGGAATTTGTATAGATGAGCAACATATATTGTTTACAGTGTTCCCATAAAAGTAAAACAGTATTAGGAAATGTTTTGGCTTTACAAGGCAGAAAGCATATGTTGAAAATGGGTTATTCTCGTGATTTAAATATAAATACGACACTACATGTATATTATATTTATGTTGAAAGTACATGTGTATTTTGAATTATGGTTTTGAAGTATGGAGTTTCCATGTAACCAAGGACATAGGGAAAAATGCATACATAGTTTTGCAAACGTATTTCTGAATTGAAAAGAAATGCTTCTATTTATATGGTTTATTCAGAACCTGGAAGATCGCCACCAATACTATATAGACAATTTTGTGTAAAGGCGTATTGGCTGAAGACTTTAAACGAAGAAGGATGTGTTTCATATAAATCTGTTTGAAAGTATTGATGTTCACCAATGCTGGCTCAGAAATTTTAGAGATATGTTAATAAATAGATTGGGTTTTGGTAATGTTTGGAACAGCCCAATGTGTACATAATAAACAAGTATGTTTACATGATTTTAAAACAAGATTAAATGGCATTTTTAAACAGGAAATTAATGACTTTTTAGATACCTCCTAAATGTATTTACATGATACCTACTTTTTTACAATATTTAATTAGAAAATTTCTCCCAACTCTTTTCCCATCTTTAAATTGTCCAATCATAATTTTCTTAAGGCGGTTAGAATAGAGTTTTCTTTCATATTGAGCATAGATATACCGTTTTATATTCAGGATGTTAATTTATTTCTTATTTGTTTTGAGTCATGCCACTTTAACATAGTTATAGCACTGAAAATTAAAAATGAAAACACAACGCAAGTCTTATCCCTATAGAAAAAGATCACAGATCAAGAAAAAAGGTCTACGGTACATATAATGAAATAGAGGATGGATAATTGTATATACTTGTATGTCCTATGTAACCTAATGTGAGATTAGTATTCATCAAACGTTATTATTGGTTTTAAACATCAATATTAACTAGTACAATTAATGACGGTTAAAAACAAACATCACTTTACAACTTGGCTGAGTACTCATTAAATGCCACAATATTGAGAAATGGAAATCAATTTTATCTTACATCTACAACTTTGAAGTGTAGAGCTTTATAATTGTATTTCAGCAATTTGTATATGATTCATAATAATTTGTTAATTTCTTGTACTGCACACTCTGCGTATATACCTTTTCATTTATGCATATAAACACATAAACAGTGCAAAAGAAGAGAGAGGGCATTCAACAAAACTCTATGACACAAATCACCAAGTACAATTCATATGATTAGAACAAGCAGGGATTAAATTTGAAATGCGCGAATAAATAATTTCAGGCTTTTAGATGTGAGCAACAGAATGTGTATATATAACCTTAACCTGAATTAGTTGTGCATCTCCCTAAAGACTATTAGTTCTTTTCCTTACACAGAGTTATTTCCCATTTGGGACGGTATTTGAAGTAAATCAATTATGATTTCATCAAATTCTGTGGAAACAGATTATAGCTCAAGGAAATGAGAGTCCACAAATGACGTATTCATGTGTAAAGATGACGGACAAATCCAAACCACAAGTCCAAAAAAAATGAAACCACAGGACATACAAAATCAGTGAAAATGAAAAACAAATGGAAAATAACAAAATATGTCTACTTGAAGAGCATATGTGAACCCCTGTGATGGAGTGAGATCAGGTGCCCGGGGAGAGTGAGCATCTCCTGCTTGCTAGCAACACCCGTCACATATACCCCGTAGAAAGAGTCAAATCGTGTGAATTCCATATGTATCTATATATGGAGAAGTCGAAGTAGGTAACCTTCTAGTATAGAAGGTGTCAAATCTGTGTAAAGTGATCGGAATCGGTCTCAGTCCAGAATATCATTTAAAAGTCTGGATAACGAGATATCATATGGAGTAATAAGAGTCTCGTAACGACCGTAGAACTTCCTCAGTGAACATGCTAGTCTAGCACATATATAACCCTGGTTGAGCAGCTTAACTGAAAGTCGCCTAGCCCTCAGAACAAAGTCATTGTAATTTGAACATGCTCTGGAATAACGTATTAACTGAGATATGAATACGCCGTATGCGGGCGATGATGGAATGTTGCTACTTATGAAAGGAAAGTTTGTGATAGCGAAATTGAAATCGTCACGTTTGTCATAGAGTGAGGTGTTCAATTGACCATTAATGTCGAAAGACAACATAATATCTAAATACGAAGTAGAATTACTAGTTTCTGTGGTTTCTTTGACCTCCAGTTCACTTGGATAGATGATGCTAAGGTAATCCGCGAATGAAGGATTATTAATTGAAAGCAAGTCATCTATATATCTGTAAGTAAAATTGAAGCCAAGAGCCAATTGTTTTTTTCCTTGCGAAAGCAAAGACTGAATGAACTCAGCTTCGTATGAATAAAGGAATATGTCAGCCAGAAGCGGAGCACAGTTAGTGCCCATTGGAATGCCGACAATTTGTTGAAAAATTTGTAGATTGATGACCTTATACTTGTTTCACGTCAGAGACCATCCTAAATGGGAAATAATTTGTTTAAGGAAAAGACTCGTTACTGTTGATGACGTCACGGACTGTCTGAACGCTACTGCATATTTAATTGGATTTTATCTGCTCTCGGATTTTGAGACAAAGTGATATTTTTGTTCTATGGTTTCATGATTATTAAACAAATTGAATATGCTGCATTTGTTTTGAAAATAGGACGGTGCGCTAGTATCCTCAAAATGTTTATTCCTGCATGTAAGCATGTGTATCAAGTCCTTCCAGTTCTTAGCTCTGTATATGTTTTTCTGTTATTCAACTTAATTTTGAGAAAGGTATTTCAAGCCATTTTACTGTACGTTAACTTCCCAAAGTATAAATTTAGAATTATACTAGCATAACAAAATCATTAAGAAAAAAGTCCTCGAAGTACACAACAATTTAATGACGATTGTTGCTTCAGTTGACCGTTTTTGATTGATTGTTTGATTTTTGTTTAACGTCACACCACGAATATTTCACGTATATGGTGACGGCATCTGCCTGATGCGGGGCATACAAATTTTGACCTTTGCAACGGACCCACCCGAAGCAGTGTGGGATCTTTAACGTGCCATGCATACCACAACACTGGGACTCGGTTTTACTGTCTCATCCGAAAGACAGAACATCGGCATGACCAGAGCGGGACTCGAACCCCGGCCTCCCGATCAGGACACGTCAATTGACCGCCCTAAAACGAAATGGCACCTACACTACAGTAGAGTACACTTTTCCTCTCTTTCTGTGTGTTTATTTTTGCTTAGTCAGCATAAGTTGAGTCACACGTAAACCCCTCTCTAGATATAGTAAATAGTATATAAAGTGTGGAATCGGAATATGAATTATTGAGATTTCTTTCCTTGTTGTAGATGACAGAATGACAAGAATGGTACCAATAGCGTTTTCAGCTTTCATCGCCCAAACGTTTGATTATAACATTGGTTCTCAACATACATTTGTCTATGATGCAATCAGATTAAATAACGGAAATGCCTACAACCCACTAGATGGTATCTTCACCGCACCACACGATGGCATTTTCGCTTTCCTATGGACCATATCAGCTGAAGGGGCTAAAGGAACTGATGGATATTTTGGTGAAGTAAATACCGAATTGGTTGTAAACTTTGCCGTTCGTGGGAGAAGCACGGCGGACTCGGAATTGATACATGACGATGATAAAGCTACTGGTTTCGCCATTCTCCATCTTAACGAAGGAAACCATGTTTTTATCAGATCTGGTTTTATTGAAGGTCAATTGCAGTTCCACCATCAGATGGAATGGACATTCTCTGGATGGGAAATTGCATAGATTTGTGTTTTGATTGTTGAAAACATCTGGAATGTCAAAGATAGATTCAATTGTAACTGTCGCCGTTTATGTTGCCTATTCTGGAAATCAGATTGGTCACATGACCCAATATGCATCATAGTTGTTAAGGGATAAGTTTTGAGTGTTATGTTAGCTTTATACGAAAAGTCAATTATTACAGTCAAATAAAATTCTGAAAAGAAAAAGGTTCAATATTTTAAAGATTTATAACTCATAAAGCTTTAGAGCTAAAAATGTAATTCAGCCAAGCTGCAAAGCGGTTTAGATCTTAGTGAATAAACACGCCGATTTCGAGAATGTGTTTGTATAGTTTCTCTACTTTAAATCCTGGTGGTAACTCGGGAATTAACTGACACGTGTATATATTTCCCATATTCATTATACAAATTCAGTAATGCGGTATATACATATGTTGCTCTCCAAATCTTTCAATATAAAAGGGGAATTCCCTACAAAACTACTATGATATCCTTACATGGCTGTGAGGAGGACGCGCAATTCTTGACAGATATTAACTTTATTTCGTCATTGAGTTCCTTTTGTCCTTATTTTCCCCCAATATTCCTTTTTACACTTTACTGATACTTAATCACAAACTATATACTCAGCAAAAATTACGCCTTCTTAATTCTTTGTTGGGAAAACAATATAACTTTTAAGCCACCAAATATATTTTTACAAAGAGTGCAAAGTTATTACGTGGATTTGCCGGTCACAATGGTCACTGGTATGTGAGGCATATAATGTGATTTTATCACTTAACACCTTTTTCATAATTGATTTCCTTGGGATTTAGTAGAGTGGTAAATGACACAAACAGTTTTATGTCAAAGACTCTAAGATGACCAACGCTGTCTGTATACCATAGGAAAACTGCCAAACCAGTTATTAATGCAAAATACGGAAGTAACTGGTGTCAGGTGACTATGGCATTAACAACAATGTTAAATGAATGTGAACCAACACTGCATTGAAAATGTCATTGCCACATAACATCAGAAAAAAAAACAAGCCAAACCCTCCACGAGGAACTTTTAAAGTTTTTTAGTGATTACAAAGTTATAATACAAAACTTTCACTTTAAACATATACATTTCACAAGGTAATAATATTTTACAAATAAATCGATATACAATCTCCTACTTTTCGTTGATTACTGACTTGAAGATAGTGATCACTGACTTGAAGATAGTGACTAATGATTGACCGTTTTGATTAATGTTTTTATACCAACATTTTGTTCTCCAATGGGAAGAAGTCTGCCGAAGTATAGAAAATCTTTTTTTAGGTGACTAAAGTAAAACCGTGAATGGCATGGGTATTTGCGATCTTGCTTACTACATGTATAGATTTAACTAGTTAGAGGGGAAGCAGAATAAATTTTGACTAAGACTTTATGAAAAATACCACAGCCACACAGCGTTAGAGCATAGTTGGATTAACACTTGAGAAAGGTACTGCCCTGGAGAAAAATAATAACATTTGTAGATCATGAAAACTTCATACATACCAAGATTGATCAAAGTATTTCAATTAGTTCTGAAAGAGAAACCATCAAATCCGTTTTATATTACTTGCTAATAATAAATTCCCCTCCACTGTTTTTTTTTTTTTTTTTTTTTTTGTTTTTGTTTTTTATTTTAACATTTTAAAGAAAATATTCCATATTTTTGTACATCATTCCCTCCAATTATATCAATTACAATAGAAACAGTTAAAATACACAAAATCAGTATTGTACAAATAAGCCTCAAGAAGCAAATCTAAGAATTTTGGTGACCATTTACAAAAATGAAAGTGTTCACATAGGCATTACAAATGCGTCAAATATTTTATTTTTAGATAGGATAAAAGACAGCAACACTTCTTAAACCACTCTTATAAATCACTCTGATGTATTAAGTTGTTGATCTATGCATCTTGTCTGAAGAAGAAATTTGTCAAAAAAGGGTACCCATTCGGGATATCGCATCCAACTGGAGCCACGTCTTGACTGATCATGCCAAAAAGTAACAAAGGGAAAACAGAAGACATCTGACAAAGCTGTATGACACAAATCACCAAGGACATACACACAAAACATTATAATAGTAGAATATACACGGAAAACCCACATTACAAAAATATCCGATTGTGCTGCGATTGCGATATCGACTTAGTACGGCCAATTGAAGTAACAAACGTCACTCAGATGGTGCGGTATACCGGTTTACGAGCGCCCACCTTCTCACTCCCCGCAAAAGCAGCACAATGAAAAAACATACATTTGAAAAATTATAAATAATAGACTTGTAGGGAAACTTAAATAGTTCATCCCTACCAAGTGTCATCAAAATCCACTCAGCAGTTCTGAATAAGGAAACGAAAGTATATAACATTTATGCCCAACGGACATAAGGACGGACACCGGACATTAGTACACATGAGACCTCCGTTCAGGTTAGCTTATAAAACCCAATAGTGCAACTTGAGTTTGTTTAATGTAGGAATGTGTAATTTACATGGGTAAACTATTATCTGGAATGAACCTGGGTGAAAAACAAACAAATCACGTGAACCGCGAAGCGGTTCTAGAGTGATTTGTTTGTTTCTCACCCAAGTTCATTCCCCATGAACCTAGAAAAAAAGACAGTCATTCCTTATATTTACAATGCATTTTGAAAGGTTTTTTTAAAACAAAATATCAAATTCCCCGTTATCAAACCGGCAAGGACCGAATTTTTCCTGAAGTGGAAAAATACTTCCGCCACGCAATATAGTGCGTGTCTCGAATGCTAAAAATACTCTATCGGTCCAGGTAATTTCTTTAAATGCTCAAAATTAACAGATGCATTAATTTCGTTACTACAATATTAAGTAATATAAACCCCCATAAAACCAAAGTTCTAGACAATGTTAGTGGTCATATACTGAACGAAATGAAAACTGAAAGAGCAAAATTCTTAGCACTAATCTTCAACAAATTAAACATATCTGAAACCATACCCAATGACTGGAAACATGGAATGTAGCTTCTATTCACAAAAAAAAAAGGTGAAACACATCTCTTTGATAAAAATACACTCCACAAACAATGACAATATACAATCAGACGTCATAAAAATGGACTTTGCAAAAACTTTCGATAAAGCTCGGTATGTCTGCAACAAATATCACAATACAAGCATTGTAACTGATATGATCGAGACATTAAATTGGCCCCACTTTTATCGCAAAGAAGATTGCGCACCTGTCAAATATGATGTTTAAAACTGATTACTCATAACCTAATGTCGCCATTGCAGCAAGCACGTACATTTCTTCCTCGTCAAGACAGTCGAATAAGAACACAACACTGGCATATTTTCAGTCACATCCAAAGATTCATACCAATATCCTTTTTCCCCCTTCACAATCACTCAATTTAATCAACTCCTCAGACCCTTCACCCTTTCTTCTTCAATCAATAGTCGGTGTGGTCTTGTAGATAAGGTGTTCAGCTCATGATCTAGAGGTCCTGGGCTCGACTCCCGTCCTGGGCGCAGCGGATGAGACAGTAAAAACCGAGGACCCTTGTCATGGTAAGCAAGGTACGTAAAAGATCCCTAACTACAGCAGTGCTTCGTTTGGATCCGTTGCAAAGGTCTAAATTTGTATGCAATGCATGAGGCAGATGTCGTCACTATATATAATCGTGGAGTGACGTAAAACAATAATCAATCAATCAATCACACAACAACAGCAGTGTGGGCATTTACAACCACAACAGTCTGGGCATTTACAATCACAACAGTTTGGGTATTTACAACCACAGCAGTGTGGGCATTTACAATCACAACAGTGTATGCATTTACAATCACAACAATGTGGGCATTTACAATCACAACAGGGGGAGGCTTAATGTAGTGGTTAAGCGCTTGGCTTGCGGCGCCGACGATCCGGGTTCGATTCCCGGGTTGCGCCACTATGTTTAAAAGGTTGGTAACCTCCTGCTTCCATGTCGCGATATAACTGAAATATTGTTGAAAGCGACGTAAAACACCAATCAACCAACCAAACAACAATCACAACAGTGTGGGCATTTACAATCACAACAGTGTGGGCATTTACAACCACCACAGCAGTGTGGTCATTTACAACCACCACAGCAGTGTGGTCATCTATAATTACAACAATGTGGACATTTACAACCACATCAGTGTGGGCATTTACAACTACAACAGTGTGGGCGTTTACAACCACAGCAATGTGGGCATTTACACTCACAACAGTGTGGGCACATGTGGAGAAATTGTGCCACTCTCCTCATTATTATTCATGGCGCGTCAGTCACGTCACTGAACATAATTTGCATAAATACGTCATTACGAATACAAGGAAGAGACTAGTAAATTACAAGGAATTGTCGGAGAGTTATTACGGAGATATACAGAGATCCAGAAAAGCAAGAAAATAAAGTGTGTTCCTCCTGACAAGTATGATATCAGGAGAATAATCACAAAGAAGGTAATTATTTTCAATTTTGTCAATTTATGTAGTGTAAAAGTCGATCTAGCCAAACCATACCGCCGCAACGACCGCCCGCGAAAACTGACCTTGGGATGGCGAGAACTACCTAAATATAAACTTCTGTAGAGGCGAAAATTACTCTTGTTAATATAATATCACAAAGTGAATCTACATCTTTGATTTTGATATGCACACATTCAAATCGTGCCGCCAACCTACTTTACTTAGCACGAGGTAAAGTGAAGCCTTTTAGGGTATTTCTGGTGACCTACATGTACCATGTGAGGCGCCCATGGGATATTTTGAGTGTGTGTGCTGAACAAACAACTTTTATGGAGGTGACCGCAACTTCTCGCTGAAACTGAAGTGACAAAAAAACCCCCCAACAAACAAATAAACAACAACAGAAAAAAAACATACCGTAAAACAACAACAACAACAACAACAACAAAAACAAAACAAAACAAAATTAAAAAAAAAAAAAACATTGTTCTCATAATTTTATTTCGTCTTTCAGTGTGTTGGTCCATTATTCCGTCTCATTTTAAAAAATCAGTGGCATATTCTGACGCCAGACTGATTTGGAGTAAAAATGTTTGAAAAAGCGAATTTTATTTGATTTAGAATTGGTTCCCACATGGGTATATGTCTTTCACTAACACAGTTTGTTAGTATAAATTCGTTTGAGGGAATCAAATCTATAATTTTCCACGTTTTATATATTCACATTATTTTTCAAAATTTCCAGGTAGGACAATACCTAATTCTACCTACTGAACCCATTCCGAAGCATCTCATAAATGAGTACGATAACCCCGAGGTGGAAGAAAATTAAATCATAGATACAAGTTTTGTCTTCCTGACTGCGGTTCACCACCTATCCCGTAGGACCGGCAGACATTTTTACATAGAGCTGAGGCATGACATTTTGAGATTCGTCTTGAAAGATGCATTATCTGGCAGATCAAGTGGAAGCAATTTATATTCCAAAGAGGACTTGTCAACTTTGCATCTACCTGAAAATTGGGATGTTTTCGTTTATAATCCTAGAGGGGATGGGAGGAGCAAACTCTTCCCAATCTTCATTCAGCCTGTACTGAGGTGGTCTAAAGCGGGTCATATGTGCCAACGTAGGCCCATTCAGCCTGTACTGAGGTGGTCTAAAGCGGGTCATATGTGCCAACGTAGGCCCATTCAGCCTGTACTGAGGTGGTCTAAAGCGTGTCATATGTGCCAACGTAGGCCCATTCAGCCTGTACTGAGGTGGTCTAAAGCGGGCCATATGTGTGCCAACGTAGGCCCATTCAGCCTGTACTGATGTGGTCTAAAGCGGGTCATATGTGCCAACGTAGGCCCATTCAGCCTGTCCTGATGTGGTCTAAAGCGGGTCATATGTGCCAACGTAGGCCCATTGAACTTTGGGAAATTGAAATCTGTACTCAAAGAGTGACAAAATGAGTGACATTCACACTAGCATTGATTCAATCAAACTGAATCAAATTTTGCATATTACTAATGATTTGTCAATTGGCAATTCAATAAGATTAAACAAAATTGATAAAAGTAAAGTAGAATATACTCTCGTATTCATCAGTCAGATTCTTCTCAGCATAAATGCCATTCATTTGCAAAATGAAAATGCCTTACTCTACAAAATTGTAAATGCAAATTTGCCCTCTTCATGTAAACCACTCCGTCTGTCGTGTACAGAGACTGAAAAAAGGTTGAAAAGGGTAGTTTCTCAAACTTATGCCGCGCATAAAAGAAAGAAAGGAAGGTCAAAAGTAATGTATTTGTTTGAAAAGGTTCATTTCCACGTTTTCAAACATGAAATAGATTTTTCAAACAATCTTCAACAGAAAATATCAGAGTACGAAAAGAAAATCGGTAGTCTTTATCGAGAGATTTCATTTCTTCAAAATGCTTTGAATAAGTCCTAGGGTGACTTATCATTTTGTACAAACGAATTGTCATCTTTCAAGAATAGAAACGTTCAGTTGAATGAGTACATAAGTCGACTAAATTCTGAGTTCGCAAATACTGGATTAAAATTGTCAGAATGTACGCGAACCCAAGCTAAAAGGAAAGTTAGCATTTTACGCGACAGGGTGCAAAAAGCGTTGTGGTTTTCGAGGTCCTTTGGGGTCGAAATAGTAGAGTGCACGATCAAAGACGATCGGGGGAAGTTTTACAATCTCATGAAAAAATTCAGTCCATGAGCTACTCAAAATTATCATCAGAAGAGCAAGATAAGATCAAATGTCTTTTGTATGTCGTGGATTCCTTCGGAATTTCTGACGAAGCTTACCATGCGTTGTCAATCCAAAATGGCAGTCTAACTAGAATTCATCTTATTAAGCAATGCAGGCATGAAATATCAAAGATTTTTTAATCTCAAATTCCCCGGCCCCTGTCATGGCGCACAGTTAAAACTAACCGAGACCTTGAATAGACTACTAAACGATGTCAGTTTAGAGCATTCTCTGAGAGTAGGTGGAATCCCCGTAGTACAGCTCAAATTCTCTGCAGACGGTGCTAAAGTGTCAAGGCTGTCCAATTTCCTTGCTTTGTCACTTGCTATTCTTAATAAAGGTCCGGAAGTGATGTCATGCACTGGTCAATACACTCTTGCTATTGTCAGTGCCAAAGAAAACTTTGACCTTATCAAAGAGTCATTCGGCGACATTTTCGATGATTTAAACGATCTTTTGGTTACAAAAAAATAGAATGGTTACTCTTCATTTGTATAGGATGAGGGTAATGAGTATCTCCTTGAGATATTTTTGGGAGGAGATATGAAGTTTCTCCTCACAGCAATGGGTTTGAATGCCGCAAATTCTAAATATGCCTGCATTTATTGTAAAATTGATAAAAATGAACGATGGGATGTCTCTAAACCGGAAGATTTTCATGCGAGCAGTAAAAACAAGAGAACTATTTCAGAAATGCCGTGCATGTCAAAGTCAAACAAAAAGTTTGGTTGTGTAAGACCTCCGCTACTAGACATTGACCTTGACCACATGGTGGTCGATGAACTGCATATAATGATGCGCATAACTGATGTTCTTTTATGAAATTTAATAGAAGATGCCGTAAACCTCGACCAGGAATCAAATCTTGGGGGAAAAGGGAGTTCACGTACTGAATATAACGTAAATATATTGGTTAGGTGTATTGAGAGTTGTGGGGTGACATTCAAAATCTGGGAAAATAAAGTCAAAGACGGAAGGGGTGACTATCAAAAATTTAGAATGGACAAGCTTAAATGGGACTGATTGCAAAAAGCTTTTGAGCAGTCTTTCACGGCAATTTCTTCCGTTTGACTGTATTCACTCAGAGTCAAAAACTCGTGTTCTACAATTATGGAGAGATTTTCAGAAAATATAATCGGGTTTGAACTCATGGTCACCAGATCAAGATACAATAAATTAGTGTTTCCTCTCAGGCTAAGGCGTGGATCGAAGACTTTGTCTCCCCAGAGTCTTCATTGGAGGGTTATGACTCTAAAAATGTAACACCATATATGCACATTATGGCTTATCATATCCCTCATCTTCTGAAAAAGTATGGTAGCATAAAGCAGTTCATTGGCCAAGGTGTAGAAAAATGCAATGACGATATCAAATTGATATATCATAGAAAAACTAATAAGCATGATGCAACCGCCGAAGCCCTCAGAAACAGATGCAGGAAGCATCTTCTTAGATTTGGTGCTCGCATTAAGAGAAAGTACACAAAACAAAATAAAAAATATTGGCTGAGTGAGAAAAAGCTTGCGTTCAGTAAATACAAAATCAAAGTTTTGAGAGGAAATACATGTGGAGAAATCTTGCCACTCTCTTTACTACTATTCATGCTGCGTCGGTCACGTGACCTAATTTGTGTAAATACATCACAATGTATTTTACAAGACATCGGCGTGTGGATTATAAAAAAATATATATAAATATATAGTGAGAAGAAGTATTACGAAGAAAGTACATTGTAATCTTGTCAATTTATAAATGGTGTAGAAAAGAGATCACAATTACGCTGACTTATCTTAGCTACCCGGTTACCAGTCAAACTCCTTTATGTTGCCTGCAGCTGCTACTTACGATATAAACTCCTGTTTGTGTAAACCGTTCAAAGCTATTGACATTATATTATAAAGAGATAGACTAAAGCTTTGTTTTATATACACATTTTCAAATTATGCCGCAAAGCAACTTCAGAAATATACAGTGAAGGACCTTTCTGTACGGCGAAGGAAGTGAGGCACCTATGGGGTTATATGAAGCATTATACAAAAAGAAAATCATGCACATACCGCATATTTGCATGGGTGACGTACTTAATGTGTGATAACTGACCTAGATATTCTGGATAGGATTGTAAACATGGCGCTTATTGCACACATATGTTACGTAATGTGTTGTGAAATGCATTTGGAGAGATTGGAGAAAAGGCGTCACTTACATTTTAGAACATCATGGGAACCTTCAAATTCGGAAAAATATCCAAATGCATAGAATAAAATTGTTTTCATTGATCTGAGGATGCTGACAGTATGCTCGGAAATATGAAGGTCAAATTAGAAAAAAGGTAAACAACGCTCCTGAAGTTGCCAAAATCGCTGTTTTCGGCCATTTTTTCTTGATTTTGTATGGAAGTATATGCAATTTCGACTCGTATTTTAAAACTAGTGTATTCATATCTGACAACATTCAAAAACGACATCCGATGCCCGGAAGGTAGAAATGTCTTGGAATAGTCGCTGTATCAGACGATTATTTTTTTATTTTGTATGAAAGTCTGTAGTACTGATATACGAATCGGTGATAGACTGTGACGTCATTTATGCAAATGAGAGTGGTAAGATTTCTCCGTATGCCTAACATTTGATATAACCTTAACCACCAAGGCTCCTCCCCATTTCGAAATTTAAAGTTTTATTTTCATCTGAAGGTTGGATTACAAGATTGAGAACATTATAATGAACAATTAATACTAATTAATACAATTAATACTAAGTGGTGCCAATGAACGATGCACTTGTATATTTGTACATAGAATATTGGTAAATATGATACCACTGACTGACTATATATTTATTTACCTATTTATTTATTTTCATTTTTAAATAATTCACTTAGTCTACGTATTAATTTTATATGTCTAAAATCTAATTGTTGCTTATCAATTAATTTTAATTGATGAGTTTCTTTTATTTTCTGAAATATGCATTAAAAGTTCATATTCTATATCTGTTTTAAATCAAACATAATAAATTGTAATTTTTCTCAATAAATTGTATTGATTTAAATATCTTCTTGTTTTATGCTAAATCATAGACCTGTATCAAGACTACAGGTATATGGCTAAATTAAAAACCCCATATGAGCCCCAATTCATGCTTACTACATGTGACGATGTTGTATGACGTATTTAGAGTTTGACCTACATGTCTGTAAGTAGTGAACAGGGCGCTACTATTCAAAGTGCAAGTACGTATGGGCATGTTATGTAATGCGTGAGTTACAAAATGCTTGTTCGGAATTGGATGAATGCCGTTACCTTTATATTAAAACAACGTGGGAACCTCCATATTTCTAAAAATATCCATACGATGCCGTCCGGTGAAGTGACGCACTTAAGCATTTAATATATATTTATGTTAACATTTCTTCAATATAACGAACTTTTGAAGTTTTGTTTTCATGAATTATTGTTTCAGACTCTTATCTAAAAACAATTATCACAATTAGTCACTAAAACGCACAAAACTGAAAGTAAACAATGTTAAAGTGACTCACCTGCATGCAAATGGTAGTGCCTATCATGTCCGGTGAAGTGATTTCTATGAATTATATTTTATCAAGTGGATAAATTGGGATGTGTTCAACACATTTTTTGGAAACGATGTAAATGCAAGGTGAGTAAACAAAGTGCAGTGCCATCTTTTGCAACTTTCATGAATATTGATGAGCTAGCAAGTGTCGTCATAGTGTAAACAATGAGCACATGTTGTGAAATTCGATGCGTTTACTAAACAACCATTCTGTAAAAGGAAGAAATAATTCACATTTATACATACCTCTGTCAATTCACAATTACTTGGTCAATTCACAATTGTATCTTTTGAATAATACGTCAAATATTTCGTCAAAATCCGTCAAGTATAACTGCGTCACTTCCACCGGCCGCATCACTTCATCGGACTTGAATGTATATGTAGACCTAGCAGAATATTGTTTTCGGAGATCTGAAGATGCCAACAATATCCGCGGAAAGGTGAAGGTCACATTATAAAAAGGTAAACAAGGCTCCAATAGTTGCTAAAATCGCAGTTTTCAACCATTTTTTGTAACTCTTGCATGGATGTGTATGTAGCTTCTGCCTCATATTTTGAAATGAAGTGGGAACCGTGAATATTTGAAGAAAAATATATATTTACGCTTCATTGATATCTTAAATCATTCATAATCAAGTTCCGATGCCCGGAAGGCAAAAATATTATGGAACAGGCTCTGAATTAAACGTTTATTTCTTATTCCTTATGTAAGTCTGTAGTACCGAAATGGATCGGTGGTTGATCGTGACGTCATGTATGCAGATGAGGAGAGCGGCACAATTTCTCCGTATGATTTACAATCACAACAATGTGGGCATTTACAGCCACAGCAGTGTGGGCATTTACAATCACAACAGTGTGGGCATTTACAATCACAGCAGTGTGGGGCATTTACAATCACAACAGTGTGGGCATTTACAACCACAGCAGTGTGGGCATTTACAATCACAACAGTGTGGGCATTTACAACCACAGCAGTGTGGGCATTTACAATCACAACAGTGTGGGCATTTACAATCACAACAGTGTGGGCATTTACAACCACAGCAGTGTGGGCATTTACAATCACAACAGTGTGGGCATTTACAACCACAGCAGTGTGGGCATTTACAATCACAACAGTGTGGGCATTTACAACAACAGCAGTGTGGGCATTTACAATCACAACAGTGTGGGCATTTACAACAACAGCAGTGTGGGTATTTACAAACACAGCAAATCAATCAATATAGTAAAAGAACAGCTAATTCCGGCTGTCATCACTGCCATAGTGCAATCACTTGTGAATACTTTTAATATCACCTATTTGATTTGATAAATTTTGTGCACTCTAATAAATTGTATATGAACAACGCATGCACCAGTTATTAATCATCAATCTTTTATTCAGATTCATTTTCATTTTTCTTTTAGGACCACGTTTTTACATTGCAACATTTTAACTTATTGGGCACCTAGTCTCACCTCTGAATTTTTCAGTATTTCGGGGTTCACAACAGTTCCTTTTTAAAATTAACTGTCCTTGGACTTTGAGAATGATTAACGGTGTGGTACTTCTTCGATATTGTTTTCACAGCAAGACGCTCCTTTTGAATTGGTTGAACCTTTTTGTTCTTAAAAATGTAAACCCAATTAATATTTCAAGCATATATCCAAAAAGCCACCTATTACTACCGTTTCAATAACGTCTATATATTTGCAGAGACATAGACGATTTTCATAGCTGTCTCTGGTATTTGGTACGAAATAAAATTACGCGAAATAGATAATACAAATAAGTTTGTTTACGAATGGCGGAAAAAACGAACGAAGAGTGAATTAATCAAGAATTATTATGCTATGAATATTTACTACATGCATGTTTTCACACCAGAATGACTTCAGAACGTTATAGAAGTATACCAAATAGGTGAGATCATGTATATTCAATTTTGTGCTACAGAACTCAATTATATGCCGACGCGTTCTAACTTGTTCTCCGCTGTCGAATTTCCTCTGTCATTAATGCTTTGTATACATTACTGATTTGAGACTTAAAGCATATGAATTATGAAGCGGATTTGGGGTTTTGAATTGAAAACGTGCGAATCAGGTTTGGACTCCTTTCTCTTGAAACAGCAGGGATGTGCAATTAAAAAAAATCAAGCAATAGCACACACGACCACAATAATGAGTGAACGCACTAGCTCCATGTAAAAATTCACTACACTAGCCTGACTGTAAATAATAAAAGAAAAAAAACCCCCAAATATAACTACTTAAGTACCAAAACATGTAATATTTCTACAAATAAGATTCACTTTATTGCCATTTTCATTATAATTTGCATGCCCTATACCACCCAAGCAGCAGATTGCTGCTGACAGGGGAGACAAGTTCTATCAAGCCCTCGGCCATGGCCGTCACTTTCAGTTTCAAACATTTCTATGAATGTAGACTGCGCTTTCAATTATGAATTTAATCATAGTCCAGGTAGTCCCAATAGCACCTGTCTGACGGTCGTGACTGACAAATATTTAATCGGACCAGTGTTTTACTCCAGATTCCTGGACGAATGATCAGTGCCGCTTTGTGTAATAGGATTTTCTGATTATGATCAAACAAATATTTAACAGGGCATTTTTCACTCGATCCGTTATAAAAGTATTTTTAGATCGTATTAAATAGATACCTGGCTCTTGTAAATGTTTTTCAAATTTGCATACTCTATCATTATTTAAAGGTCTGATGAGAATGTCATAGATCTAATTACATGTATTTTTATTTCATACTGACAAACTTTGATTCAGACCTCTATGTATCTCCACCACACAGGTCTGAGTGACCTTTGTATATGTAGCTTAAAAGTTATTCATGCACACGACAGCCTGAAGTAAAGTTTTTGAATTTTTTCGTACATATTTATTTGGAACCTATATCGATAGCATAGGCAAATATGTTTATTGATGTTCTTATCATGAGTTGAAATATTGCGATGCATCGCTGGATCTGCACAGCCTTACAGTTTTGACTGTTCTTTTCAAATATTAACATTGGTTTAGTAGTACTGGAAATGGGTAAGTGGTGAGTTAGAAAAAATGATACTGTTACTGTTAGAAGAGAATGGATTGAATATAATACATATTGACTAATTTTTTATTATCAGAATCCAGCAATCATTCTGTCAAAGAAATATATAATATAAAAGAAAAAGATAGATTCATCCAGAATACTTTATTACCATCAATTTTATATTATACAAATCATTCCAATCACTGGTACATCAAACATATCACAGTTGAATCTCTATATGGGATGACTTGACTTTACATCATTGTGAGAGTTTACTGATAAAGGGTGACTTTTCCTTGAAGCAAATTGCTTTTGGGGTGACTTAATCATAGTCCTAGACAGGTATTCAATGTACTTTTCTTACATGGACGTATCCTATTCAATACATTTTCTCGTGATTAACATCTATTAATACTTTAATGATACATGTAGTCAAAAAATATAGACATGTCCATTTGGTTTTGTCATACTTGCAATTTTTCTTTGTTATAGTTTTAAAGCCTAGTGGTATCGCACTGGCCTCCTAATTGGGAGGCCAGGGTTTGAGTCCCACTCTGGTCATGCCGGTGTTCTGTCTTTCGGATGAGACATTGAAAACCGAGGCCCCGTGTTGTGGTATGCATGGCACGTTAAAGATCCCTCACTGCTTCGGGTGGGTCCGTTGCAGAGGTCAAAATTTGTATGCCCCCCATCAGGCAGATGCCGTCACCATATACGTGAAATATTCATGGTGTGACGTTAAACAAAAATCAATCAATTGTTATAGTTTTATCATTATTTATACTCTCCTTGGTTTGTTTCTATTATTGTTCATGTCTGACTCGGAATATGAGATAGTAAAAACCAGAGTCATTGTCGCACTATCGATGTAGATGTTCCCATGTATCTATAAAAGATGCTGCATAGTGTAAGATGGGTCCATTTCTATGCAACGGATCAGGCAGATGTTGTCACCTCTAGGTGAGATGAACTATATATAATCTTGAATTGACATAAACGTTCAAACAAGAAACAAACAAGGAAACAGACTTATAGAAAATGTATGTCCTGAAGAATAAGGAAATATTTCTATTTTAGAGATCCTTTCGCTGTCGACCCTTTACCAAAAGCTCATTATCATCCTAGCAGACAAAAAAACCTTTCTGAAGACGAAAGACAGGTATTGTATTTGAAGCAACATGTACAGCTTACAGGTGAAAAATCAAACCATTTACAGATTAATTTTAAAGTGCTGTTAGATTAGTGGTTAATCTCCGTAATATGTGATATCAGCAGTTGTGCAAATGCTACTTTTCCTGGGGTTTTGACTATGATGTTGATATTCAGATTGTGACATTACAGTCAAATGATGTTAGAGGTTGTGGAACAAATTGAAGCAGAAGCCTTAAAGTTACTTGAGGTTTCCCGTAAAAGCAGACAAATGGGTATTTTTAGATATACAGTACAGTCCAGGTGTTTTGTAATTTTTCCGCCATCAGCCACAGTGGGCCATATCCAGGTGTAATTCCAAGAACTGCATAATACACAACGTATTTTACAAAGGTGTGAATGAACACAGGTAAAATTGCACCTGGATTCCCACTGTGTTTTGCACAATTTCTCCAAAACACCTGGACTGTACTGTATCTCTCAAGAGAAATAGTGAAGCAGAAGGAGGGGTAATTTTGATGAGTTTTATAATAATTCATTTAGGATTTTGAAAGTGCAAAATCCCCCAGCATTCTGATAGCACTATAATCATGCCCAAAGTCTCATATAGTTGGTAGAAAGATTAACATTAAGTTTTTCATAAGACATAATTGTCAATTGTCTAAATCTTCTCAGCTTCTACCTTATAACAAAGAAGTTATCTTACATAATTCCCTAAGTGACGGGCTAGGTGTAGTGATGAAGCACTTCGCCTGTGGCGCAGACTATTCATTTCTGAATTTAGGATTGCATCACTAAATTGAATTACAGTATTGTCCATGTGTTTTGTAATATTTCCACATGACACAATGTGCCATTTCCAGGTGTAATTTCAAGAATTACACAATACACAGTGTAATTGACAAAGGTGTGAATAAACACGGGTAAATTTCCACCTGGATTCCTACTGTGTTTTGTACAGTTTCTCCAAAACTGCTACATGTAGACTGTACTATAAAACACCAACCTATTTACCAATCCTAAACAGTTTGTAAAACTTCATCACTTATTTTAATTAAAGTGACAAATGTTACATGTATTATAAAGTTATACACATGGTTTAAATTTATTATATTTTTTGTCATGAGACAGATTGCAATAAGTCCAAGAAGAAAAGATAAGAAGAAAAGCGACCATTTGGACCGGCCTTTGAGTCCAGCAGATGAATTATTTCTTAAGGGAGGAGGTACAGTCATGACAGGTAATCCCTGGGACCAGAATTTAGGAGAGGAGACCAACTTTGATGAATCATGGCCCAGCACAGAGAGACCCTCCTCTGTAGGGTAAGATGAAAGCTGTAGTAACGGCAATTAGATTTATCATAGAATTTTTTTCCCCACCGGTGAAACCAGAGGGGACAGTCCCACTATAGGTTTCCACTCTGTCTGTCACGCTGGTTTTCCAGACTTTTCTTGACCATGCTTACAGATATTAAGCTGAAACTTACTAGCCAGCTTCCCCATGAGGAGTTACAGATCAAGGTCAACTTTGGTCATGGTTGACTTACTTTTTCTAGAGTTATTGCCCTTTGTTCAAAATCAGTTTTTGGAATTTTCCGTGGTCATGCTAGCCCCTATGGATTTGTTGAGACTTGTTGAAATTTTGAATACAATAAGTTGCTTCATTTTTGTGTGTCAAAAAATTCTGAAATTGACAATCAATGTATTTTTATTTTTGTAGAGTACCAGATGTAAGTGATACTAGTCCGTTTTCACTGACTAAAATTTTGAGAGGCCAGTCTCAAACATCCCGGTTTGCAGACCTCAAAACAGCGCTAGATTTCAATACGACAGAAGAGAAGGAGGATGTAAAGAGAGGAGACAGGACAGGAGAGAATGACGCCTCAACTTTACAAAGGTATGCAGCGTTACATCTGCCTTTGTATTCTTCATTGGACAACTAAATATTACACTATTACAATTCTGTAAGAGCATTACTTATGAAAACTCCTCCAAATACACGTATTAGATGAAGAAAATAAGTAATCGCAACCTTTGTCTGATAACAAATGAAACTGAAGAAAGTTCTATAGAACAAGTAAATTTATATTAAATATTTCCTGTATGGGAACTAAAGATTATCATAATTAGACATTTTGGATCATAAGAGTAAGCCCTTATGAGTTTATTACGATTTATAGAGATATCGCAGGTACAAGTATTTGAATTTCATATCGCGATATACATGTATGCTGGTAGCATCCATCACCCCTTATAATTATTTGTTACAGATACATTGAGAGGTTCAGGAAAGGTGCCCCAATGAGTAAAGAAGAGAGACAGAGGAACAGGACTTCAGATAAAAAAGATTTCTGGTGGATAACAGAGGCAAACTCATCCTCAGAAAAAGCTAAAGACCGACAAGGAGGGCTCAGCACTGCTCAGTTGGCAGAATTCTCCAAGCAGTTTGAGAGGGTAAAAGTTCAATTGGCAGTATGATGGGAGAAATGAATATCCTAAATTTTCATCTCCTGGAAATTCTTGTATTGTTCAGTATGCATTATAAGAGTCTACAATGAAGATGGCTGAATCAGCTAAAATGTTGAACAGGAATTACATGGAGTTGTCTTTTCTCTCTCAAGTCTGGGTTCTGTGTCCCTGTTAGAGGCAGATGGGAAAATCTGTCTGAGAAAATCTGTCAGTGTGCCTGCGAAAGGCCGAACACTTGTGTGTAAAATGAGCCCTAACATTACAAGTTATTGGAGTGAATTTTCTCTGAAGAAGGTTAAGTGGTTAAAAATGAATAAAAGGTGTATTCAGCCTTTTTATTTTTTATGTATATCAACTTCCCTCTGGAAGATTTAAATTGTATGGTGGCCTGTCCAAGGTTTATCATGTCATATGTTTATTCCACTTTTGATCTTTAAATAATAGTGGTCTCAAAATAAAGAAATCCTGCTAAAGCATGTCGTCGCTTGAGAACCATAGGGCTCTGCTGTCAAATTTTTAATTTAGAGAAAATCGAGTTTGAAGTTTTGAATACAATTGTTCGCTTCTACATGCTCTCCAAGATAAAATGTATAGATTAATAACATGCATAAGGCGTCAAAGATATAATTTAAATCTTTATTTGCCACAAATTATGATAAGGTTTCTTTAAATTTGAAGTTTTTCAAATGTAGATAGAACATTTTTCTAAATTTTCTTATGTATTTTAGTAGAACCAAAATGTTCTATGTCCATTTTGACCGATGCAAAGAGAGAAAAATAATCACGTGATACGGAAATAGAACACAATAGTACTTTTCCTATCTATGAATTTGATGCTGATTCTTTCCATTGATTACAATAGAAATTATGGAGATAGAACCGGATGGAATTTAGAAAAATTGACCCCATCTCCCCCACCAAGTATATATTGACCAGTGCAAATGTCTAAAAAGATGCACAATCCAAAAACGAATCGAATGATATATAGAACTTGATTTTTGTTAAATGGTAGTTAAAACAGCCTGGTTCTCAGCCGACGATGTTTAAATTCAAATTTGAGAATAGAATAAGCAAAAGATCCTTTTAAGAAAATTTTTTAAAGCGTGGAGCATTGTTTACATTTATTTATAATATATTTCATATATGGTCTAGTATGCTTTAAAACAACTGTCAAAGGGATGGTGGAAAAGTGGTCACTTAAGGCAGGAAGTCTCTAAACACAGGTTATTTGATGTAGGTATTAGTGGTGAGAAACAGAGAAAGGAGGTCGCTAAGATTGCTGCTTAATACAGAAGGTCTTTACAGCAGGTTTAACTGAATATGAAAACTCTGAAACATACAGTACTGTCTAAGAGTTTCAGAAAAATTGCACAAAACACAGTCCGGAAAACACCCAAAATCATAGTGGAAATACATATGGAAATTTACCTGTGCTCTTTGTAAAACACACAGTGTATTGTTTAATTCTTGAATTTAAACCAGGATGCGAGACTATGTGGTGGGTGGAAAAATCACAAAACTCCTGGACTGTACTGTAGAATCTACAATTTATATCTGATATAAATTTTGATACCCAGGACATACCTGGCACAGAGATCACTAACTTAAGCAATTGTTCAAAGTGCTAGGCAATGGTTTAAAATTATGTGTAGCTAAGATTTTGTCCACACGTTACATGCAAAGTATTCCTATTAGTCAACTAAAAACTTCCAAAAGATAAAAGACATCTTGTGTCATTTCAGGAGAAGAATGTGATTCCTCCACCTTCCCCCGTGGATGAGAGAACGAGAAGACTTCAAGAAAGAGCTGACAAACTCTTAGAGAAAAGGTTATCATACTATGCTATACTGGTCTATAGATTGATTATGTATAACTTTCTCAATATTCAGACTTGCCATCTTTATGATTTCAGAGACTTGAATGTTGACAGGTCTATATATCTGTTCTGCTTTGTCTTGTATATAAACAATTTAGTTGAGTTGCAAATTTAAGCAAAATCTTGGCGATGGGAAGCTCATGTAATATAGACTGCAGAGACATTTTAAAACACCTCAGGGAGGGGTATATTATTGTAATTATCTTGTCCTGTCTGTTAACACCTTTGTTTGAGATGTTTCCAGGTCAGTGTGACCTGTATTTCATGTTGACACGATTCTAATTACTTTGCACTCTGGCCATGCACATGTAAGAAGTTCCTTGTTTTATTGATTCCTCCCAAACTATGACTTTAAACGTCAGTGTTCAGAATATGAAATGATTTGTAATACATTGGGATGAAAAATATAGCTATGAATTCAATAGTGTCCAGTTCAGGCTTCTAGATATTTACAATATCTGGGGTTGAAAGTTATGGAAAATCCTTAAAAATTTTATTATGATTTTTGTGAAAGGACCTGCAGCATTCACCAGAGCCTTTCTCTAGTGTCAAACCAAGTTTAGGTTCCAGGTCAGAGCATTTATGAAGATCTGGACCATATAGTCAATACAGAGTTCAATTTTTAAAGTACAGCGTTTATTTACAAAGTACATTCTTTAACAGCTCTCAGCTTATGGTTAGAATATATTTTAGTTTCTATATAGCTACAATCATTATCATTTCTATTGCAGCTCACACTCGATAGTTTGTTTAGTTTGATTATGACTTCTTTTATTAACAGTGTCAGTTCAGTGGCCAGTTCGGACCCAATTGTTAGCACAGATGGACTAGGCAGCACACTGGGTAGCATAGACTCTCCCAGGGGGACTGTGTCCAGCTACGATGAGCAACCTTACAGACCTGTGTTTGCTAGAGAGGATATGTCAAGATTGCCAGGTATTTAGTAATGAACCAAACATTTCAAAAAGTCCAGATAGGAGTTTAAAGAGACCTTCATGTCTGATTTGTATAAGTACACAAGTCCAGAGTCAGACATAACTTACAGTTATAATCATCTAGTTATGCAGCTGTAAAGGAAATTTATTCCCGGGCTCACACAGCCCATCACATTTTGCAATATTCTGTGCTAAATGTGTCAGAATTTTTTAACTTGCAACTCGTACCATACAACAGTTTTGAAAACCAGCACTTAATGTCCTTTGTGTTCACCTTTACTTTATATCCCTAAATTAGGCCACTAAAATGTGCAAAATCATTTTTTTTTTTGGTCCAGTTGAGTCCTGATGTTTCAAGCTAAATTTTTGTTAAGATATACTGAACCATTATTGAATTGGCTATCTGTTAATGATCTCTTCAATTTTCCTTCTTCTCAAAACAGTTTTGAAAGCTGTTTTATGTTGCTTTTTTTGTAGGCTTGAATGAAGATATGGAATGGGACGTCTTGTTTTAGTGAAGTTTGTCAAATTGATTCATGTATATACTCATACGGTCCATATTTGTATATAAGTAAATTAATACCCATAGAAATATTTACAACTGAATTATTATATACATCTCTCTGTATGCTAATGATTAATAACATGTTTGAACGCGTAATTCATTTGTAAATATTTTTATGTGCATTAGTTTACTTAGATACATTAAACCTGATGTAGAAGAAAAAATCTTAATGTGTACTTTCACTTTCTGTTCATAGAAAGAGGACCAGCCTCCAAGCCATATGTTCCTTATCAGAGGATAAAGAAGCCATCAAGGCCTGAGGAGGACATCCTCTATCAGTGGAGGATCAAGAGACGATTGGAGATTGCAAGATCTACGGCAGATAAAACTCCCACTGCCAATAAATTTGGTTTTTTGAGTAAGACGAAAGAAGAGGTAAGTTTTTAAAGATATTATGATTTTGTTGTTGTGGGTAGGTTGCTGAACTGCAAGTATTTATATCAGCTGTAAGAAAATTAAATGCAGAACATCTAGGTGTGATCTGTAGGTTGTGTCGTTAAGATAATAGTGTGAAAGTTTACATACACGTTCATTTATACAATGTCACAGTCATACTTTTTATACCGGATTCAACTCAAACACTTTTAGATTTCAGCATTTAGTATTTTGCTATGCAACATAAATATATTGTGTCCATGGTAAGGAATTGGAGACATTTGCCCCATATTGGCCTTCAGATATATATGTCCCTGCTATTACTAGAGTTTTATTTATTACTTCATTTGATGTTATTTAGAGAGAAGTTGATTCTAAAGTGGAACAGTATACGAAGAGACTGTCAGGAGACCCTACACCCCTTATAACGAATAGTACAGTCCATTTTACCCCAGCTCCAGCACAGATATCAGGGATATTCCAAACAAGAAGGGAACAACAGGTTGGTCTTTGAATAAAATGATCAATTGAATAGTGAATATTTATTCCTATGAGTTTATATTCAATCTTATGTTTCTATGGTTTATTTATTATTAGTATTTCTGTACAGACTTCTTCAAACTGTTTAAGGTGATCATTCCTGTTTTGCAATTTGCAATATACCAAAGGATTCTTATCTCACATTGTATTGTTAATTCCATTACATGTAGTTTGTTATAAGTGAAATGAAAAACAATGAGTGTAGACATGTATGAAATTCTTTTTTCTAATGTAACTTGCCACTTTCAACTATTTGAATAATCGCCTACGAAATAACTGAATAACACATTTTACTTGATATGAGGGGCATCATCATGTGCAACAAACTATTTTATAGCCAGAATCTTAATTATGATGTTAATGCATGGGTAGTTACATGTATGTCACATTGGATTGAGGGAACTTTGAGGAGTGGCAAAACATCATTTGTCGGACATTAATTGAGAGAAGAAATTAATATGGAAAAGGTCTATATGTATTTAAATATAATAAGATATTGTCTAGAATATGTGTATGTGTGTGTGTATGTATATATATAAATAAAAAAAAAAAGAAAAATGTATATATATATATATAGATATCTTCTTGCTAAAATTTACTCTATGAGAAAAATAACAAGTGAAAGGCTTGACAGGTATTTAGTTACTTAGTTTGTGGTTTTTGTCAAATTTTAAAACAGGAGAGTTTATAAATTAACGCATCAATATACACTTTTCACAAACTTTTGGCCATTAGACCTTTGTCTAGTGTATTAATTTATGTTATTTGATGATAACATAATCATGTTTATCAGTGTTCAGATCATTTATTTCACATGATAATGGCCAAATGATGGAAAGTTTGTGAAAACTGTGTCTTTTATGTATTATACAGTGACTTTCATGTGAAGAATTTTTCTTGAGTTTTATACTTCAAAACTTAAAATTTCTTTTTTTTTTTCAGGTAATGAATGAGCCACTTGAAAGACATCACTTTCCGAAGAAAGATGACACTGCATCAGAGTATCCCATAATTGCCAGCCCTCATTTAAAGAGGCCAAATAAAGAGGAACCAGAATCACACTTACATCTTGTTTGTGACTTATTGCCTTGTCCACATCAGGAACAATTGAGCAGTGTTCAGAAAAGATTGTTTAAAGAAGAGAGTCAGAAAAAAGTATCTGGTAATGGAATGAGAAAAGGAGGGAGAGATAGGGATGAAGGACTCAGTTCTGGTTTAGATAGACAGAAGAGGGAACGGAAATATAGGGAAATGGAAGATTCTGATGGCACAGGAAGTGATAATTTGAGATTTTGTGAAAGAATCACGGAAGAAAAAAAGGAGAAATATATCAGTGATAGAAGATATGAGTTCTTAGAGGCTGAAAGACCAGATGAAGGACAGAAGGAAGAATTGGAAAATAAAGAGAGGCAGAAATCAGTAGAAAGAAAAGTAGATTCACATATAAGATGGAGAGAGGAAAGTAGAAAGAAAAAGGAGGAATTTTGTGATAGTGATGATAATCATAGTGAAAAGAGTGCTAAAAGTCAGAGGAGTTCCCGTAGTGAGCAAAGCTCTCATAGTATGAATAGTGGTAGAAGTCAGAGGAGTTCAGCAAGTGAAATGCATTCCAAAGGTCATAAAATTGAGAAAGAAATTTCAGCAAAATCAAAGACTGATGAAAACAAAAATGTATCAAAGAATTTACCATCGAAAGAAATCAGTAAAATAGAAAAAACACAAAAAGGTGTTAGGACATCTCAAAGTGATAAAAATGTCATAGGTCAAAGGTCGTCAAAACCAGAGAGATCTAAGAGCCCTATCTCACAAGCAAGCAGTAAACCAATGGAGTCTGCTATAGGGCAGGTATGTATCATAGGACATCAGAAATCATTAATTTTGTTTATCCAAAAAAAATGGTATATGGTAAAAGAGAATAAGAATTTTTCTAATCTTCAAATCATTGGTTGAAAAATCAGGTCAAGCTACATATAAGCTGGATTTATTGACAGTTGATCATATTTCATACTGATTGATATTCCTACATTTTATCTTGTCAGCTTGATGTATTGTAATAGCAAAGGTGTAATGATTCCCCGATCACATCATGGTTTGTAATTTAACTTGAAACCTGTTGTAGCCATATGGGGTAATAAACCATACACTTTTAGGGACCCCCCATCAAAATTTAGTCACCCGCAAATTAATATTGATACCTTTTATTTAAAGAAAATATGGTGTTTTGAAAGATTTATTCATGCATCAAAAGTATTCATTTTCTCTTTTAATTTCTCTTCTATTTTGTCTTGTCCATCAATGAATCTTCACATTGTCAGCAGTACCTGTCGTAATCACTTATACACTTTACAGTTAAGTGCTTCTAAAAGTTCATTATGAAGACTTTTACAGATTACAAACTTCTTTACTAAAAGAAAACGAAACAATCAGACAAAATTGAAAAACAAAGTTTTTGTTCTCGTGAAATTTTTAATCGCAATGTGGGCAACTTGAACTGTAACTTTAAGTCACTCACTCGGAAATTTAGTCACAAATGTCATGTGGGCGACTGTTAATTTCAAACCCAGGGTATGTATTTGTTCATATCACTCTAGACATAACACACCACTACTTTTTTTTTTTGTTTAAGTGGGGCAGGCTTGATGTAGTGGTTAAGCGCTTGGCTTACGGCGCCGACGATCCGGGTTCGATTCCCGGGTTGTGCCACTATGTTTAAGAGGATGGTTATCTCCTGCTTCCATGTCGCGATATAACTGAAATATTGTTGAAAGCGACGTAAAACACCAATCAGCCAACCAACTTTTTTAAGTTGATCGACCCACTTTAACCCCATTTCCTATTTTTAGACATTCTGACCCCATTTATGATCTATAGATATTTTATGTTTGTAGGTGATCAGAGACAGGTTATTCACCTCTTCTGTTGACACTGTTGTGACCAGTTTCGACACAGTATCTTCTCTCGACCAATCACAACTACTGGAAGAGTCATGTGACACTTTACCACCAAAGCTTGCAGCATCACCCATGAGGTCAACAAGAGGTCATGAGAAAGATGCATCCAAGAATCAAGATAATGGGAAAAGAAAGAGCATACCTCAAGCAGAAAAAGAAGGTCAGAATATAGGATAGGTTAATTGTCATATGAATATATTGTTCCTTAATTTTTATATAAACGTTTCAAAGGATGCAGTAAGTAGTGGAAAGCTAATGCTTTGCCCCCTTCAACAAGCTCAGTTGGGCCCTATGTTTAGATTGAGGCTGAAAATTCCCATGTCCAAGCCACAGAGGCAAGCCCTTGGTCTTTTAGGCCGACAGTAAAAAACTGATAACCTGTGTCACAGATGATGCTGACACATTGACGGTTCCTCATACCTTCATTTTATATGGGTCCAGTACATAGGTCTTAGTTTTGATGCAGTATTCCAGATAGATGCCATCAGTACTAATGAAGTGAAGTCATAAGAGTATAAAGCAAAGTGACTAATAAAGAAGTGAATTGGCAGAAATGCTGTGCAGGAATTTAAAGTAGCCTCTTTTTTCTGTCAGACTTGGGTTTTATCTAAGGTCAGAGTAAATGATATGCTTTTTTCTAGACTAGTGTATCCGTCAGAGGTCTTTGGTTTTCTGCAGACACACTGATTTCATTCACCTCTATTGGCTCTAAATACCTGCATGTACCGTTCCCAGGAGATTCAAGGCACCAAGAAAAATTGTTTGTGTTAACACACGTTTGACTTAAATGTATAAAAAAAAATTCCTGTACTTGAATTAGGATGGATAAATCTAGATTCTATTTTAATGAGATAAATCCATACTTGTGTTCGAGAAAATAAGAATTGAGAAAATAAATGGCAACCACAATACATGCTATACATGCTTTTCTTCAACACTCTAGTTTTAAATGAGAATTACTTCTTTGCTTTTAGATGAAATGTATGAATCAGATGGTGAATTTGAAGAAGATCAGCTGTTAGTGATGTTACGAAAGCAGAGAGCACAGTATGAGTTACAGCTTAGGTATGTAACAGAACTAGACTGTGATCAGCCATGGATTAGTTCCTGTATTACTCTAATCTAGTGTCTCAAAATATTTTTTTCTTTATATAGGTTCAAATGAAATCAAGCAACGTCCCTTATTTAGGAGAAAAATTATAACTTACTTGAAGAGTTGCTGTTAAAGCACTGTAACCATTTTGCCATCACAAATAAGCGAAGTTTATAAGATTGTGATAAATATACAAAATTTAAAAGATCCAGATAGATATACAAAGTTTACAGTATCCAGATTGATATATAACGTTTGTAAGATCCAGATTGATATGCAAAGTTTAAAAGTTCCAGTTAGATATAAAAAATCTAAAGATCCAGAGATTCAAAGTATAAAGGATCCAGATATTTATTCAAAGTTTAAAAAATCCAATTAGATTAGATAATTAGAAGGTTAAAGATGCAGATACATGTAGATATATACAAAGTTTAAAAGGTCCACTTAGATATACAAAGTTTCAAAGATCTAGATAGATATACAAGTACAAATTTTACAGGAAGTATAGCTTAGATCTTTGATTTGTGTGTGTATTATATATCTGACATTTTTGAGATGGTTTTACATTTTCTGGCAAAAAAAAGTTGTGGGAAAAAGCATATTTATTATTATAAGAGAGCTGTCTTTCATATGATATCTAATAATATGATATATACATGTAATTAGTTTAATTAAAATGAAGATACATATAGATAAAGTTTTATAAATCTTTTTGTTATCATACAAGATAACATTTAGATATATATGGACTTGTAGTGAACTAACACATTTCTCTTTAATTTACAGTGAAATTGATCAGATCCTGAGCTCCATGGAAACATAATTTCATCTTTACTCTATCTCTGGATTTGATGCTGTTAGGAACGTATGCCATAGAATGACTCAACACTGTTACACAGCATTCTTAATGAGTAGATCTATAAGGAAATGTGGAATTAGATGCATCATAGATATTTATCGTCCTTGTGTATATACTATTTATGTATTATTATTATGTTGTATATTTATGCATTATTATTATATTGTATATTTATTTATATTAAACTAGTTGAATGTTCTTTCTTCTTCTTGGTGGTCATTAGTAGATCTTTTGTTAAGAAACCAGTTTTGTGTTAAGAAATCAGTTTGATTCCCAGATCTGAAGGATTTGAATTTTACAAAGGAAGTATACACTTTTGAGAAGCCAGTTTGATTAAGAAGTTCAGAAAGGGAAAAGGAAATATGAATCAACTACATTTATGTCAACAAAACAATTTGTTTCAACTGTTGGCTCAGAATCTTCTATGACAATTTATCATTTATTACCTCTAAATCTGTCCTTTTGGATAAAACAGTATAAATTAATGAGACAGTGTAAATCTATGAGGCAGTATAAATCTAGTGGACAGTGTAAATCAACAAGACAGTGTAAGTCGATAAGAGTATGAATATAAGAGACAGTATAAATCATTGAGACAGTATAAGTCGTGGAGACAGTATAATCAATGAGACTGTAAAATTGAAAAGATAGTGTATATCAGTGAGACAGTATACATCTAGAAGACGATGTAAATTGATGAGACTGTAAACCGATGAGACAGTATAAATTCAAAATTGATCAGACAGTATAAATCTAGGAGACAGTGTAAATCTATGACCCATGTATCTTGGTATATGTTGACACATAAAAGATCTGGCTGCTTCAGGCGACCCTGTTTCATAGCATAGGACAGAATTTTGACGCCTTGCTTCAGGCAGGTGCTGCTACCATGTAAGTGCAATAACAAAGCAAAAACTTGCATGTATTTGGTGTACTTGATGTGCATTTATATAAATGACGTCGAGCCGCCGTAGGCCAGTCAACAGTCACTGTGTTTTGCTGGGGACCACGTGATACACGGTTCGAACCCCTCGGGTGCCTGTCGATATGGTGTCTTTCATGTGAAACCCGAGGTACAGTATGGTAGACGTAGCGTGAAAGATACCCCTCACGGCTGTTTGTGGGACCCTATCATTGGTAAATTAGTTTGTGTACAGTTAATAGGGCAGATGTGATAGCCAGATAAGTGGATTTAGCCATCGTCGCAAGCCTCGATTACTGAGTCGGCTCCCTTAGCTGATCTCTGTTTGAGGGAGGAGGCAGACTCAATAGCCGTGGCTTGCGACGATGATATTTATCTTATCTTAGTATGGCACCAAACAAATTGATATATAAGTGAAATAATATTGACGTAAAAACACCGATGCAGATGTCTGGTGTAGTGCTTAGGCGCTTTGCTTGTGGTACAAACGTTCCAAGTTCAATTCCCGGATTGCGCCACTATTTTTATGAGATTAGTAACCTCCTGCTTCCATGTAAATGACACGTTTTTGAAAGTGATGTAAAATATCAATCCACTGTTTATTTATTCTGTGGTATTGAAGGTCGAAATTGTAGGCAATTTAACGCAGTACCGGGGATACACTGCATTGGCCCTGTTATGTCCAATGATTCACCTCCTTATAGAATTAAATATAAATGTGACTTCACAAGAATAATCCATTGATGTTGAGAAGTGTCAGTCCGAATATTTTGACTGACAAAATATCATTTTGACAGACAAAATCCTGAAATTGTCTTTACATATTTCATTATACTGGTCACACTCTCTGTTCTAATCAATAGACCTGTAAAGATGCAGACTCGACATATTTTTCCCTGAGTAGAGTTGGGAGATAATACACAAATTTACATTTATTGTTTTGCATTCTATTGTAGCCCCCCAATACAAGAGATTCAGAATGAATCAATCCTGTGGACGAGTTCTAGAGCTCCGATGTCGTTCTCCCATATAAGTTATAAGTGTATTAAACTATTAATATGTACAAAAGCTGCTAACATCTAGATTATGTTAAATAACAACAACAACAATAATGATGATAATAACAAAACAACAACAACGATAATAATAATAATAATAATAATAATAATAATAATAATAATAATAATAATAATAACAATAATAATTATAATAAAGGTAACCTTCGCATTGAGGTATGTCCCAAGACTCATCATTTCGCCCTCTTTTCATCAATCACAAAGGGCAAATTTGAGAGCTTTATAACATTACACAAGGATTCAACTCTTTTGGTTGGCGTCGCTCGTCAGCTGTTGTTTGTATATGGTAACTATACATGCAGTCTTTCTATTAGATTAGCTTTAGAATATTCCAAATACTGAGATTTTTTTATCGAACTTTCTGCAGCCCCCTCCCTCCTCCCGGCAAAACATTCTGTTTTCGTGCCTGCTTCCAATTTCTTATCCGATTCCCGTCACCCAAAAGACCATATATATCTATAGATGCTATTGATGGCTATCGCGTCCTGTATTTGAGATGAAACAGTCAAAATATCATGATCATCATCGTTATCATCATCATCGTCATCATCGTTGTCGTCGTCGTCGATCGTCATTATGAACGTTATTATTACTCGTCGGTGTCCTGTGTTTGGGATGAGACATTAAAAACCGAGGTCCCATATGCATGACATGTCCCGTAAAACATCTTTCATTGTTTCTGGTGGGTCGTTACAATGGTCTAAATTTCTGTGCATTGCGTCAAACAGGTACTGTCACCATCTTGGTGCGACGTAAAACAAAATGTCAACAGACAAATTAAGCAATCTTCATTTACTACTTTTAGGTTTACCCACTCAATATTTTTCAGGTCTGAATTCATACAGTTACAGTAACTTGGGCACGAGCGCCCCCTCCCCTTTTTTCCAAAATTGGGGGCACAAGTGGCCCGGCCCCTTTTTCTTTGACGTAACTGAACTGACTATAATAATATACACGAAAACGTGTTCACGGCCATCGGGATTTTTTTTTGTTTTTTTTTTTTTGTTTTTGTTTTTTGTTTTGTTTGGTTTTTTTTGGGGGGGGGTTTTTGTTTTTGTTTGTTTTGTTTTTGTTTTTTTTTTTTTGTTTGTTTTTTATTATTATTATTGTCATCATCACCTTCATCATCATCATCAATATTTGTTTTTTATTTATTTTCTTCGTGAAAGTTATTCGATCTACATTCTTGATCACTTGATAAAAGCTAAAGATCGAAAATTTGTGATATTTCATTTTTTTTATAGCCAGTTGGCTTCCCTTTGCAGGTCTAAGACAGCGAATATTCTTTATAAAAGTATCAAGGACTTAAAAGCATAACATATTGTTTAAAAGTCCTTGATAATATTAAATCTAAAAAACATCTATCGTAATTAAAATCTATGCTAACATGCAATCTTGTCAATTTCAATCTTGTCTGTATACTCTTTGATTTGTTCTTGTCATTATCACTTAATCATCTAATATCGTTAATGCACTCTTGAAACTAAAACAAAATATCCAGATAAATAAACGAAATAATTATTGAATAATCTTTTGTGTGTGATTTTGCAACAACAACATAAACACCATTAAATCAATGCTAACAGACGATCTTGTCAATTCTGATCTTGTCTTTATACCCCTTCACTTAGTCTTGCCATTATCAATTTTAAAATAAAAAATTAAACTCGCAGTAAAATAAGATAAAAATGCTTGAAATCATTAAATTAAGATATGATCTAATTAAATAATCTAATAATGCCAATGTTCTAGCGCATTTACACCCTTAAAATCGATCTATAATAGCGAACTTGTCATTGTACCGATCTTGTCATTATACCCTGCCGGAAACTAGTCCGTTACAGGATTGCGCATTACAATTTACAAACAAAAACCAACGATGGCAGCGAAGTCGAAGGCTACACAGGAACAAATTGTTGCTGGCTTTCAGGAACTAAGACAAAATCAGAGAAATATAGCGTCCAAAGTAAACGAAATAGACATGGACATGAAAGAACACGAGTAAGGTTCCCCCACGTGTTGCCAGGACTTCCTCTGACCGATTTTTAAAAGTCATTTCATTTTGTTACTGAGTTCAATTATTTGCTTTAAACATTTGATAAATTAATATATGTATAGTTCTTTACAATTCCACATAGTTTGATATTCCTGTGTAGTACTGGAGATTCCTTTTCTTTCTAATGTGCACCACAGCCACAGGTTTCAACATGATTTTATTTTTAGAATTGTTCATTCTTCATTTCTGACATTCATGAGTCAGCGTAGCTCAACCAATGGTGTTTGGCTCCAGCTTAGAAGACTGGATATGAGCCAAACGAGCAACTTTACTGTCTTATGTTTAGAAAATCTTAAACCATAGACTTTTTCAGGTTAAATGCAGACTGACATTAAGGGTGGCAAAGAGTTACGTTTCTCCTAAAATTTTTGATGTCATCAGTCATGATACAATAATGATTGTCTCTTACATCATTTTGCGGGAACATTGATGAATTTGCCACCCCAAACTTCAAGGTCTATACTCCAAATTCCTGTGTCATTTTAGTAAAATTTAGATATCTGCATTTGCTTACATATACATGTATGTGTGTAAGATCACTGTCTGTCTATTTCTTTAAACTGCAGCACCCTGTTTCGAGTATGTATATGCAGTCTGTGCATCTGGGTAGTTTTAAAAGGTCAAATGTAGTTTTGAAAGTTTTGAAGTTTTCGTTCTAGACATAATGGTTAAAATAATTGTTTTTATGTAAATTAAAGATACTACCACAGGTATCTGTGAAGTGATATGCTGCCGCTACGTCATTGACTCTATTGATATGGTAACAAAGGGGTAGAGTCAGTGACGAGTGGTGGCATTTTGCTACACAGATGCCCTCTGTCATTTGCAGCCGTGTACCACTTTTGAGTCCTACTGGATTTGATTCTAAGTCGAGAGAGGCAGTGTAAGAGTGTTCGAATTTGGACACCGAGATGGCATAGACACTGGGTCTACACCAATGACAATTGGCATAAACTTGACTAAATTGACATAGACTATCCTGTTTCCAACAAAATCTTTCTAACTTTGATCTTGGTCATTTGAATGTTTGTAAATTTTGTATCGATGGTAAATAAAAGTGGTGTGTTTTGTGCATAGTTTTGGTGTTACAGTGGTGTACTCATGTGCAAAATATCTTTCATTATTCAAAATTATATATGTAGTTACGCATAAAAAAATGACATACGCATAAAAAAATGACATAGACAAATTGGTCTTTCCCAATAAAAGAAGGTACAGACTAAGAGGATTTGGTGTAGATTTTGTCTACCGGTCCACCGCTAAATGCAAACACTGAAGAGGTTTGAAGATCTGTAAGTGTAGGTGTTAAAGTTTGAATGTTTTATCTGGTCACACTGGTTTCCCCTACCACTGCCATCATACAGGGAAAGGAATAATAACATTGGTGTGGCACTGATAATAAACATGTTATATATTACAATATTAATTTCTGAAAACTTCAGTTATTCTGATACTTATTCTATGAGATTCAGATGGAATTGTGCTTCTACTTGGACCTATGTTAACTCTCAACAATTTTACCTTAATATGAAAGTTGAAAAAACTTGAAAAGAAAATGCATCGTTTTTTTAGCCTAATTAGTTATTATGGATATTTTTTTTCTTTACAGGTTAGTGATAGAGACATTGAAAGAAGTAGAAGGGGATAGGAAATGTTTTAGAATGGTTGGAGGTGTCCTAGTGGAACGAACAGTTAAGGATGTCTTACCAGCTCTATCAAATAATAGAGAACAGGTCAGTACCAGATCGGTGTTAATGATTCATACAGACTATAGACAACAGGTTGGTACCATATCAGCCTTAATGATTAACAAAGTAATAGGGAATAGGTTGGTACCAAATCAGTGTAAATGATTCATACAGTCTATAAAGAACAGGTCGATACCAAATCGGCCTCAATGATAAACACAAATAATAGAAACCAGTTTGATACTGAATAAGCGTTAATGATGTACACAAACCATGGAGAACGGGTTGGTACCAAATATGCATTGGTGATGTACACAAATAATAGAGAACAGGTCGGTATCAAATTAGTGTTAAATATTCACACAAATAATAGAGAACAGGTCGGTATCAAATTAGCGTTAATGATTCACATAAAAAGAAAGCCGATCAGTGCTGTATCAGTGTGAATGAAAGCACACAAATAATGAAGCACAGGTCAGTACTGTATCAAGGTTAATGCTGCTTACAAGTAATAGAGAGCAGGGCAGCAGACAATTTATAGAATGCTGGTCAATTCTGTATCAGTGTGGGGAATTGGGTCTGATTTCTGCACTCATTATCAATGCTTTATTATGACAAAAAAAAAAATAGAAGTTATAGTATACATGAAACTACAAAATGTAGACACACACTCATACCCTGTAAATATAGAGGGAGAGTAGGACTCAGTTGTTGGTTTGTTTCATTCTACAATGAAATGTTCTCTTCATGCTCATTGATTCATATGTGTACTGGTTGTGATAAACCAAGCTGTAGAGATACCCTTAGTCTGTCTTTCCATCTGTCCGTATCCTGTATAGATATTACTGCATCTATCAGGTCTCAATAGTCATAACATAAGATTTTCAATCTTGTTGTCAAATCCTTTAACTCGTATGTTATAATAATTATATGTAATGATGATTTATTTGAATAAATACTGTTTAAACCAATAGTCAAGATTTTCTTGGACAAGTTTGTTTAGCAGTCAGACAAGTAATTGTTGCATCGCACTTGTCTGGCCGGGCATTTGAAATTATTTTACTATTTTCAACCGTCAACAAGCAGATGGTTTGTTTTAATCAAGGTTGCAGAGATGTTTACGAGTATGATTTAGTGTTAAATCTAGGATTCCAAAAGGGCACACAAATTTCCCCATCAAAAGGGCACTTTTTAATGCGGTATTTGGTAAAAAGGGCACTTAATTTAGCAACTTTAAATGTCACCAAATATATTTAAAAATTTAGTTTAAAATTGCATTATTTCCTTGTTTTATTTACATAGATGATATTTGAAAATGTAAAAGACAATTGTTATTGATAATTTGATGTAATTTGTAATCCTTAACATTGCTTTGGTAGAAAATCTTAATTCCAGCTTCTCTTCAGAATAAATTCCTTTTCACAGTTGTAGGAGCTATAATTACTTAATATCTGTTACAATTACATTATTGCAATAATTATATGCTTTTGAGTATTGCATAAATTCCCAGTTTGTAAACTTATACTAGTACTGTTTCATGTTCATAAAAATTTATTCAAACTTCTCCAAGACCAGCGCTGCCACTTCTGTCTATTACTGGTGTAGCAGGAAGGTTGAAAAATCATTGGCCAGACCGGGACTCGAACCCAGGACCTTCCGCTAACAAGGCGGATGCTCTACCAACTGAGCTATCTGGGCCGATGTCCCAGTCTGCCACACACCTCCCCTGCCAATTTGAGGTTTCCCCGAAACCTCATACCAAGTCCTCCTCTCATAGTGGCATACAACCTCTGCCAACTGATGAGAGTTGGTGGAACCTCCAAACTGTAGCAGGAAGGTTGAAAAATCATTGGCCAGACCGGGACTCGAACCCAGGACCTTCCGCTAACAAGGCAGATGCTCTACCAACTGAGCTATCTGGGCCGATGTCCCAGTCTGCCACACTGGCAACATGAAATACTGCAAGTTTTGTCATTGTACCTTGAACAGTCTTTACAATGTATCATTATTTTTTACATAACTTAAATATTTGAATGACATGCCATTTTTTTAGCTGAAAAGAATGTGTTATTAAACAAAATGTTATGTGGGATCTAGAAGTATGCATGTGCACAAAGACATAAACAAGTTTATAAGTCCTTGATGTGCAGTTGTATTTCTGGGTTGATATAAATTTTTAATTAACCTGACCAATATTTTGATGAAAATAAAGAAAACAGTTTGCTACTAACAAAACAAAAATTTCTCTCAGCCTCCAACATCCACCCAATTTTCCTTCACAAATAAACTCCTGGATCTCGGTGCTACAGGAAGGATGTGTGACTGACGTTGGAATAATTCAAATTCAAAATCTTAGAGGAAATTGCTGGAAGCATTAATAATGGGAAATATGATTGTCTCAGCTCAAAGTACTTAAGTAATAGTAATAAATTATAATGGTTAATGTTCATTCACATTTATTGACTTACAGATCGTAGATATTCTATTGATTCTAGCAAGGACTTAGCCCTTGATTCTAGAAATACCAAAAAGTCATGTTTTATAATCAGTTATGTTGTTCAGCTGTTTGATCGTAAAAAACCGACACGTTTGATAGTGTGAATACACTTCATGTGTTTGTTGCCTCTCTTGTTGCAACTACTTACGATGATATTGTTGTATCAAATGAAAAAAAAATGTTCTGAAATATCATCTTCGCCGGAATAACTAAACAATGTTCAAAATTATCAGAGGAAATGTGGAGAGTAGATCTTTAAATATTTGGTGTCAAATTGAGAAAATTAGTTAAATGATATTAAGTAAAGCATTTAAAATGGGTAGCGATCGTGACCTGCTATGTAAACCAGTCTCTTTTCATTTAATCCTAGAATAGTTGATTTTAAAGATCAAACATCCTTTAATTTTCTTTAATATCTGACTGATAACAGATGTGAATTTGACCTGCAAAATTACTATTTCGGCATTCAGACAACCATGTCAAACTCTGTTCGTGTAAAGATGTAATCTAAATATAAGAAGGTAACATTGATTAAATTGCCCCAATTAACACCTGAAAAGTAGCAGACAGTGCAGTACACAGGTTACGGCTGATATTTAGCGGGTCAAACAGCTGACTTAGACCATTATGTAATGTACGGAAAGTGTTACCAAATTCTAAAGAGGGCATGTCCGAAGCGATATTCGTAATATACTGGCCCTGTAAATAATTATCTTTTTGAGGGTTTCGTATTACGTGAACAAAGATTGATCTTCTTTAGTCTCATGAAATAATCACATAGGGAAAATAAGGGCATGGCGCTCAGAAAAAGGGCATGGCGCAGCATAAAAAGGGCATGGCGCGGCGCCATGCTATTTCGCTTTAGATAAAACACTATGATTGATTGATTGATTATTGTTTTACGTCACTCCACGATTATTTCACGTGTATGGTGAGAGCATTTGCCTGATGCATTGCATACAAATTTAGACCTTTATAACAGACTCACTCGAAGCAGTGAGGGATCTTTTAAGTGCCACGCCTACCGTGACACAGTACCTCAGTTTTAACTGTCTGATCAGAAAGACAGAACACTGGTGTGCCCAGGCTGGGAGTCGAACCCTGGACATCTAGCACCTCATCCACTTGGCCACACCAATTTTTACGAGTAAGAAGTTAACTTTACTGCCATGAGACAGTGCACTGTTCACTCTAAGTCTGTACCATAGGGCATGTGTAAATTTCAGCTTTGCTCACTGACTGCATTTCCAGAATTCTTACAAAACTGTAAGTAAACATATGCTACACACGATGTTCGGACAAGTACGTGTAATTCTTTCTTTCATACATGTAGATTCTAAGCTACTTGTCCTACACGGCAAATGAAAATTTGAATGATTGTTGCACTCTGTGTCTTAATAGACTGTCAATAACAGAAAGTCAACTATGGTCTCATGTATAAGTCTATGTAGTCCTGTGTGTACTGTGTCCTTCATCTTTGTTTTGATTTTGATGAAACTTTATAGGGAGGTTCTTCTCAGCACACTTGACAAACACAATCATGTGAAATGAATTAATGATATAATGTACTCATTGCAGCATCCATGGTGGCCCCTTGAAAATCTTAGAACTGGATTTTCTCCCTCATTTTCTTATTTAAATTTTCACTTGTCCATATTGATTCCCTAGGTGTTATTACTGCAGTTTTACCGGGGGAATTTATTGGACTGTGGCCCTATTGAAGGGAAGTCTGACTCTTAATGGCTAATAATCAGGAAATGATTGTTAATTGTAGCTGTATCAGCATTTATGATACATTGTATACAGTGAAACTTGTTTTCAGTGATCACAAAGTTGAAAAGGGAAGGTGGAAAACTGGTTACATAAGTTAGATGGCCTCTTAATACAATTTGGTTTTGTCTAGATAAAAGCATTGAAGAACAGAAACTTGTAGTCGTATAAGACAGGTGATTGTTTAAGACAGGTGGTTGTATAAGACAGGTGGTTGTTTAAGACAGGTGGTTGTATAAGACAGGTGGTTGTATAAGACAGGTGGTTGCTTGATACAGGTGGATTTTAGAGCAGGGTTGACTACATGTATCTATACAGTAGGACTAACTATGAATTTCCATTAACAATAAAGCCATCGTAGACAAGTAGACGAGGTGCTCGGCTTTTCACCAGGATACCCGGGTTCGACTCCCACCATGGATGCACTCGTGTCCTGTCTTTTGGATGAGACAGTAAAATCTGAGAGCTAGTGTCGCAGTAGGCATGGCACGTATCAGATCCCTCACTGCATCCGGTGGGTCGATTGTAATAGTGTAACTTTCTGAGCAATGCATCAGACAGATGCCTTCAACATATACATGAAATATAAGTGACTTAGGATAAGGATCAGTCAATCAACACCTAACATTATGTTTAATTTTATTCATACATATATTTGTTTTTTTCAGATGGGTAAAATTAAAGAACAATTAACAAAGCAATTAGAGATTAAAGGCCAAGAAATCAATAAGTATAGAGAACAGCATAACATTAAAATCAAAGGCGAGGAGAACAAAGACTTAGAAAAATCTGACAAAGATGTGAAATCAGGTGGTGTACTGGTAGCAAAGGATGGATAGACGATGAATTCCTGACGCGTTTCTCAAGTTATTTAACTGCCCATAGTAGATTTGTATGTTTATTTACCTTGTGGATATCATTTCAAGAGAAGACAACTGCAGAAACTTTTATACCTTATTTTATATGACAGAATGATTTTCCTTTTTTCAAGTGTACTTTCATTTTGAAAGTACAATTGAAATGAAGATTATAGGTTTTGCAAAAGGAAAAAAACAGTTTTTGAAAATTTGTTTGTATTTTTCATCATATCTAAAGACAGATGAAATTAGAACTGGTACAGAAAAAGAACTTAAGTGAAACTTCTAGAAATTAATATCTTTACAGTGTTCATGTTGGTCATAGTTACTTAAATGTGTCATAACTATGGAATTTGATAAAATTTCTTAAAAGCCCTTGCTTAAAAAGCCCTGAATAGTACTATACATTGGTGTGCATAATACATTGTAGAATATATGCAAAATTTGAATTGTCAGATTCTCATAAGAACTATCAGGAAGACATGTTGTATTGTATACTTTTACCTGTATTGTGTATTCTTCAAATATCGCTGTTCCCTTACATCAATCATAGAGAAAGACAGAAAATATACAGTATTTCAACAACCCATGTCTATTCAGGATATTTTGTGCGAAGACTTTGGCCCCATAATATTCAATTTATTGATAGAGAATTCATACAAAAATAAGTAAATATTTTGGTTATTTTTTCAAACACTTTTTGCCTGTGGATTTATTCTATTCATTTATATGTCTGTCTGTCCATAGATGATATTTGATAAGAATCAAGTGAATGAAAATACATGCTTTTCAAAATGATCAATTCAGTGCGAGTCGTACGTTGTGTTCATATATCATTCATGCTTCTCATGTGTTCACAACACTATATAGGATACGTCACTTACCTGGTAAGTGATACCTGGTAATACCAGGGGAGCGAAATCTGAAAGGTATTTGAGTGTACATCACACCACTCGCCCTCATTAAAGACTTTATTAAAAATCTTATAATGATATTACTTATTTGAAGTATTGTTATGCGTACATTGATTTTCTGTACTCTTTTTTCATGCATGTGTGGATCTGCACAAGGAATAAATGCTTCAAATTGTGAAAAAAAATAATGTAATTACCAACAGTTAATAAATGATAAGTTTTACACCTGTGAGATTTATTTTGTATGTGGTTGAGTTAGTCTGAAATTGGCTACAAACCCCAAGGTCATGGGTTCAAATCTCTGAGATGTAAAAAGGAACTCTCAGTAATTTTTGCTCAATGCACAATTTATGAAGCTAGACATTTAAGTAGATGTCTCCACCATATAAGTGAAATGAAAGTTGTAGGGTATTAAATATTGATCATCAAATTTCTCCTGTCCAAGTATTACAGAAAAGGGCATATACATTGTATGTGGTTGTAAGATAAGTCTGTTGTAATATTCTGATTGGTATTTTATTTTAGAAAAACTTCTTTCGTTTAATCGAAGGACCACATATGAAGCATCATCTCACTTGTTATAGGTACCCGGTAAATAAAATGCAAGTTTAGAACAGAAATTCTCCATTCTGATATAATATCATGATACATGTAATATTATTGAATTACCCTGTGTAAAATGCAACCTTTTTTTCAGAATATCTGACGTCGTTTTCATGAGTGCGGATTATACATGGGAACTAGATGTAGGTTAGATATTTATCGGGAGTAGAATCTATTTACACTTCTTAATACCAGTTTAGACTAAGTCCAGGATTAAGTGTTTTATGAACTTGGCCCTGGCATGTCAAGAATAAGCCCCACTCAATTGCACGTTTAAGTTAACACATTTAGAATTTCTTTCTGCTTACATTTAGACAGCTTGTACAATTACTATGTTGGAGATGCCATATCAAGTTTGTTATTTTGTAGACAAGAAGTTTCTGACCATTCTATAATAATAGTTAAAGAAATGTATTGTTGAATGAGTTACCATGTGAAGGTTAATATAGGGAGGCTGATTTAGAAGCAGGCTTAGTATAGTGGTGAAGTACTGGGCTTATTGTAATGGTGAAGTACTGGGATTAGTATAGTGGTGAAGTACTGACCTCAGTGTAGTGGTGAAGTACTGGGCTTAGTGTAGTGGTGAAGTACTGACCTCATTGTAGTGGTGAAGTACTGGCTTTAGTGTAGTGGTGAAGTACTGGCCTTAGTGAAGTTGTGAAGTACTGGGCTTGGTGTAGTGGTGAAGTACTGGCCTTAGTGTAGTGGTGAAGTACTGGGCTTATTGTAATGGTGAAGTACTGGGCTTAGTGTAGTGGTGAAATACTGGGATTAGTATAGTGGTGAAGTACTGGCCTCAGTGTAGTGGTGAAGTACTGGCCTTGGTGTAGTGGTGAAGTACTGACCTCATTGTTGTGGTGAAGTACTGGCCTCAGTGTAGTAGTGAAGTACTGGGCTTAGTGTAGTGGTGAAGTACTGGGATTAGTATAGTGGTGAAGTACTGGCTTCAGTGTAGTGGTGAAGTACTGGCCTCAGTGTAGTGGTGAAGTACTGGGCTTATTGTAGTGGTGAAGTACTGGGATTAGTATAGTGGTGAAGTACTGACCTTAGTGTAGTGGTGAAGTACTGGGCTTATTGTAATGGTGAAGTACTGGGCTTAGTGTAGTGGTGAAGTACTGACCTCATTGTAGTGGTGAAGTACTGGCTTTAGTGTAGTGGTGAAGTACTGGCCTTAGTGAAGTTGTGAAGTACTGGGCTTGGTGTAGTGGTGAAGTACTGGCCTTAGTGTAGTGGTGAAGTACTGGGCTTATTGTAATGGTGAAGTACTGGGTTTAGTGTAGTGGTGAAATACTGGCATAAGTGTAGTGTTGAAGTACTTAGCTTAGTGTAGTGGTGAAGTACTGGCCTTGGTGTAGTGGTGAAGTACTGACCTCATTGTTGTGGTGAAGTACTGGCCTCAGTGTAGTAGTGAAGTACTGGGCTTAGTGTAGTGTTGAAGTACTGGGCTTAGTGTAGTGTTGAAGTACTGGGCTTAGTACAGTGGTGAAATACTGGCCTTAGTGTAGTGTTGAAGTACTGGGCTTAGTGTAATGGTGAAGTACTCGGCTTGGTGTAGTGGTGAAGTACTGACCTCATTGTAGTGGTGAAGTACTTGACTTAGTGTACTGTTGAGGTACTGGTCTTAGTGTAGTGGTGAAGTACTGGCCTTATTGTACTGTTGAAGTACTGTCCTTAGTGTAGTGATGAAGTACTTGGCTTAGTGTGTGGTGAAGTACTGGCTTTAGTGTAGTGGTGAAGTACTGGACTTAGTGAAGTTGCGAAGTACTGGGCTTAGTGTAGTGGTGAAGTACTGGCATAAGTGTAGTGGTGAAGTACTGGCATAAGTGTAGTGTTGAAGTACTTAGCTTAGTGTAGTGTTGAAGTACTGGGTTTAGTGTAGTGGTGAAGTACTGGGCTTAGTGTAGATTTGAAGTACCAGTCTTAGTGTACTGTTGAAGTACTGGCCTTAGTGTAGTGGTGAAGTACTGGGCTTAGTGAAATGGTGAAGTACTGGCCCTAGTGTAGTGGTGAAGTACTGGCCTCAGTGTAGTGGTGAAGTACTGGCCTTAGTGTAATGGTGAAGTACTGGGCTTAGTGTAGTGGTGAAGTACTGGGCTTAGTGTAGTGGTGAAGTAATGGCCTTAGTGAAGTGATGGAAGTACTGGGCATAGTGAAGCTGTGAAGTACTAGGCTTAGTATAGTGTTGAAGTACTGGTCTCAGTGTAGTGGTGAAGTACTGGCCTTAGTGTAGTGATGGAAGTACTGGGCTTAGTGAAGTTGTGAAGTACTGGCCCTAGTGCAGTGGTGAAGTACTTGACTTAGTGTAGGGGAGAAGTACTGGCCTCAGTGTAGTGGTGAAGTACTGGCCTTAGTGTAATGGTGAAGTACTGGGCTTAGTGTAGTGTTAAGTACTGGGCTTAGTGTAGTGTTAAGTACTGGGCTTTAGTGTAGTGGTGAAGTACTTGCCTTAGTGTAGTGATGGATGTACTGGGCATAGTGAAGTTGTGAAGTACTGGGCTTAGTGTAGTGTTGAAGTATTGGCCTCAATGTAGTGGTGAAGTACTGGCCTTAGTGTAATGGTGAAGTACTGGGCTTAGTGTAGTGTTGAAGTACTGGGCTTAGTGTAGTTGTGAAGTACTGGCCTTAGTGTAGTGATGGAAGTACTGGGCTTAGTGAAGTTGTGAAGTACTGGGCTTAGTGTAGTGGTGAAGTACTTGACTAAGTGCAGTGGTGAAGTACTGGGCTTAGTGTAGTGGTGAAGTACTGGCCTTAGTGTAGTGTTGAAGTACTGGCCTTAGCGTAGTGTTGAAGTACTTGCCTTAGTGTAGTGGTGAAATTTTTGGTTTGTAGATTGTTTTGGAGAAGATTTTGAGGCAGGATTGGTGTAGTGGTTAAGTGTTGGACTTGTAGATTGTTACATAACAGCCAGGTGTGAGACAGGCTTGGTGTAGCCATAAAATGATGGGCATGTAGATAGTAATAAGGTAGGTGAGTTTGAGACAGGCTTGATGTAGTTGCTGGGCTTGTAGATTGTTATAGAATAGGTTAGTTTGAGACAGGCTTAATGTAGTGGTAAAGTGTTGGACCTGTAGATTGTTATAGTGTAGGTGAGTTTGAGGCAGGCTTGGTGTAGTGGTAAAGTGCTGGGCTTGTAGATTGTTATAGTGTAGGTGAGTTTGAGGCAGGCTTGGTGTAGTGGTAAAGTGTTGGACCTGTAGATTGTTATAGGGTAGGTGAGTTTGAGGCAGGCTTGGTGTAGTGGTAAAGTGCTGGGCTTGTAGATTGTTATAGTGTAGGTGAGTTTGAGGCAGGCTTGGTGTAGTGGTAAAGTGCTGGGCTTGTAGATTGTTATAGTGTAGGTGAGTTTGAGGCAGGCTTGGTGTAGTGGTAAAGTGCTGGGCTTGTAGATTGTTATAGGGTAGGTGAGTTTGAGGCAGGCTTGGTGTAGTGGTAAAGTGCTGGGCTTGTAGATTGTTATAGTGTAGGCGAGGTTTTGTTTGAGAGTAAAAAGAAACGATACTGCTTTAGAAACTCTATATTATTTTTTGTAATCAGTTCGTTGAGACATATTTCTAGAACTTTAAAAAGATGGGGTTTTTTTCAAAGGGTGACCAGTATACTCTGAGGACTGTGTCCACCTGCCCCGGGTCTATTCTGTGAAGGATTGTGAAAAAAAAGGGAAAAAAAAAATCCTATATGAGAACTTGCTCTCTTCATACTTTTTATCTTATTAGTATCCTTCCTGAGGTTGTGAAGTAGAAGTGAAAAATATGAAAAGTTCATGGACGCCAGACGACGTAAAGCATGTTTACAGAAATATAGCACACTTGCGCTCGTGGCCCCATTCATTCCCTCATAAAAATCTTTTTCAGTCTGATAGAATCTGAATACGTGCAAAAACGGTATGATTGATCTATTTTTGTTCTCCGTCATACCAAGATTATTGTACATATACGGTGACGGCACCTGCCTGGTGAAATGCACAGAAATTTAGACCTTCGTAACGGTCTCACCCTAGGCAGTGAAGGACCATCTCTACCGTGACATCGAAACTCGGTATAAACTAGAGGACACCGATCAACTATAGACAAAAGGAGGGACCCTCCCCCACACACAAACACACAAGCACAGCCCGGAATGTTTTGATTAAACGGTTTTGTAAGAGGGTTGGGTTTTTAGATAGTTTATTGTTGCTGCTTCAAGTTGTTTTCATTTTTTTCATATCGCTACGTAGAAACACACACACACATCTCTCTCTCTCTCTCTCTCTCCTATTTTGGATTTAAAGGAGTGGCGAGGGATGGGGATGTGTTTCCCTCCTCATAGTATCTCCGTCTCCGCCTCCACTAGTGTATCCGTAGCGACGAATTTTTTTTTCAAAAGTCAAGTATTATAATCATAATTACATATAACCTGCGTGATCATGAGTGTTCATCTTCCACGGGATTTCCGATGTAGTAAATACCATGGATCTAATGTTTGCAATGCACTTACTTCCCTCTATCCTACATTCATTAACAAGTGTCATGCAGGCCTATATATCTATACGACGTCTACGACTTTCTAGTGTCATACAGTTGTCAAGTCGAAATTTAGCAATATAACAACCTTCTCTTTTCCAGTGAATTAAAAAAAAAATAGAATAAAATCATGGCACCAGTTATACACGGATCCACTTTGCAGTCCAAAAAGCGATGTTTAGCGGACTTTTGTTTGTTATTCTTATGACGTCATAATCAAATGTCAGACTTGTCCAACCTTGTGTGACGTCATCATAGTCGTATTTTGCGCTTAAGTGCTTGACACACAACGAAAGTGGATCGGTGTATTCACCCTTCCACAAAACGCAGTTTTTCAGTTTACGGTGACGTCGTCAGATGTCCGACAACATTCCGACAAACAACGCATTTGTTTATAACGTTATAGATAGAACAATTAAAAACAGACTGAATGTCACGTTCTTTTCGAATCGTGGAAGGTTGAATCTGTTTTGAATATTTGTCAATTTGCCGTATATGGGAAGATCTGTGAAATTTGGTACCTTTTCTTCGACTACTCGCGTTTCATTGCTTACTAAAGTGAGTCGTCATCAAATTATGGGTAATATTTGTCAAGTTCCCTAATTACATTTGTAGGTATCTTTATTCGGGTACTGTGGTTTCCGGGCGTACTAAGCAAATCAGGGTCCGGCGCCATAAACTGAGAATATACTTAAGTCATAATTTCATATTCTTCTTTTCATCAATGAAATCATGACTGTGATTTGGATTTTATTGAGTTTTATTCTATTGAGAAATAGAATTAAACCACTCTGCATGAGAATTTATTTGAACGTTTGATAATGGAATAAATTAAAATGAAACATTTGACTTAAGTATTTTCTCAGTTTATGGCGCCGGACCCAGATGTCGCCATATCGGTGAGCTCGTGACCGAGAGTTCCTGTGTTCGACTCCCGCCATGGGCCCACTGGTGTCCTATCTTTCTTTCAGGTGCGATAGTAAAACCCAAGGACCCTTGCAAAAAGGTATAAATAAATTTCTATGCGGTGCACCAGGCAGATGCACTCACCATACAAGTGAAATATTCGTGGAATGACGTAAAAATAATCAGTCATTCATCAATCAAACAATCAATCATCAATCATCCATATAGGTGAAATAATCGTGGAATGACGTAAAAATAATCAGTCAATCATCAATCAAACAATCAATCATCAATCATCCATACAGGTGAAATTATCGTGGAATGACGTAAAAATAATCAGTCAATCATCAATCATCCATATCGGTGAATTAATCTTGGTTTAGTTACAACTGACGACAAACACGTGACATGTGCATTTACAACTGGTGAACATTTATACAATTCGTATTCATTTACATGTATAGATATCATTTTCCATCAGCAACTGGGAGTTCAGAAAGAATGTGGCAATGAAATTTACATAAACGGTATATAAATTTTTATACGAAATAATAATAAAAAGAGAAAATGTTTTGCGACAATTTCAGTATCTTTTTTGGATAAATAATGACGAAAGGGAAATATAGAGAGTAGGTTCTGTAAACATGAATCCGTGATTCAGCATTTGATTATTGTTAACAAATTCCCCTTGTGTATCCCTTTACTGATTCTAGCGTCCAAGTATCAAAATAAATGTACTTCAGTAGATACTTGTCGTAACTGTAGACTACTTTACATGAAGAGGCGGGAACGGTATTAGAGAGACGGAAAGTAAGAGAGAGTCAGAGTGCGTGTAAGTGTGTGTGTGTGTGTGTGTGAGAGAGAGAGTGTGTGTGTGTGTGTCTGCATGTGCGTGTTTGTGTGTGTATGAGAGAGAGAGTGCGTGTGTGTGTGTGTGAGAGAGAGAGAGGGAGACAGAGTGCGTGTATGTGAGAGAGAGAGAGAGAGAGAGAGAGTGCGTGTGTGTCTGCATGTGCGTGTTTGTGTGTGTATGAGAGAGAGAGAGACAGAGTGCGTGTATGTGTGTGTGTGAGAGAGAGTGCGTGTGTGTCTGCATGTGCGTGTTTGTGTGTGTATGAGAGAGAGAGACAGAGTGCGTGTATGTGTGTGTGTGTGAGAGACAGAGTGCGTGTGTGTGTGTGTGAGAGAGAGAGAGAGAGTGCGTGTGTGTCTGCATGTGCGTGTTTGTGTGTGTATGAGAGAGAGAGAGAGAGAGAGAAGGCGGAATGCGGCTGTAGATATGGGGATTATCACAACCCCTATTTACCCCTCTTTTTGAACTTATACGTATATTAAACATTACACTAACTGAAATTGAAACTAAATGATACATTAATTACACAGAAATTCAGAACTATTCAACGCATCTACGCAAGGAAGTGTGTGATTTTTCCCATACCAGCTCTACCATGACATGCAACCTCGGGGTTTTTTTTGTGACAATGACTCATCTCAAAGACATGGTACAGATGAGCTTTTGGAGGAACTGAGCCTGGGACCTCTTTATCACACGCCAAACACCTTACTGATCAAGATATGCTGACTCAAGATGACTTCAGTGTTCTTAAAACGTACTAGTGATATCGAAGCAATTACAATGAGTGGCACATTTATTATAATATGGATTTTACTTTATTAAAATGTAACTGTAATGGGATTTTTCTTTTGTAAGAGAAATATGCTTGTTACCATTTCTTACTTTGAGGAACACGTTATTCACATGGACATTGATGGAAAGAAAAGTTTTACACGATTTCCAGATTTTATGGAGAGAGATTGATGTAACATTATGAAGCGTATTAATTGATTTAAAGTGCATGCTGACCTATGCAATATTGTAGAGGATTGTTAATTCATTGCAGTGACGGATTTAGATGGGGGGCGGTGGGGGGGGGGGGGGGAGGGCACATTTCTCCACATATTTACATGTAAAACTCCAGGTTTTACACCCAAAATGGCTGAGTAGTTTGACTAATACTTGACTTTTACATGTGCCACCCCCTCCTTTTGAAATCCTGGATCCGTCACTGTATTGCTTTAAATGTTAGATTAGTATTCTATCCTGTATGTACATATTTCTTTAAATCGTTGAATTAATTGATATTTCCCCAGCATTTAAATGCGACACCAAGTAAAAGAATTTCCCGCGTGAGAGTACTGATCCCTTAATTTTATGCCTTCCCTCGAAGAAGGAGCGGCATATTGTCCTGCTGCTGTCGGTCTGTCTGTCGGTCTCTCGGTCGGTCCATTTACAGTTTCGGCTCATTATCTCTGGAACCAATACAGATACTGAATTAATATTTGGTACCTCATCAAGGATATTTAGGTCAAGTTCAAACTTAGTTATTGTTCAATATTTTTTGTCATAGTTATCCCCCTTGGACTTAGAAAATTTCTTAAAATTAAGAGTTTACGCTCATTATCTCACGAACGGATAGAGATATTAAATTGATATTTTGCATACAGATACATCTTTTAGTATATCTAGCTCAAGGTCAAATTTATTTATGGTTCAAATATTTTCGTCACAGTTATTCCCCTTGGTCTTAGGTAATTTCTTAAAATTAGCAGTTTCCGTTCATTATCTCTGGAACCAATAACGATATGAAATATGTATTTGATATACTGGTACATCTAAAGGATATTTAGGTCAATTTCATATTTGCTTATGTTCAGTTATTTTTGTCAGTTATCCCCCTTGGATTTAGAAAATTTCATACAATTAGCAGTTCTCTTCATTTTCTCAGGAACAGCTAGATGTATTAAATTGATATTTGGTATATAGACATGTTAAGGATATCTAGGTCAAGTTAATAAGTTATAATTGGGATACCTGTCTTTGGCATATTTATTTCGATTTTGTTTTGTGTCAGTTAATATTAATGTCTAATTTTAAATTAAATGAAGACAAGTGTCATATCTTTGAATCATTAGACACAAACTTTTGAATGGAAAAAATTTTGTTGGGGGGGGGGGGGGGAGGGGGGTGTTACATTGGCGTTGCTCTTATTTATTGTTTTATCATGCTATATTTGTACTGTATATGATCAGTATTATAGTTTTAAATTATATCTCATCATACATACAAACACACACTATGCTGCAGTTTCATAATCTGAAAAACTCCCTGTATTCGGATCTGCAAAAGTAAGCTTTATAAGTCCAGTATGTTCAATAAATCTTCAGAACTGATCATAAGGAAAGGAAGTTTAGGAGTCCAATGCCATGTGGTTCCCAATGATTTCCAAATGAATTTTATATAATGAGGATTTTTTTTTTCAGTTGAAGTATTCTGAATTATTCGAAAATACTTCGAATCCAAATGCTATCAAGTGTTTCCATATGTGGTACCATGTGATACTAAGTGTTTCCATATGTGGTACCATGTGATACTAGGTGGTTCCGTGTGGTACCATATGTGATACCATGCAGTTCCATGTGATACCATTTGGTTCTATGTGATACCATGTCAGTTCTAAATTCAAATGAATACTGCTTGGAATTCTACACGTACCTGAGTACATACACACATGTATACTAAACATCGTCTTTGTATTCTGAGAATCGGTCAGTGAAGTTTTCGTATAATGAGGTGGGAATCGGAGAGAGAGAGAGAGAGAGAGAGAGAGAGAGAGAGAGAGAGAGAGAGAGAGAGAGAGAGAGAGAGAGAGATGATTGATCATTACGGGCGTCCGGTAGTTTATTATCCGAGTTCACGGAAAACACAACAGAGGTGCATTTTCATTCACATACAAGCGTTCATCCGGAACACAAGCGTTCAGGATTCGGCTACCACCCATTGTGCAGGTTTTGATATGAAAATTGTGGCGAAGAAAAGGGGTGCGGACGGAAGGGGGGGGGGGAGGCTCTGAGGAATCCTACCTCACAACTGACGGAGAAGATTGACTTTGATCTAACTTCAAAAGTAAAGTGGGGATTTAGAATCCACTACCCCGCCATAAAATTCACAGATATTTAAAAATGAAATTCGTTCGTAAGGTAAACTAAACAAAAGGAAAAGTTTAACTTATTCTTCGTTTGTCTTTGATATAATTAAGTAAAGTTGCTTGTTGAAACTAGAGAAACATTGTAGAAATCGTTAGTTCATACGCTTCATTGGCGATCTTAGAGGGATGGGGTGAGGGGACACCCCCCCCCTTTTTTTTTCTTTTCGCCACAAATTTACAAGTCGTCTATATCATCTATATATTTCTTTCTTTTTTCTTTTTTTTCTTTCTTTCTTTCTTTCTTTCTTAATTTTAAAACTAGATAGATTACTCCGTATGGCATTATCTGCAACACTTTTTCTTTTCCTATCCCCATTTTTAATCAAAGTTTCTTATTTCGCGCCTGCAGACATAGGAAAATGATGTGAAAAGGGATGAAAGATATAAAAAAGTACAGAAATGACAAATCTTCTTAAGATTGTACTATAGCTCTCGGTAAAAATGAAGGAAAATAAGGGGGGGGGTGTTGGGACTGCAGCAGTGTAGCGCTTGTCTATGTGACTTTTCCACCACTGATAGTCTCTCCCTATCCGTCACCGATACGTAATGCATGAAATGTGTCAAAATTATCGCAAAACAGAGTTAGATGAATTCTTTATTGTTTTACGTCACTCCACGATTATTTCATATATAGGGTGACGGCATCTGCTTGGTGCATTTCATAGAAATTTAGACCTATGCAACAGGCCCTCCCGAAGCAGCGAGGGATTTTTAACGTGTCACGCCTACCGTGACACGGGACCTCGGTTTCTACTGTTTAATTCGAAAGACAGAACACCGGAGTGGGAGTCGAACCCGTGACTTTTCGGTCCCAAGCCGAGCACTTCATCCACACTAGCTTATAATGACTTCCTAAAATGAATACATAAGTATGTATGGGATGACTGACACTTACATAATATATAAATGTATATTTCTGAAAATGGAAGTACACATGTTTACAAGTGACTTGCTAAAATAAAGCTAAAAGGCGAATGAAGTAGGTATGTATTACATGTCTAATTCTGGAATTGTAATACTGATGTAAATGACTTGCTAAATCAAAGTGCATTTCATATATATCTATATTTGGGAATGTTGTAGAAATGTATTCCGTGAGTTGGTTTGCTTTCGTGTAGAAATTTTCCTTAATCTAAACTTCAGATACATTTTCCCCTTCTATCTCTTTTCATATTTGTCTGGTGTTATTGTTTGAAGGAAAATAACTCGCAGATAAATTTTCGTTTAAAACAGTTCTAAAGGAACTGAAAAAGGAAATGCACTGGCGAATCCAGAGGGAGAGAGTTGTTTTACCCCTTCAATGAAGGTTAATTTACTATTTTAAAAAGTGACCTGCTCTATGCAAAATATTACATTAAAGATGAAATCACTTCTTTGTAAATTACTGGTCATGTCCGCTTTTCGCCACAAATTGTATATAGATGAGAAGGTTGAAAACACTAAAATTAGATGAGTAAAACTCCATATTTGGCACCCAAAATTAGCTGAGTACTTTGTCTAATACTTGACTTACACATGCGTCCCCCTCTTTTTTTCGGAAAACCTGGATCAGAAACTTGTCTGTTAAACACGAGTAACTTCCCCTTATATTGGCCTCTTTTTATCAATACAGAAGGAACTGGGCCACTCACATGTACTATAAAGTTGATGAAAATACTATAAAATGCTGTTATATGTCCCCACTTGTTCATTTAACTTCCGTATTTCATTGAGGAAGGTTAATGTCAGCGATACAATGAAGATTTTAATTCTGATTTCAGTTTCATTCCACGTCACTATGATAGGTAAGATCGTATGTAATATACAGGCACTGATTCAGAAATATACTTTAAAGAAAGGAACGGGGGCAATAGGGGGTTCTTAAATTTTGTATTACCTATAAAGACATAGTTTTGTTAAGGTCCCTCAGGCGGGGATCCACAAATTTGTCAAAATGGCGTCCACCTCATATGAATTTTCTGCGAGGGGTTTCGCCCATGTTGTTGTGTATATTTTACACAGAAAAACAACACTCACTCATTTTCGCCGAATATTATGTCCACGCCCCTGGATCCGCTCATGTCCCTATACCGCCCCGTTATTTAATAAAAGTTGGGGGTTGCCTAAAACACAAATAGTTTTGCGATAATTTAAACAGAGGTAAATGTATTTAACGAAACTAAATTCTTATTTATAAAATTTTATATCTCTTAGTCTTTTATTGGACATAAAATGGAAGGGATCATTTTTCCAGTATCTAGAAATACGGTATCCATTTCAAGTAATTGTGATGCGAATATTCGATCATATTTTGTGGTAAATTTACCGCATAACCATTTTTTCAAACAGTATGATAGAACAGAATTTAATACAAATTTAAAATTTGTTTCAATCCGGATTTTACTAATCGCTTTGGTTTTGTTTCCAAATAATTGAATGGCTATTTGTAAAAGGTTATCTTAGTTAACCCAACATCGTCAAAAAGAATTCGCAGAAGAAATCCCCTCGTTATGAGACAATATTCTGTAATACGAGAATTACGATTACTTGTGAACGATCGTGTCATATATTGTTTGTTATTGAGCATGTAATGATCAACCCATCTAGTACGACTGGATGGCTAGCCAGGTTGATTTGTTGTCCAATCTCACCAGAACCATGACCATGCATTGTGTATAGGTCTGAAGACTACGATATAGAACACGAGTCTGTACTATTTGACGAGATTGGGACATCCGTATATGGATAACTCACTACAATTCATTACTATTCGATAACAAAAAGGTGAGGTAGTTGTCGGTGCAAGCATGCCCCTTATTACAATGGACATGCAGGTAAATCCACTTCATACATATTGCTGCTATGTATATACATTTGTTTTCAGCGTGTTTGTGAGGGTGGGTCCAGCCAAACAAGGGATGCTTGCCACTTTCAGGCACCAGATTTCGTATAAGATTTTTGCGTGGTCGGGATGTTTGTAGGGGGGAGGGGTGGGGGTGGGGGCTTTCAGTGTTTAAACTTGTGAATGTCTTAGTCACTTACTTAGTTATTTTTATTTTGTGCGTTGGAGACGATAATTATTAATCAGATGTGAATATTTGCAGTATCAAGGCCCATGGGACATAGAACTGTCACAGTATCTTCCGTGCAAGTGGCTCGAACCGAGTGTCGCGAAAATAAACTGAAAATCTTCAATATCTCGAATGAAGCTGAGAAAGACGCTGCAGAAGACATTCTGGAAAAGGGAGATGTAACTAGACTGTGGAATGGATATTATCATCAAACACAGTATATCGAAAATATGGGTAAGTATAAAGACATTTTCTTTGATATTTTCTGCAGATCTAGTCGAACTATAATACATTTACGGCAGGTCGTAAATTCAATATGTAAATATGGTTCTATTCTTGATATTAAAAAAAAAAAAAGAAAAGAAACAGAGGGAGACAAAGTTTTTGGCGCATAAATGACACCAGGCGAAAAATCAAATTCTCTCTACCCTTGATCTAACCATAACAATATAAAATCTGTATGCAATCCTGCAAAAATATATCTCGTGGATAAGTCCACTAATATCATAGTGAGAATGAAGCTGCGCGCAGTGTATCCCTCTTTTTATTACCATATAGGACTAAGCACGCGACGTGTGCTTTATCTATCAAAATTTGGCAGAGAAGTGTTGTGAATTACTCTACTTTGATTATACCTATTGATGTATATCAACATTTGTCATTTGAACGCTTTGCATTAGATATAGTATCAAATGGATGACCTGTCCATTGGCGGATTTAGAGAAGGATTGCAACCCCCCCCCCCCTCCTTTTGGTCACAGAATTTTACCAAAAGGTCATTTTCGACTATTTTAAGGGCTGCAAGCCTCCACTTTTCTAGGTAAAATAGTGCAAAACATTAGTCATGGAAGTTGTAAAATCCCATTCCCCTTTCTAGATCCACCCAAGCTGCGGTAACCTCAAGAAATAATGATAAGACCATCGCTATATATAGGCCAAAGTACAGTAATTCCATTTCCCATAGGGTCCAATGTTAAATTACCGAACCTCCAACAATATATACACAATTAACATCCAATATCTTAGTTATATATAATCCACATACCAAAATGTTTGTCAAACCCTTTTCTATCAGAATTTTAACAGTTTACCATAGGCGATTCCCCCTAAATTTGGGGAAAATCCTACTGGAAAGGGGCACCCCCAAAAATTTGCTAAAATTAAAATGAAAACAACAACCCTTTTTAGGTTATAAAATCTTTATATTAGCGAAATGAGATAAAATTCATGATTTTACTGCGGAATCAATCTTTATTTATAGATTGATCAATTTCATCCAATCACAGCCCCTGATACATTGACATAGCAGTCCCTCTCTCCCTACATCACATCAGCTAATCACGGCTTTCCTTAATTACTGTTCTTTGACCTATATCTTCAACTGCAATAAGGAACTCCTTGGCTATCTAATAAAGGATATCTGATTCCTATTGTTCTAATCACCAAGAATAGATGATTTAAGTTTGAACCCCTCTTATGATCTGCTTTCCTGGCGACTGAATGCTGAATGAACTAAAGTCAGTACGGAAATAATGCTTTAAGAAACTTTTTTAAATACTATTATTAATTATTAAGTGAAAAAAAACTCCCGAATATTAGAAAGTAATGGAATGTAAATACGGAAATAGATGCAAGAAAGAGAATTTCACGAAATTAAATATGAACTTTATTAATTCAGCACATTATGCGTGACTTACTGATGTTTCTGAAGTAAACTGTTGACCTTCATTTCAAATTCCTTTGAATTTACTCGTCATCAGGTTGTTTTAATTTGACCGGAAGTCCCACTGGACCACAAATAAAGGATTGTGAAATGGATATCTCCTATTGCTGGACATATTGTAATTCTAGAAAGCCGGAATATCTATTTGCAATTAAAGTAAGTATTGCTGTTTTATCACCGATAAACTAAACCTTTGACGATTTGCTTCAATTTAATTTTCAATGAATTACAAGCAAAGGTCATATCCATAGCAACGACATGTATTAAGATACTAGCATTTAGTGTTGTTGCCAATATGTTTCTTCGATGAAATGTATATTAGACGGTGGGGTTCATATTCCATGTACACGTGCAAAATAATGGGTGTTAATTAATGGAAAATTTGGTGGGTTATTCATCGCTTTACACAAGAAACCAGATTAATCTAGCGGTATCTAACCGAATTTCTAAAATCCAGTTTGTCGGTTGGGATATTTCTTGAGGTCTTTTTAAAAACCGTCTTCCGCCCCCTCATTTTGTCTTTCACTCAAGAAATTTCAAAAGGGAAGCTCCGTGTCATAGTTAGGAATATTGTAACATAAAATATGCCCAAATCTGCTGGTGGGATCTTTGATGAACCCGAAATTAAGTTAGTAACATTCACCAATCTGGTGATTTCATTAAGTGAAATAATTTTTACATGACACTTAGAATGAAAAAAAAGTGCAAATAAAATAAGTAAGTAAATAAGTAAGATAGATAACTTGAATTATAAATAAATAATAATATAGAAAAAAAAAATCACAACGAAGAAAACAACCGTATCCTTCAAAGCTCACTTCATTTACCCCCGCCCCCGCCAAAATAAACAAATAGATAGATAAATAAATAAATAAATATATAAGTAGATAAGTAGTAAATAAAAAAGGAAAGAAGAAGAAGAAGAAAAAAAAACTCGATATGTAGTGTTGCCGACAACCCTTAAGATTATACCGTGAACTTGGATCCAACCCGTACTTGATTAGACCGAGCTCCAGTCGACATACCTCGGATTCCGGTCTTGTAGAGTAGCCTTTTCCCCATAGCAGTTTTTCCTCCGAAAAACTGGTTATATAGTGGCTCCCCCCGGGGGGGGGATCCTACTAAATAGCCAGTTTTCCCACCATAGTAGGATTTACCCCCTTTTGCACACATGTACCATTGTGTAGCTTGGTAAAAAAGCGAGTATTCACAGACCGTAAATGTTGTGAAAAGAAAATAATGATAAACCCTTGATGTATAAGACGAGTGATTTCCATTATCTCCTGTGTTGAAACCCCCCCCCCCCCTCTCCTCTCTCTCTCTCTCTCTCTCTCTCTCTCTCTCTCTCTCTCTCTCTCAGAAATTATAGGCGGTGGGTTCGAATCCCAGATCTGGAATGAATATAGGTGAGATAAGTGAAATTATAGGGTGACAGCTAACAAGGCACCCTCTAATTTTACTTATATTTGTTTCCGAGCTGGGACTCAAACCCACGAATCACATAGCCGCCATGTCGTAGTAAAAATCGAAGTGCCGATGGGTTAACAAAATCTCACAGTCCAAGGAACAAAAGGACAAAATCGTGTATAGTGTCACAATCAGACCAAAGCAGACCAGGTGCCCTGGAGGTGTAAGCGTCCACCGGTTGCATGCAACACCCGTTGCAAAAGTCCTGTAACAATTATAAAGACTAGGAAGTGAATATATAAACACACACACATATGAAGGCATGAAGGAGACAAGAACACGAGGTCCAAATTTCATATTTAGTACAAGAAATGGTGTCTACCCGAAATTCCGGCATCGGATATGCATGTGAACAATTGTTGGTATATCTACGTATTTGTCAAATCAAGTAATCAAAAAGTTAAGATGGTAAGTTTGTATGGTCAGGTCCCAGGATATCGGTTAACATTCTTGAAAGAGTAATCTGAAATTGAATTAGATTCCTATAACGACCAAGGACTTCCTCAGTGACAAATTCAAACGTTCCTCAACATATCCTTTGTGAGAGTAGTTTCTTGGCAAGAAGCCTCGCTCTCATGACGAAATTTTCGTATTTCGAACAAGCACTGGCAAAGCGTATAAGTTGTTAAATGAATACGCTATATGCGGGAGAGGAAGGTATGTTGCTACACAGAAAAGGGAAGTTGTTAATAATGAAATTGAATTCGAAATCGTCAGTAATAAAAAAATTCTCTACATTCATCAATATACGTACACGTACATATACATGTGCGTTAAATTCATTTTGATTGGTTGAAAAAAGTCGTTGCCTCGAGATAAAAAGTCGTTCCTTCGAGATAAAAAAGGAGTAGTGTATGTCACCTCTATGCCACCGTAAAAAAACTTATTTAAGGATGTACGCTACTACCATTATCCTCCGTATTAAAAACAAAAAAGTTGGTATCAATGGTGAACAATTTTCAATGCTATTTCTATGGAGCCTCACTCTGAAACTGCCAAATACCCTGATTTTTACAAATGCAGTAACGGACATCCTTAACTTGTCTTTTATGAATTGACAAACAACCAGACATCGTTCATCGATCTACAGAGACAAAAAGAGTGTGTTTAGAAACGGGGAAAACTGGCTATAGGGGAAACCTGGCTATATGAGGGCAGGGGCGGGGGTCGTACTATAAAATGGGGGAAAAGCTACTATATAGTAGGAGTTCCCTTGGGGAAAAGCCACTATATAGCCAGTTTTCCCGGGGAAAACCTACTATATAGCTGGATTTCCGGGGGAGGGGGGGGACTGGCTAGGGGGAAAGGCTACTATATGACACCAGGAGTATACATCCAACGTCCGATATATAAAGTCTTTATTAAAGACGAAGTGATACCCTGCTACGATGAGGTAAGGGATGTGGTTGCTTGTTTACTCTACCGGGAATCTTGCGGCATCTAGGGATATGTAAATATAAGTTAGTAATGGATCCTTTTTGAGATTTAAAGATGTAAAGCATGTACACTGATGTAATATCACTGGTTGATGAAAAATACGTGAATTTAAATAGTGTGATGGGAGCAGGCATTCTTTTTGTTCATATTCATACACATGTGAAATTGAATTTCTAATGCATTTTGTTTGTAACACGTGATCTCATTGGCTGTCCGATTTAAAAACTGCAAGGGTATTCACGATATCCCTGCAGTTTTTGATAAGACGTCACGATACCCTGCAGTTTTTGATTTGTGACGTCACGATATCCTATAGTTTTTTATAAGACTGTGATTAGCGACTTGACTTGGAAAACCGTAACTCTGTGCCTCTAGTTCTAATTATTTTTGTCAAATGCAATAGAATGGGGGTTACCATGCTTGTGTTTTACAAAAACTGACAGGGTATCGGTGAATACCCTGTCAGAAATTTCTGTTTCACAGCTCGGCTAACGCCTGGCAGTGAAACTCAATTTCTGACAGGGTATTCGCCGATACCCTGTCAGTTTTTATAAAACACTCGCATGGTAACCCCTAAATAGTTCCACGAATTTTCAAAACGGTAGCTAAGTCAGCAGTGGTGGCATGTAAATGGCAGCTACAGGAGAACCAATGGATAGATCTGTAAAGCAATGCATAATACGACGCAGCCCAACAAATTCCGTTGTTTTATAACAAAAGAACGACTAAAGCTGTTTTAAGTGGACAATAAAGGAAAGGTTGAAAAATCATGTGGTCACTGAAACAGGGTCCATTCTGTAAAGATAATCTATATTAAGCAATAGAGAAGGTGGTTTTGCAGCAATCATATAATCGTTTATCACAAATGGTACCAAAAGCAGGTTCGACTGTATTGTTTTTCTATAAACAGAATTGATATTATGATTACCCAGTAAATGTTTACAATATGATTTGTTTGCTGCTACATATGTCTTGTGTGTCTGTATACTTATTCCACAGAGCAAGCATTGTGTGAAGATATGTAGAACCGCTGCATGGCGACATAAACGACAAATATACATAATCTCTACGACTCCTCTACATTGATTCACTTGTTGATCTTTTCTGAGCTTGATTGATTGATTATAAAAGGAAATGGTCGATCACTCAACTAGATTGTACAGATCAATCGATCGTCCAACTTCGACAGCAACGAATTTTTCACATTTTTTGACAGTTGTTAGACATATGAATATTTTTTCCCTTTCTTTTATGTATTTTGCTTCACCTGGTGTGATTTTTGTGGATTGTGTATGAACTTATTTATAATCAATGTGTATATTTCAAAAGTCGATGCCGTGGATCTAGACATTAAGATAACGAATTCAATTATATATATATTTTAAAAATCTGTTTAATTAATTCCTTGTATTCTTCACATTTTAAGAAAAATAACTGCATATGCTTCGAGAGCCAGGCCACACTTTTTGAAAACTCTACACTAAAGCAGTGTACTAACAAGTGCAGAAGAAACAAAGAAGAGTTTTGTGGGTCAGAGTCAACATTTTACAATATATACAAGACAAGTAAGGAGGTTTCAATAGAAACATTCAATATAGCTATATATAGATATATATATATATATATATATATATATATATATATATATATATATATATATATATATATATATATATATAAGGTGTTCTCATTCAACCTTGCTTAACTTCAATTGGCTAGTGTTATCTCACTCATTGGATTACAACTCTCGGACTTTATCCCCCTCTGGCCATACAAAACTGCTTGATACAACTTAATTTTGTAATGTCTCCGCATCATATATCTAAATGCATTGTTATTTGTTTCTTTGTGTGTTTGCTTTTTTAAAAATATCAATTGATTGACTATATTCATTGAATAATTGAAGCTGAAGTCACGAAATCTGTCCCGTTAATTTCTAAATTTTTCTCAAATATTTAATTAAGTGTACAGGGTAGAAAGGACCAAAAGAAAAACAGACAAACAAACAAAACAAAACACCCCCACCCACCCATACGAATCGAGAGTTATTATCTGAAGTAAAATTCAATAATAAATATTTTTGTTAGTAGTTTTACATCATACGTGAAATGCACATTGAAGTTGGCATATTGTTTGGAGTTTGTGATACGCATACAGTCAATTACTTTCCATGTTTTATGAGATGAAATCTATAACGGTGTCCAGTATTCCGTGATTTTGCAACGCATTTGCCAAATAAAACGGATAAGAATTTTTATTTTCAGAATAACCGAGATTAAAATTTGTTAATATTTGTATTATTTCAAAACAATCAACATAAAGCGTATGTAAACGAGGCACAATGAATATTAATGATAAGAAATAGTCCTTACTCCAAAGCCATAATGTTACTCTGCTGTGCAATTATTTTGGATAGTCTCCGCTGCACAGAAGTAACATTTTCTGTTTATTATGTCTCGGATATTGATATATATATATAATTTTCGTTTTGCATTTTATTTACTTTTGAACATCAAATGTGTAACCAAAATTTATCAAAATTCGACTACCAATTGCACCACAACATTCAAGATATTAAATATGTTGAGAAGTTTCTATTTTTGTGTGGGATATTTATATTAAACTGCATTTTTTCTGGTTTCCATAACAACATCATAAGTAATCGCACTACCTCATACTTTTGAGAAAGTAAATTTGGAAATGGTCAGATTATGAAAATATCAATTATACAACTTTTTAATATAATATACTTCACTCGGTGAAGCTATAGGGGGCAGGTAGCGTACTAGGGGGCCAAGTAGCGTGGTTGGTAGCGCGCTCGCTTCTCACCAATGCGACCCGGGTTCGATTCCCGGTGTGGTACGTGTGATGGTGGGGCTGTCACCAACCTGGCTTCGTGGGTTTTCTCCGGGTACTCCGGTTTCCTCCCACACAAACGACACCCTTACGCCAAGATCTGTACCAACGAGCGAGATTTATATGTTGTTAACATTTTTATTAATCGTTGTGAAATAAATAAAGTTTTTCAGTGAAGATATCGTTATTCTTTTAACCTTGAACGCCTATTAATCTTTGTGTAGCAGTTTCGTATTCAGTTTTGTGAAGCTACTTTTAATTTTAGGCGATATAGAAACAGCTGATATGTCCTCAAGAGAGTGTCTATTGTATAATAATAATAACAGGGTCTCAATGGCAAATTGTAGAGCCAGGAAAGACAAAAAGCACGATATTTATTGCAGTGAGTTCATTAAAATACAATACAATAAAATACAATTGACTTTCTCTCTCTCTCTCTCTCTCTCTCTCTCTCTCTCTCTCTCTCTTACGTCTCAAAATAATGTCAATATTATTTGACACTTTTAGTTATTCATTGAGTCCGTGTTTGTCCACATTTATTTTTATTTTATCTCATATATTTCTCAGTATATCAGTATTTCTATTTAAGAAAATTCAACGTGTTTCATAAGAACAACACCAAACAACTTATTAACAATTTCTATTTAAAAGAAAACAACAAAACCAGTACGTCGAGGTCATGGGTCGAAGCAATGATATACTGTTTCAATAGGAACTCAACACTGTCTACACCTAGTGATCCTCCAATGAAATCGAAGTATTGGTTGAACGAGAGAAAATATAGACCAACTGTCTTGATATCTAGTAAGTCGTATAATTATGCATGCATTTACGTCACCTGAATATTTCTTTACATAGTTAAGTTACTATTTTATTGCATTATAATTCCACTTTATTCCAAACACTTCAACAATTTGCCTTCGAGAATAGAAAAAATAATATATTATCTTTATACTATGTTATCTAAGTGTCGGCCGGACCCTGGCGCCAGAGACAACGTCACAACATTGAGTGTGTAATGTAATACGTAATTTCGTATATTCGAAGTTAGATTGGTCACATGGCCCAATATGTGCCATATTTGTTAGGGAATAAGTCTTGGAATTTATCGTGACGTTATACGAAGAATCCGATTTGTTTGAGATCTCATTATTTCAAACTGCACTCATATCAAATCTAAAAAAAAAAAAAGAAAATTGTTAATCTTCGTACGATTCCTCAATGAATTTCGGTAGTTGTATGAATCATATAGCTCTGGTGCTCAAAACACATTTCAGCAAAGCTACTGTCTAATATGATAAACATGGAGTTTTCCCCCCTGACAGCCTCGGAACGTTTCGGGAATTATCTTCACTTAGATTCTAGGTTGATGTCATTACGACTTCGAGAATATATTATTAATTTTATTGTACGTTACTGACTTGCTAGGGTATTTAATACCCATTTTTATACACTTGGTCAAGGTTTGTCATGTTTACGAGTCTTCAATCTAAACTCTGTCTTTGTCTGTCTATAACAATTAAAGATAGAGGTTTTACCTGGAATATGTATTCAACAAATAATATTTACGTCACAACTTACTTTGTTACATTTTAAAATCCTCTCTAAATGAATTCTCCGTATTTTTCTGCTCGGGTCGTCTGCCCGAATCGTACCTCATTTGCAGGAAACGGTGTCTCCTAGACGCTTTCATATCGTACCTGAATAAATGCGGTAAAGCGCCCGCTAAAAAGGTAGAGAAGTGGTGACTTTTAACAGGTGTCCTGTGAAACGAGGGTAATTTTGTAAAGGCAATTAGTGTTAAAGAAATGAGAAAGATGTTTGCTGAAGACAAGCGGTTATCAAACACAGGTAGCAGTTAAGTATGTAAGGAGTTATTTTGGCGTTTTAACTCACCTGAGCCGAAGGCTCAACTGAGCTATAGTGATCAATCGTTGTCCGTCGTCCGTCCGTCCGTCCATCCGTCGTCCGTTCGTCTTTAACTTTTAACATTTCGACTTCTTCTTTAGAACAGCTGAACAGAATTTGATGAAACTTGGTATGCATGAAGTACTCATAGTCCCCTACAAGTGCTGTTGTTTTTCGTCTAGATCCGTCAATAGGTGGTGCCACCACAGGCAAAAGTAGGTCACAGAGGGTACCCTCCTTTAACAAACTTTTTCTTCAGACCGGGGGCATACAGAGACAAATCGAAGGCATAGGAATGATCTAGACAGATGTGTAAAGAAGTGTTGTTATTTTTGGTTCCGTTCCGAAATCAAATTTTTGACGTTTTTTCGACATTTTTTTTGGACTTAGTAATTTCAATGCAGAAAAGTGTCATGTTTTTCAGTTAATTGATAATGATAATTTCTTATGAACTATTTTGATCATAATTATGGTAAGGAATATTATTGTTAAAGAATTTTGTCAATATCTTAAGGTTTGGATTTTTTATGAAAAAAAAAAGGTGGGGGGGGGGGGGTGGTTGGGGGTTGGTTTGGCTATTTTTCACATTTTCAACTTTTTCTGCAAAACTGTTCAAAGGATTTTTATAACTCTTGGTATAAATAAATCACTTATGATTCCTTTCAACTCCTGTCGTTTTTGTCGATACCTTTTACAGGTGGCGCCACCAAAGTCAAAATAGGTCACAAAAGAGTACCCTCCTTTGACAATCTTCTTCTTCATACTGGCTGTATACAGAGACAAACAGAATGCATAGAAATGATCTAGAGGGATAAGTGAAGAAGTCTTGTCATTTTGGTTCCATTCCAAAGTCAAATTTTAGAAAATTTTTCGACAGTTTTTTGGACTTGGTGATTTCAATGCAGAAAAGTGTCATATTTCCTTGTTAATTGATAATGATGATTTCTTATGGACTATTTTGATCATAATTATGGTAAAGAATGTTATTTTGAAAGAATTTTATCAATATTTTTTTTTTTATTTTCTATGAATTTTTTAAGACTTCCAAATGAGGGTCTTCACATTTTTAACGTGTGCTGTTATACCACATGAAAGATTTTAATGAAACATGGTATACATGAAGTACTATAGGTCCTCTATCAATTTTTACATTTCATCCAAATTGGTCAACAGATGGTGCCACCATGTCTAAAAAATAGGTCTCACAATGATACATATACCACTTCGTAATTAAAATATGGAGAATAGCGGTTCAAAGCCAGATGTAGTGAAAAATCTTTTTTCATTTCTTTACACATCTAAATAAGTTTTTAAATGTTACTCAACATTCAACATATAAAATTAGGTCATTTTAAGTTGGATCTGGACAATATTTGAAACAATTGTTGTTTCCAGACTTGAAACCAGTCAACAAAAGGCCCCCTAAAGAAAACGACTTGTTGCCCTGAATCACATCTTGCAGAGACAAAGCAAATGCTTAATATCAAAATCACCAGAGTGATGTGCAAAAAACTGTTGTTGTTTTTTATTCTGGTCTGAAATAAATTTTGACATATTTTCAACATTTGTGTTGACTTGGTCACATTAATGCAAAAATAAATCACTTCTTCCTTCCTGCATGACTGATAATCTAGGTACTCAGGTGAGCGATATAGGCCCACTTGGGCCTCTTGTTTTACGCTACGCTCTGCCTAGTATGAATCATGTGAAAACGTCACAATAACTTCTAACTGGCTTATACTGCAAGCGATTGGATACTTGCATTTACACCCTGAAACAAACAACATCTGTCTATTCTCTGAAAACATTTTCTTCACGATTAAGACAACTAATTTGACGACCTGTGATTGGTTGATTTTAGATATTGCCGTCTAAATCTGTTTCGACCTTTTGTACATTTCTCTCTACCTAAGAAGGACAAGGGAGAAATAATCTGAAGGAAAACATAAAGTCAGTTAATGAATCCCTGTTTCATAGCATTTCCTCGCGATCCAAAATAAAAAGAAAAGTTTCTTTTACTGTTTGACTAATTATAATCGTATCAGATATATGCACACCATTCAAAATGCATTTTACTACTTACAAATAGAGGATGCTCCTGTGTAAATACCAGATATATAACTTGGTATAAATATTTTTTTCAACGTGAATTTAACAACACACTCTCCTCATACGATATAAGCAACTAAATTATCAAAGTAGTTTTTCGCGACCTGTTCACAATATGCAGGTTGGCACTTCGATTTTTTTAGTACTGATAATCATATATTCTAGACCTGATCATTTAAAGTGTAAACTATTCAAATAAAACTCGTACAAATATTAACATCATATGTAGTTTATTTTTCAAACTGATAAGAACGATTAATTTTCCATTCTGACATAATATAGCATTGGACAACGAATGGCTGACATCAGCTACGTCTACCAAGTGCCAGTACCTGTCGATGAAGAAAGATGAATTAGAAGTAAAGGTTGATAAATGTGAATTGTTATCTACGTTTGCCTGTGGGGAAAGTAAGTACAAGCCAAATGCTATATTTAACTGCTTTATAACGAGACAGATGCCGTGTAGCTCAAGCAGTTAGGTGTTCGGCCAGTGAGGAAAAGGGGGTTAAGTCCTGTCGGTAGTTAGACAGTGAAAAACCGAGGACCCGTGTCAGAGGTAGACCTGACACGTGAAAAATCCCTCACTGCATCGGATGGGTCCATTGCATGTTCTGGGCATTGTATTATATAGACGCCGTGACTATATCAGTGCCATGAATCTGGTGTGACTTAAAACAAAAGTAAAAGCAAAACCCAGCAAATAAATAAAACAAGGTCAATAGTATGATCAGTTATGATACAGACCTGCAGAAACCGGAGGGACCAGGCCAATGGACGACACTAATCGAGATTTAAATTTCGCTAAATGCTTCGCATGGTCCTGTGGTACACTTATGAATGAATATTCTTGAAATCGGAATAATGAAGAATATAAAAATTATTTTAGAAGTGAATGTTGGTCATGTTAGCTTCTGTATTCTGCGAAAATATCAATAATATACTTTTCCATGTATTATCAGATAATGATCATGACCCTTACGAAGGCTGTAGGTATATTCCGGAAATTTCAACAACAACAACAGCAACACACAGTGCAGTCACTTCCGACGTAACATCAGAAGTCACGACTTTTAAAATGCTTTCAACAAGTGAGGATACATCTGTATCTTATGGGGACGTAACCGATGTGGAATCGTCAACACTTATTCTAAGATCACTGGGAAAACGTGGTAGAGTTAAACTCTTACGGTTTATTGTTGCTTAGTCTCTTATTACCACAGGTATTTTTTATTTTTTCTTCGGTGTTCACCCCTATAGGTGCATAAAATGTTTTCTGTGGACTTACAGAGTTTCAAAGATCTGTGCTTACTACGTAATAAGAATTGAATCCAAAAATCATTAAGTACCATTTAAATAAATGGTGGAATTTGCCGTATGATATTTATGGTAAAGAAAACTCGCATCTGTGATCCTTAAGACTAACAAAGTATTAACCAAATGGGTGAACTCAAACGGCAATATGAGTGTAAGGAAAATAAGTGGGAAGGTGCATGATGACGCACAATTTTAGGTATTTCCTCCAAAGGTAAACGTATATATTTTTCAATTTATCATGAAATATAATGTACCATTTATCTAGACATATAATTGATACTCATCTAAGCTGTTTTTTGTTGATGGCAGAAAAAAAAGTTACATTGGTTATGACTATTACGGAAAGAAACATATATCTGACTTATCTGTATGGCATCACATTGTAAAAAAGTTGTTGTACTATCTTATTATCACACAGTAGGTGTGATTTGCCTGAGTACGAGCTACATCGTTAAAATGAGTAATAAAAATTAAAGATGCTGCGGCTGGTAGGTAAGGGATGCTTACACCTTTACGATATCCGAACCCATATTGTTTTCTTCAGAGGTTCGTTGCTGACATTAGTTGTGTTTTTGGGGGTTTTTTTCTCACATAAATGCATCTTTTGCGGTGAGTGGGTAGGTGGACGCCCGTAAACCCATTACCCACACCAATTCAGTGACGTTTGTTACTTCAATTGACCGTCCTAAGTCGGTATCGTTACCGCAGCACAATCGAATATCTTTGTAATGTCGTTCCGTGTATATTCTACCATTATCATTTTGTGTGTGCAGGTCCTTTGTGATTTGGGTCATACAGCTATGTCAGATGTCTTCAGTTTTCTCTTTTTTGCAAACAAATATGGAATAAATTGCAACAGTAAATGATTCATTGTCTGTTCCCAATTTGGCATGGCACAAGTTAGGATTATGGTATACAACACAATTTTAAAAATACAAAAGTCTTAATGTCCGATCTACTGCAAAACGCAACAAGTTGTTAGAAGATCGACATATATAAGAATTTCGAATTCCTTTTGAAAGTGAGAAATCTACGTTATACTCTGTTAGCTGAAGTCTGTAGGATATTAAGAAGATAATGTGATAAACTAATTTAGATATATTAAATGTTCAATGTATAGTTATAAGCCGGTGTGACCAAATGGATGAGGTGCTCGGCTCGTGACCTAGATGTCCCAGGTTCGGCTCCCGCCCTGGACACACCGGTGACTGTCTTTCGGATGAGGCAGTAAAAACCGAGGTCCCGTGTCACGGTAAGCGTGGCACGTAAAAGATCCCTCACTGCTTCGGGTGGGTCCGTTGCAAAGGTATAAATTTTTATGCAATGCATCAGGCAGATGCTGTCACCATATACATGAAATAATCGTGGAGTGACGTAAAATAATCAATCAATCAAACAATCAATCAATCAATATATAGATATATGATATACCGGTATACTGTATTTACAGCTAGTCGCAGTGGCTTGGTCATAGCGGCGGCCGTATCTTGTGTAGTCGTCGTCATAATCACAACAGCAATTATCTGTATCCTCATACGCAGACTGAGGTATGTATGACAATTATAGGCTCAACACATTACGGTGTTAAAGAAAAATAATTCCTAAAAGAAGTATCATTGATTCAATATGAAAGTTCACACATATCTAAGAAAAATAACAACCTCTACTTTTTTATATATCCTAACGTGTTTGTATTTAAAACTCATTGGCTCGAATTATTAGTTAAATTCTTTTGCATAAGTTTTAGCGCCAAATGTTGAATGAATGTGATTGTGCTGTATAATCGTATTGAGTCTTTTCGTTATACAGAGTTATTTCCCATTTGAAACGGTATCTGATGTAAAACAGTTATGACGTCATCAAATCCCTATGAAAACGTCATATGTGAGCTATCATTTCCCTGAGTTATAGATAAGTTTTCATAGGATTTGATGACGTCATAAGTGTTTTACATCAAATACCGTCCCAAATGGGAAGTGACTCTGTATAACGAAAAGACCGAATAGCGTACAAATACCGCTAGCCTTTGTGATGTCTATGACGATCATTTTATGTAAGATTAAATACATTTATATAGGCATATCAGATGCCTGGCCTTCCTCGTAACTCTGGAGAAGTCTTGGCATTAAAGTCGTGCAATGATTAACAATTTTAGATGAGATTTTTTTCTTATGGTTTAGTGGTGATTAACGTCTCTCAACGTGTTTTCTGTAAAACAGCGACATGGAAGCAAGAGGTAACCAATTTCACAAGAGGTAATCAACCTCACAAGAAGTTACCTCGCGAACGATGTGGCGTGATCACTATATCGAACCAGGTGCCAACCGCTTGACCAGTACGACAATGTCAATTGATTGCGGTGATACCATCTGTGACGTAGTACACATACATTGTATTTACATGCCATGATATTTGGAATGTAAATAGGTTTTGTTTTCGAGGACAGAAAAAAAAGAAGAAGATCAAATGACCATCCACCTTGGTGTCATTTGAAAAGGCTTTTTAGTGGAGTAGGCATGTGAAATATGATGTCTCTATCCTTCACGGCTCAAAAGTTATGGCCAAGGTTAAAGTCGACGACAGACAGACAAACAAACGAACAGACAGGACAAAAACAATATGCCCCGATCTTTCCATCAGGGGAATATAATGGTATACATAGATAAAGTTATATTTAAATAATAATAAAATGACAAGTCACACGTGCTATTTGGCTATTTCATTGACAATGTATATTTTGTATTTCAATCAGAAAGCACAGAGGTCAAAATGAACAAATGGCATACAGTAAGGGCAAAAATGGTTCAAGCAAGGATCGCACAATCACTAATGTGAAGTACACAGAAGGAGATAATTGTATCATACAGGGCGCGGTTCCTAACCGCAAGTCATTCCATGAATATTCAACAATTGCTGACCAGCAGGAGATGATGTCTAAAGAGGATAAAACAAATGCTTATCACAAAACAAGAAGTTCTACTTCTGCTGTCACTAAAACAGGCGAATACCACACTTTGGAAGAGACAAGGGACATTACGTCCACAAACGGGGATATAGCAGGATCTAAGTATGAAGACCCTATTGAAATAAAAGCATATCGAAAATCTGATCAACAAGCCTTGATTGGTCAATCTAATGAATATCGTGTCTTAGAACCATCCACGACGTCCCCAAAGGAGACTGGGAACTCCTCGACGTTTTCCTATCAACAAGCGCAAACAAGATCTGCCAAAGATCGTGGTACTGATAAAGAAAGCGCGGGAAATCCAAATGTTGTAGATAAAGATTATAGTCATCTTCATCTTTGTGGTGATGGGGGTAATAATGTGGTAGTTGATAAACGTAACAGTACTTATGCACATGCGGGACCGGACTTTATGGAGGAAGGAGAATATGCGCACACAAATCATTCTCAAAATCTCGTTGGCTCTAACGGAATTGAAATAGATGATACCTATGCGCATACCGGTAATGAGGAAGGTAAATATGAGTGTTTGAGCAGTATGCATACCACGGCTCTTTGATGTGTTCAAGGTCGATGTAATAGCGAAGCAAAATCCAGTGGATGTATTGTACATTTACAACAGTTATTTTTTGTTTATATTCGTATGTTGTCGTTTTAATTTCTTGTTGATGTATTTATCTTGTATATAGTATGTGAATATTATAAAAGCGTAAATTTAGATGAATGATGCAGAAAAAGAAAACAATATCTAGAAATGTTCGAAAGGTTTGTGTAAAATGTTTCTTTGTTAATAAATCTTTTCTAGATTCTTTGCTGGTTAATAGATTAATGAGAGAGAGAGAGAGAGAGAGAGAGAGAGAGAGAGAGAGAGAGAGAGAGAGAGAGAGAGAATAATAAAGAAAAGTACACCCCCCCTAAAAAAGCAGAAAAATTCACAATAGGAATGATAATGTTAGAAAAATGTTCAGAGGAAAAATAGATAATAATGAAATGGATAAATAAACAAAGGGATGTGAGAATTAAATAAATTACAAGAAACACTGAACGTAAAATGATGAGATCGTATATCGCAGTCACAAATTATATGTAATATCAAGATCATATGATTCTCTCTATATTGTCAATCAACTTTGGAAGATGTAGATGATGACGGGTAAATATGATGAAAGGTAAGACTTAGCGATATACACAATATCACATCATGACAGTTAAATATGATGGCATGTATGGTTTAGCAATATACACAATATGGCATTATGATAGGCAAATATGATGACATGTTAGACACTATGACAACATGACAGGTAAATATTTTTGCAGGGAAGACTTAGCGATATACACAGTATAACATCATGATAGGTAAATATGATGACAGGTAAGACTTAGCAATATACACAATATGACATTATGATAGGTAAATATGATGACAGGTAAGACTTAGCAATATACACAATATGACATGATGATAGGTAAATATGATGACAGGTAAGACTTAGCAAAATACACAATATGACATCACAACAGGTAAATATTTTTGCAGGTAAGACTTAGTAGTATACACAATATGACAACATGACAGGAAAATCTGATGACAAGTACCTTTAACATTATATAAATCTTGACATGACAAGTTAATCTGAGTACAGGTAAGATTATCCTCATATAAACCTTGACAGGACACCTAAATCTGATTACAGATAATACCTTATAATATATACACCCTGGCATGATGACAGATAAATGTGATTACGTTTAAGACTTATCAGTATATACACCATGATATGATGATGGGTCAATCTGACCACAAGTAAGACTTAATAATATATATGATATGACATGACGACAGCTCAAGTGAGACCTAACATTAGTTGCACCGTGACATGATGAGACTTAAATATGATTACAGGTAAGATATACCAATATATAAACGTTTTCATGATGATTACAGGTAAAAAATAACACTATATTCACCATGACATTATGATAGGTGGACCTTTGCAATATATGCACAATGGCATCATGACAGGTAAGCCATAGCAATATATACACCATGACATGATGACAGGTAAGCCATAGCAATATATACACCATGACATGATGACAGGTAAGCCATAGCAATATATACACCATGACATGATGACAGGTAAGCCATAGCAATATATACACCATGACATGATGACAGGTAAGCCATAGCAATATATACTCCATGACATGATGACAGGTAAGCCATAGCAATATATACACCATGACATGATGACAGGTAAGCCATAGCATTATATACACCATGACATGATGACAGGTTAGGCATAGCAATATATACACCATAACAAAATGGCAGGTAAGTAATAGCAATATATTCACCATGCCATGATGACAGGTAAGCCATAGCAATATATACACCATGACATGATGACAGGTAAGCCATAGCAATATATACACCATGACATGATGACAGGTAAGCCATAGCAATATATACACCATAATATGATGACAGGTTAGGCATGACAAGATGACAAGTAAGACCCCTTACTCCATTGCTTTGGTCTGTAGCATAAATAGAAATGATTTCACTGCGTTATACCATCACCATTCATTCATCGGTAAAATAATATCAGCGTACATACACATATGGAAATAATTTACAAATACAGAATATCCAGCCCCCATCCCCCCTCTTAAAATGCACGGATGCAACTACCAGAACCACGGTAGGTATAGATTTTCTGGACTAACAAATCGCCAAGAAATGAATAATGAATGAAACGTTTTGAAACATTCTGGAGCGTCTTAGTGTACTGACCACAGATCCATAAGATCACGCGACAAAATATCCAATATGGTTATTATGTTCATTTTCTGTTGGAAACAATTTTATTCAGTGGCCTTTGAGAATCTCTCAACAATATGAAGAGACCCGTCACTAAATGGCGGAAGATGAAACTTTCGTATAAAAATGCTTTTGATTTGTTTGTTTGGTTTTGGGGGGATTTTCTAAAAAGTTTTTTTGAGTTTTTTTTTTTTGTTTTTTTTTTAGTTATTTGTTTTGTTTCTATTATTTTCTTTTTTTTTCTGTTTCTTTTTTCGGTATTACAGCTACGACTAGCGAATTTTTCGTTGCATTACGACTGTAAAAACGTTAGAAAAGAAGGAGTAGTGGACAGATATGTCTTAGAACCCAGTACAAAAATATTATCTTTTAACTTTATCTGTATGTTGTGTATATATCTATGCTCTAATGCACGCCCACGTAAAGATTCTAAGTGCAGTTGGGATTCTAGGGTTTTACAATTCCATCTTCTTCAATTGCCATTGACATGAAACGGAGATAAGATGATGCACTTAAAATTCCCTGTACTTTCTCCTTTCAAATGTCACGAAGAGAATGCTATTGACAGTAAAGGATTGGTTTCCCCCTTTCCGGATTGTTGTCTATGGGGAAGTATAATTTGTTGATTGTTGTTTTACGTTGCTTTTAACTATTTTTCAGATATATAACGCGATATGAAAGTAAGCGCCCAGTAAGCATAGCGGCGCTATCTTGGAATCGAACTGCGTGGCAGACCAAGGGTTTCATCACTAAATCACATCTGCCTCATAAAGAAATTAATGTAAAATACGATAGTAACTGGTGTCACATGACTATGACACTAACAACAATGTTCTACAGTGGACATTCACGGACCCCTGAAATTCAAAGATGAGATCAGGGTCGGCGCCATAAACTGAAAAAATACTTAAGTCAAAAATTCAATTTTTTATGTTCAACAATGAATTAATAGCTGTGATTTGGATTTTATTGAGTTTTATTCTATTGATAAAAGAATTAAACCATTCTGTATGACAATTTATTTGAACGTTTGATGATGAAATAAATCAAAATGAAATAACTGACTTAAGTATTTACTAGGTTTATGGTGCCGGATCCAGGTGCCCGGGAGGAAGGAAAGTGCATCTCCTGTATTGGTAGCCACATCCGCCGGGAATGCCCTTACATATAGATGAAACAAATATAATTCAGCATTGTATATATATATATATACATGAATTTTAACAAACGCTGCCATATAACATCATAAAAAGGTATATATTAACACTTAAGTGATACCCTCATTGAAGAAAATTGAAGATGTCCCTATCGCCATGTATTTAAGGTTGATAATTAAGGTTTACTGTCAGGGAGGGGAAGGGTGATGCAAAGGCAAGTGGCGTCATTTTTAGGTATCTTAGTCATATTGTGGCATGGTATCAGGAGGTAACAATTTTTTAAAAACATATTGGCGATATGGGAGGGGGGGGGGGGGCTCGAAACATGATCGATAACCCAAAAGTGTTCCAACGACAAGTTCCTGGGCTCTTTTAAGGGTTTCCTTTCTGAAAGCGATTAACTGATTTATTATGAATTGCTTAAAGCAAAACCAGTATTATTCTTTTTCAGTAGCCACTTACAATGTACCTGGTGCTTTAGATTTAGATAATAGATCGGATAACGAACCATCCAAAGCAATATTGACGACCGTTATTTTCAATATTCACTCGAAAATAAAATCAGAAATGTACTTTCATCTGTTGAAGGTAGTGTTGTTCAAAACATCAGAGTATATGTCAAAGGTTGTGGTGATTATGATAAGGCGGTGTATAAGGTGATCAAAACATCATTGATAAAGATATTAAAGTTAGGATTGACAGGACATTCTATGTGACATTAGGTGATAAAAGTATTAAATGTAGGGGTAAGCAATGCAGTCTTTTTGATTATCAAAACAGTATATATGCTATGGAGATCAAGGCATAAAATATAGGGTCACAAAGGCAATCTCTATGAAACATTATAGACAGTGGTGATCTAGGCATTTAAGGTAGAGGTGTGTGTATGTATGTGTGTGTATGTATGTATACATGCATGTCTGTCTGCATGTCTGTCTGTCTGCCTGCCTGCCTGCATGTCTGTCTGTCTGTCTGTCTGCCTGCCTGCATCTTTGTCTGTATGCATGCATGTATGTATGTATGTATGTATGTATGTATGTATGTATGTATGTATGTATGTATGTATGTATGTATGTATGTATGTATGTATGTTTGATGTATGTATGTATGTATGTATGTATGTATGTATGTATGTATGTATGTATGTATGTATGTATGTTAGAAGTCATCAAGGCAGTGCTGATCAAGGCATCAGATTAATTGATTGATTGATTAATGTTTTACGTCATTCCAAGATTAATTCACATATATTACACCCGCATCTGCATGTTCCACTGCATAGAAATGTTTACCTTACTAACGGACCAATTCAAAGAAGTGACAGATCTTTTACGTGCTACGGTTACTGTGATTTTTTTCATCAGAAAGACAGGACAGCGGTGTCTCAAAGGCTCAATTGCCACCCGAGATCTCTCTGTCACGAGGTAAGCATGTAATCCAAAGAAGTAACTATAGCTACAACTTAGACATTTAATAATAAAAGTCGTGTAGGCACTACATGTGATGATCAAGGCATACTAGGTATTGGCGACTCAGACATTAATAATAAGGGTAATGTAGGCATTACATACGATGATGAATACATACTAGCTATGGGCGACTCAGACATTAACAGCATGCGTCATGTACGCATTATAAGTGAGGATCAAGGCATACTAAGTATTGGCGACTCAGACATTAATAATAAGGGCCATGTAGGCATTGTATGCGACGATGAAGACATACGAGGTATGGGCTACTCAGATATCAATGATAAGGGTCATGTAGGCAGTATATGTAATGATCAAGACACTCTAGGTATGGGCCACTCAGACTTTAACAATAAGGGTCATGTTAACATTATATGCGATGATGAAGACATACTAGGTATGGCGACTCAAACATTAATAATAAGGGTTATGTAGGCATTATATGAGGTGAGAAAGACATACTAGTCATGGGCGACTCAGATGTTAATAATAAAGGTCGTGTAGGCATTATACGTGAGGATCAACGCATACTAGGTATTGGCGACTGAGATATTAATAATAAGGGTCATGTAGGCATTATATGCGATGATGAAGACATACTAGCTATGGGCGACTCAAACATTAATTGTCTGTGTCATGTAGACATGATAATAGATGATCAAGGCATACTAAGTATTTGCGACTCAGACATTAATAATAAGGGCCATGTAGGCAGTATCTGTAATGATGAAGGCATATTAGGTATGAGCGACTGAGACATTAATAATAAGGGTTATATAGGCATTATATGTGATTATCAAGTGATACTAGGCATGGGCGACTCAGACATGAATAATAAGGGTCATGTAGGCATTATATACGATGATGAATACATACTGCATATGGGTGACTCAGACATTGATAATAAGAGTAATGTAAACAGTATATGCGATGATGAGGACATAGCAGGTATGGGCGACTCAGACATTAATAATAAGGGTAGTGTAGGCATTATGCGCAATGATCAAGACATACTAGGTATGACGAATCTGACATTAATAGTATGGGTCATGTAGGCATTATTTGAGATGATGAAGGGATACTAGGTATTGGCGACTCAGACAATAAGGGTTATATAGGCATTATATGCTATGATTAAGACATACTAGGTATGGGCGACTCAGGCATTAATAGTATGGGTCATTTAGGCATTATAAGTATTGATCAAGGCATACTAGATATTGGCGACTGAGACATTAATAATAAGAGTCATGTAGGCATTATATATGATGATCAAGGCATACTAGGTATTGGCGACTCAGACATTAATAATAAGGGTCATGTAGGTATGATATGTAATGATAAAGGCGTACTAAGTATTTGCGACTCAGACATTAATAAGGAGGGCCATGTAGGCATTATATGTAATGATCAAGGCATATTAGGTATTGGCGACTTAGACATTAATAATAAGCGAGATGTGAGTATTATATATGTTGAACAAGGTATTATGTGTAATAGGTAGTGAAAACGCTATCTAAGAGAAAGTATAGACATCATACGTCTTAGAAAGGATGCTGCTTTATGCTACTGAGTATTTCAGGAGAAATGGCACTATTCATTACCAGGACAGTATGTGAGTGAAATGTCCTTCGAATGTGCAAATAAAACCGAGGTCCTGTGTGATAGAACATCACGGTAGATGTTTTCACGCTTAAGATTCTTTATTTATTCGTTATATTACTTTTAAGTTGTGAAAGGTATAGAGGTCACCCTTCCACGGTTCGTAAAAGAACGTGACATTCAGTTTTTATTTTCAATTGTTCTTTCTATGATTCCATTCTCTACCCAGAATTATTGCTCCTTACCATAGCTTATATCTGTCAACGCCTCAGAAATAGTTCGGTGTTACATGGCAAATTTATTAGCTTACCTTCAAAGTAAAAGAAATCAGAAAGCTTTCAATTGTCTGTCTGTCATTTTCAACGAACTATCATATTGGTTTTAAGTCTTCTCTACATTGAATTCCATGGTTATTTTTATTTTCAACCTAGTTTCATACGCATTACACGCCAAATAGTTTCAAATTCAATGTAACTTTCATGTAAAAAAGTACATTGAATTTAAATCATACTTTATATTAAGCATATTAGCAAATGCTTGGCGCTTGAGTTTTAGAATTTAACCATAGATTAAAAACTATTTTACAAGAATTTTGTCAAATAGCGTTGACAGAGATGTACTGGCTTTAGTGCACGTAACATTGGGTAGAGAATGTCTATGACGCCATAAACAAATGCGTTGATTGTTTGTGGAGTTTTGACGGACCTCAGATGATGCCTCAGATTGATGGTATACCCCGATCCTCTTTCGTCTAATGTCAAGCACTTTAGCGGAAAATACGACTTTAATGACATCATGCAGTTAGGGGACAAGTCGGATTATGACGTCATAGTCATAACAATTGTATGAATATAGATACAAAACCCCTACTCAAATGTAATAGGATAGATGTTACATGTAAATTCATCTCAATTTCCTCGAATACGTAGTGGGGTATAGGGTAGAGAGAAGACGGAAAGTGTTCAACATTGAAAACCGTAAGCCAATCCGACAGTTCGACATATGACGATTTGAACACTAAAGAGTGAAGAAGCTTTGAACGTTGATCGGAAGGTTTTCGTTTCGTTAACCAGAAACGTAGATAAATGATATATACTTTACAAAACATTAATTTGTCCTTTCATACTAGACAATGGAACCGCAGGGCCACAACATAAAGGCTCTCAAGGTCGTATGTATATATAGGTTCACGAGGACCTCATGTTGTCACAAAAATTTTAATATGGGCAATATCCCTAGAAATATATATGGTACAATTCATATAAGGAAATGTGTTATCCTTGCAACACGGCATTTTAATGATGCCATGTGTTGACTTTGACCACAAAGAACAAAAAGTATTTGTCAGCAGTCAAATATCAATTCAATAGAGAAAAACAATTAAGTATTAATAATTAAGTCCATTTATATTTTTGATAAATATATAATAAAAATTATCTGAGGCAATTAAACATGCAAGCAATGTTTGTAAAACATACACGTTTAGCAGGCCACAACGCATTAGAAAGTCGGGTCTTTGGAATTCCAGTTTAAGCTAATCGTACGCAGCGTCTGTGTTAAGGTAGGCTCGATACGTTTGATACCCCTGGCTGCTCATCGGTGGGTGTTCGACAGCAGGTGCAAATGATTGAAGTTTGAACGACCATGCCCCGTCACAAGTGGCGGATCCAGATTTCCAAAATAGTCAAAATCAAGTAATAGCCCTAAACACTCAACCGTTTTGGTTGCCAGATGTATAGTTTTATTGATATTACTATAGGAGTGTTTTCAACCTTATCATCTCTGTATGCGTTATAAATTTGGGGGTCCCGTGCCCTAAATCCGTTGTTATTACGGCTGAATATGGAAATATTTTTCTCCCATATTCACTCCTTATCCTTAAAGAGGTATGAAATGATCAGCCTGTCATCCACAAGGTAGGGGGAGGGGGTGGGTTGGTGGATGACAAGCTACACGACCTTTTCGCGCTTAATGTTATTATGACGTCAATCTTAATTCTATCATGACGTCATAAGCAAATGCGAAACACGGCAACATCAAGCGACGTAATGTTTGTTCATTTTCCAACATGACGCAGGGGAAAATGACAAATTTAAGGGGAAAATTAATCATTTAATTGGAGAAAAACAATCTATCTATAATGTACGATGATGATTGACAAATTCACAAACCCTCGTGTCAAATTGACTAGTCCGTGCCTCGGCAAGCATCTGCATAGACAAAATAAATTTGACACTCAAGATTGTGGATTTCTCAATAATCACCGGGCATGAGAGGTAGATTTTATCAGTCAAATCGAATGTGTCCTGGTGTAAAATGACGTAATGCAGCCACGACCACTGGTCTCTCCAACTACGAACTGAATCTGTCGGAAAGACCCGAACAAAAGTAATCATTAATCGATACCACTTAGATTTAATATTCCTTCGGGGTATATCTGACGGGTGTTTCTAGCAAACAGGAGAAGCTCACTCTCCCTGGACACCTAATCTCAATCCATCAAGGGGGTTCACATATGCTCTTCAAGTAGACATTTTTCGTTGTTTTCTATTTGGTTCTCATTTTCACTGATTTTTGTATGTCTTTTGTTTTCATGATTTTTGGACTTATAGTTTGGATTTATCCATCATTTTTACATTGTCAATTAATTCTCTATTTTCTAAGACATGTCTACATGGGGTTATTATAAGAGAGATGGGTCATACATTCAGGGAAGGGAAATCTAACCCAACAAGGGGTTCACCCTATGAGTCGGATGCACATTGATAATTATCGAGGAGTTGTAATCATGTAGAAGAGTTTGGGGTCCTTTATCAAAATATCTTTACAATTTGTTTCTGAATTGTGTGAAATAAGACCAACTGTCTCAATGCCGAGGTAGATCGGCGCCCTACAAACCCCGACCTTTAATCTGCCAAGAAAGGCCAAACTGAGTATAACACACAGAACAGAATATATCTGCCAACGCTGTATGACACAAATCAATGGCCAAAAATGCAAAAATATTTAAAATCAGAAAATCTCACATGCAAGGATCCGGTATGCCATCTCTGTCTTCTATCTAACAATAGATGCTTCGAATCATTATCTGCCACACTAGTGGATTTCTAAAATTGGACATTTGGACTGGTGAACCTTCGGACTAGTCGTCGGTACCCATGTAATGTACAACGGCGCCTACCATACAAACTGTAAATATTATCTATTTTGTTATTTTATTTGTTATATAAATAATATTCTTCCTGAATTATATTGCACGAAACTTTTTTATTGGATTCAGTTAAGGGATATAAATTTGGCGAGAAGCAAATATATCTTTACTAATGAAATATCTTCTGCAATATTTTTAAATGTATATAAATATTATTAGAAATCTGATAAAATCCGTAGGAAATACATTACTTCATTCTTTTATGTGTGATATTCGGACAATTTTCCCATTTGTTGCCCCTATCATAGTTTTCCAATGGCTTGCACTACTTCAAACTTCAAACTGATTAATTTGTTTATTATTATCATTTTTTATTTGCTAACAAGGAAATATATCTAAGTGCGCGAATTCATACGTTATACATGATGTTTACTGTTATAATTTACTCTCTGTTTATTATTACTTTTATTCATTTACAAGGTAAGAATTAATATTTTGCTTATTATTCAGTATCAGAAATAAATACAATTTAAATATCCATATTTAATTTCTTGAGCTAAGAATAAATTTTTATTATACTCTGCACAATTCTTACTGGGTTGCCATGGTAAGATGTTTAGCAGTACATTCCATACACTGACTAAGCTACATTTCCCCCTTTAAGATATTCAGTAATGAAAGGTCACCAATTCCCAACTCTGAATGGTATCACGAGAAAATTGTGCTCAAGACCATTCTGTTGATACCTAAAATATCAGGTTTTAAATAAGAAACTCGATCTTCTTTTGTTTACCAAGAAATGGGAAGGGTATCACATCGTCAGATCAAACAAAAGAATTATGTGAATTTAATCATATACCAAATATTTTATGTTTGTAGAGTGTTATATTCTTTATTAAGAAAAGCATGTTCTGAAGAAGAATATCTCCATTTGTTGAGGATTAAAAGGGTTATAACTCCCAATACATAAGGAGATCTACATAATGAAAAGGTTAAGCAGGTCAAAATTACTATACCGGAACACAGGATTATAATGGATTATTAAATTAGAGTTTTTGGAATCGTGAGGTCTTTTTAAGGTGTTACTATTTATCTCTCCCTTTCATGTTTGTCCCTTCCCACATTTCCGTTGCAAATGAGTTTGAACTCATGGTATCAAATTACAATAATGAACCGTAACAATAAAATCTTTGTTTCAAACCAATCTGATTAAACCCATATCTTTATTCCGCTACTCTATTTGTACAAATGTGGATAAAGATCTGGCGAAATCCCTTAAGTGGTCTAGAGATCTCAGATTTTCAGCCAATCAGTGGATCGATTACAAATTCCTAGGAATGAAATTAATATCCCCGATGTGCGTGAACTACAAGGTATTTGAACATTATTTGTTACATAATGCGTCACTTGCACGTGTCTAGTCGAATAATTGATTGGCTATGGGAAATAACGGTTTCGGTGACTTAAACGTGCTCATACATGTAGTTCATTAGAACAAGACCACTTACGGGGTTTTGCCAGAAATTTATCCTCAAAGGGACAAAGAGGAAGAAAGATATAGTTTTAATAAGATTCATTCAAAACCAGTACATATTACCATTTTATAAGTAGTAGAAAAAGCATCACACGTTTGCCCTATCATCAAGAAAAACTATCTACATGGGTTAAAACTACATCTTCCTACTCAGAAGGCATCTTTGTACAATTATCTATAATATCTGGGTATGGAAAAGGGACATGGTTGGATCGTCCCGTCGAGTTCTTGTTATCTGCAATATTGTCTCTATTGGTAGTAAACAGTATTACGCATCCATACAAATCAGATTTGCAGCAAATAAGTAGATATGAAAATATTTAGATTTTCACTACTTAGTCATTCAAAGTTCATCTTATGTATATTCAAAATATTTAACAATTGTAATAACTAGATGTTTTCACATTCCTGGGTTTGTAGAGGACACCGTGATGATTTTGTTTATATCTTTAATTCAAGAAAGTGCACACTAGTCATAAAGATCGTCATAAAGAAGGTGTGAAAATATCCTTTTGACACAAAATATTAGATGTCTGATATCTTTAGGGGAACGGGTAGTTTAAAGAATAGAAATTATTCATCAGAGAGAGAGAGACAAATAGAGAGAGAGAGAGAGAGAGAGAGAGAGAGAGAGAGAGAGAGTGAAAGAGGGGGTCTTGCATTCTACCTTTATGTATATAGTAATATTCATTATTTTATCCAATCCTTTGTAACCTTGACTTTTTTTCAAGATCTGCAGTATTGCAAACTTTAATCGTCTATGTGACATTTTAGCATTGTCAACTGCAAAAGCAGAATGCCTACAGACGGTAAATGCAACATCACCTCATAATGCAGCTAGTCAATGTGATGGAGAATTAAGAATTTTCCATACAAAAGATGACATCGACAAGAAAAGCTTCCGCACTTTCCTGCCACAAAGTATGCAAAGTCATAGAATATGGAATGGCTATCTACTTAGAACACCTTATCTAGTCTATAAGGGTAAATAATAATAATATCATGATAAAAATGTTAAGATTTGTATAAGAATATGCTATACATTATAAAGTTTATTTAAATAACGATAGAGTTTTGTAAAATATGCTATTATTAATGTTTTATAATTCTGATGAAATATAAATATATATATATATATATATATATATATATATATATATATATATATATATATATATATATATATATATATATATATATATATATATATATATATATATATATATATATATATATATATATATAAATATATATATATATATATATATATATATATATATATATATATATATATATATATATATATTATATATATATATATATTTACATTATTGCCTTCAGGTTGTTATAACTTTGCCAAGGTGACATTCAGATTCAATATTACCAAAAATGGTATGCGTATTGCCATTTGCTGGAACATTTGCTACTCATTCAGTCGCAGTCAAGGTAATTGATCTTTATATGCACACCACTGAACGATGACTCTGTATTCCTTTTATATAGATATACTGTGCCCTCAGAGACTCGTTTAGAGTAACTGATGTATTAATTCTAATATTCACCATTCGGCACATATTTATTTCTGAGCAATGATATATGCGGGCAATGTGTCATCTTTACTTTATGTCTAGCTGATTCGACAATGTATACCAGATTTATATGACGGTCGTTTCCTGTTAGACGTTTACTATCCCTAAGCACATGATCTCAATCTCTTTTGGGGATTCATTTAAGTAGATGCTCTTTGATTTTTTTCTATTTGTATATTCTGCTATTATCATATTTTGTGTGTATGTCCTTGGTGATTTGTCTCTTACATCTTTGGCAGATGTCTTCTGTTTTCTCTTTCCCCTGATTGTTGTATGCCTTTCGGATTCTCGATGTTTGACGACTGAGCTAGTGTTACTTATCACCTCATCAAGTCAGTTCTTGGTTTTTGTTCTATGATTATATTTTCACACGTACTCTATGACAGTGTTATTAAATGAGGATATGTATGCACATATAGTAAAATATAAACATCCCATTCAAGAAAACTATACAGTAATAGTCGAAACATCATATAATATTTACTTTCCAACTGTGTTTCGTTTAAATTGAAGGTTCTAAAAACTGTACATTAATTTTCAATAAAGGCAATCAATAATAGTAATAACCTATCACGTGATTTCAAGTACGTCAAGGATTAATATCGGATACAAGGGAAGCCCGTCCTATTTATATCAAAATGTCCTCACTTGACATATTTGTTGTTCACGTTTATTTTTGTGATGAAATGTTGAAAAAAGAATCGTCAATCGTGAAATAATACTACAATTAACATAATTTTTGCTTTTCTTTCATAAAAAACCAAATCACAGTAATTTAATATCTTAAAAATTCATACTATTAAGTAAAAATAAATTGATCTACATTGACAGTACGGAAGATCTACCTCGTCTGCCGAACATTACGTCAAGAATTTGTCAACATGTAAGACAACATAGAATTTGATAATTTTTAAATGCCTACAGTAGATGAAAAAAAGATAAAAAAAATTGATACATATTCTATGACCATACCTTTTCCACTGCTTGTCTGTAACTGGCTAAACAATATAATTTTCTTATACAAGAATCAAAGCTAGCGCTCGCAAACTGATGTAATTAACCGAATCCCTTACGCCAAATTATCTTTCACCAAGTACGAAATGTCCAAGTAACTTGATGTAAATAGAAATGAATTCAGAGATTCCATATGTACCTAAAATCTCTCTCTTTGTCTCATGTATCTTGGATGGAATTTTACTTTATCATTGTCTAAATCAGGCAATTACTAATTTAGAATTCTCGTAAAGTAATGCTGTTCCATAATCATACCTACCTCCTTGTATCACATTTAAAAAAATAGAGGGGACACATCGAGGTACAAAATAGACAAAACTCCAAATAAAATGTAAATATAAGGATTATTTTTTTTATATTTTTGTGCTTCTTTGTTGTGTATTGGCAGAAGGGTGGAAAAATATGACAAACACGAAGTGCTTTACATTAATTCTTTTTTCCATTCCTACTGCGAATACACAAAATATAAAAACAATCATTAATTTATACAGCCAGACCTGCTGTCAAGACCACCTGTTTTAAGCAGTCACCTGTCCTATACAACCTCCTTTCTCTGTTCCTTACTACCGAATTCCCATACAAAATCAATTTAATTGGCCACAAACCACTTTCCATTTGATGTTCTCTAAAACAGATATGAATATATTTATTAAATAAACTTTCTTTTAGGAAAATACTTGCGCCTGTGTTACAGAAGAGGACATCTTTAAATCACATTATACTGATTACCAATTTGGAATTTGTGAAAAGAAATCTCAACATTATAATTTATTCGTACAAAGTAAGGCATTTATATCTAGTGTCAGGAAACTTTCCTGATCTTTTCAATATCATGGTATCTATATAATGATGAAGATAGATAGATAGATAGATAGATAGATAGATAGATAGATAGATAGATAGATAGATAGATAGATAGATAGATAGATAGATAGATAGATAGATAGATAGATAGATTCGAGAATGAAATGAATATGCAGTCACTAACACTACATGATTTTCTATGGAATTGCTGATTTCTCAATTTCAATATTATTGTTTCGGAAAATAGCTCAATATGTTCCTATCATTGTGTTTTTACATTCCATTATGACAAGTGCAAAAAGCTTTTTATAGACATGAAAAATAAAATAAAAGAAATAAATTTGGTTTGAATATAATTCTGATTTAATGTATAAATATTATCAAGCTTAATAAATTATGAGTATTTAGAAATGATGTATAAAATGCAAAATGTAAATGAAAAATTTGACTGACTGAAAATTGTTTTATTTCAAATAGGCAAATTTAATGGTAGATCAACAAAACCATGTCTTATGTATGGAGAGAAAGCGGAACCAATTAAATGCAGAATGAATTTCACTATCGTCTGTAGTAAGTTGGAAAAGAGTATTACGATTACTGGCTCTTACTCACGTAAACATCTTGCACTATATGATGAAACGTATATAAATCATATGGGTGGTTCTTCGTATATTCTTGCATATTTCTGCATTCTTTGATTGTACTGCCTTTGTGGAGAGTGTGAAGATGAAGCCAAAAACCATTTATTGAATATCACTTTAATTGATCGTCCAATGTCGGTATCACAACTGCGTTACAATCCAAGATTTCTTTGATGTCTTTTATTTGTTCTGCACGTCCGTTTTGACATTTCTCATACAGTTTGCTGTTTTCCTACCTTTTTCTTTTCTTTTTTTTTTCAAAAGGTTGTACTATTTCCTATTTCAACTGTTGCTTTGTTTTGATCTTTAGTTTGCTCAGGTTTGCTACTCTTGTTATAATAAGTTGATAACCGATATTCATATTCAATACTGTGAAAGGAAAGTTTTGATTTGGAGCCAACTTGACTCCCGTACCTCTTGCCACATTTTAGTATAGACAGAATCCCTTGTTTAAGTTCATAATCGAGTATTTAATGACTCTATAGACTATTTTCAGTGTCAACACAAGGTGAAATCCTATCACCATACTTACGAGGAAGCTGGTTGGAAGGGAAAAGACATTGTTCAAAAAATTCATCAAAATTGATCACATTTGATACAGCTAAACAGAACAATACGTGGGAAAATAACATTTGGTTAAACGAAAGGAGGTAAGAGTCAAATTTCATCAATAAAGGTAAAGTAATTTTACGTATAATTCCTAATATAATTAAGGAAATCAAAAGGCATATCTTTGTAACTTTCTTCATATGTCATGCCCACTTTCATGTCACGTGTTCAGCGGTGAAATATTTCTTCGCTATCGGTTTAGGTTATGTTCTAGAAATTTATGCAGGGAGGAAGTCAGGAGAGTAGTCTCCTTCTTCTTGGTATTAGCAGTATATGTGTATTATTATACTTATTTAAAAATAGCAATTACAACTAATAACGCCTCTGGGGCCTTATTCACAAAGAAAGTCTAAGAATTGAGACCTATATGGTAGCATGTGTCTTCATTCTAAGAATTAATAAAAAGTTTCTGTAAACAGTATATCTGACAAGCTATTCACAGACAAACATTCGACAAATTCTTAGAATAATGACACATGGTATTTTAGGTTTCAGTTCTTTCCCTTAGTGTTTTGTGAATAAGGCCCCTGCTTCCTACAGATCTCGTTGACAGTCAATATCGCTTTTTTGTCTAGTAGAATGGGTATTTGACAAATACAATAACAATTGAATTGTGAATGCAATTGAACGGCTTTAAATTTATCCCAGCTATCTGAAAAGCCTTTACGAGAGTGAGAGACTTGTCATTCCATTCTCTGTCCTCGAATGAATAACGTATTCTTGGTTTAATCTCTCATTACTTTGTTTAGTAGAGTACAATAAAATGTGGAAAACACCTCATTAAACTGTACGATAGTATCGCCGCCGACATGCAGAGAAAAAAAGAATAATCACATTAGGCAAACATAAAAAAATATTCAGAAATATTCGATTTTGATGCATTTGCATTGGAGACTTAGGGCGGCCAATTGAAGTGACACTTGTCACCCTGTTGGCATGGTTACCTGGTTTATGAGCGTACCGTTCCACTCTTCACAAAATCCATAAAAACAATACTATGAAGCCAGACCAATGCCGCCATCACATGAAATATTTGTACAATAACGTGAAACAACAAAACTTAAAACACTTTATCTGTATTGATCTGAACAACCATTTGAAAGGTGAAATAAATATTTTAAAATATAATTCAAACATCTTAATAGTCCTCCGAAGGGAAGTGTCATAAAACAAAGAACAACTCAGTATTCACAATATTTCGGTCTCCTGACCTTCTTCTAGTGAATTTTATTGGTATTGGTGGCTTAAGCTATGTAATATCCATCATATTTCATAACCGATATATGAAAAATTACAATTAACAAAGAATTACGTCATAGCGTATACACGTATAACATTTAGCGCGTTTCCGCTAAAATAACATATTCAATATGGCGTTATTACAAATATAACTATATGACATATAAGATAATCACTATATAATACATATATTAATTAACAAAGATGTTAGATAGGGTGAGAGGACAGAGGAGGTAAAAAAGAGGAGGGGGGTGGGGGAGCGGGAAAGGGAAAATATGTAGTAGGGTGTGTGGTCTTACACTGATTTTAAAACGACAAAAATAAACACATAAGATGTTCTCAAATAAGTGGGAGGGAGGAGGTAGGGTGGCTATATTTAATATGTTATTTTAGCGGAAACGCGCTAAATGTTATACGTGTATACGCTATGACGTAATTCTTTGTTAATTGTAATTTTTCATATATCGGTTATGAAATATGATGGATATTACATAGCTTAAGCAACCAATACCAATAAAATTCACTAGAAGAAGGTCAGGAGACCGAAATTTTGTGAACACTGAGTTAATTGTTCTTTGTTTCAAAATATAATTGATGGACATTATTTAAAGTAGACCAGGATTTGGAAATGTTGATAAAGAGAGCACATTTTTAATGGTATACAACTGCATAGGCTTGTGTATATTTATATCTTCTATATCGGTATTCATGAATAAAGTGGAAAAATGTCATTACAATTGAGATCTAAGATATATACGTATGCATCATTGACAATACATAATATAACATCTTTCTAAACTGTGTTATTTGAACAGATACAAAAGGAATGACAGACACTGGTAAATGTCTGTCTGTTATACTCAAGAACTCAGAATTGAGACAAGCCTACTCAAAGTGCAAGGAGTCAGACGTATATGCTTGCGAATCAGGTATGGAACATTTTCTTTCATAACGGGGAGAAGGAGAGTTGTCTCATTCAATGGAAGATAAAAAACCAAAAAACAATAACAAATACATACAGGAAATCACGATATTATTCCATACCATTGTCATAACGTTGCTGACTGCGAACTGCCAATTTGCGTAGTAAACCGTAGCCTAGTCCTATTTGCTACTTGCAATGAATGTATTCCATAAACGGTTGATATAGACTGAGACGTACAGTTATAGAATTCTCTCATTTGCGTATGGCATGATATTGAAAATGCATTTACTAGTGACATTTGCGGAAATTAAACAATCACAGTACATTTAAAATAGGCCATCAACTGAGAGAAAAAAGAGATAAAGATCATTTTACACTTGTCTGATCCTATGGCTTTACGACAACCGTCAAACGGATGTTTAATCCTCCATGGCAACTGGTCCCTATTCAGGTTTTTTCATAGGAGTCCGTGATAGCCTATATGTTTATTTTGTCTTGCATGATAAGGGGACGACCATTTGATTCTAAAAGGAGGGGGGCTGGCAAATATGGTTTATTATGCTCACCGAAGGGAGAGCATATAGTCGCCGCTTTGTCCGTCCGTCCCGTCCATCCGTTCGTTCGACCGTCCGTCCGAATTTTGTCCGGAGCGTAACATAAAAACTAAGACAGGTATCAACAAGAAACTTCAAAGGTAGATAGATCTCAATAAGGGAAAGTGCAGTGTGCAAGAACCGTAACTCTATCTTGCGTAATTTATGAGTTATTGCCCTTTGTTAGTTTTCATACTTAAACATTGTCCGGAGCATAACACAAAAACTGTAAGAGATATCAGTATAAAACTTAATTGGTAGATAGATCTCTATAAAGAGAAGTGCACTATTCAAAAACGTAACTCTATTGTGCATAATTTAGGAGTTATTGCCCTTTGTTATCTTCCATACTTAAAATTTGTCCGGAGCATAACACAAAAACTGGTAAAGATATCAATATAAAACTTTAGTGGTAGATAGATCTCTATATGGAAAAGTGCAGTGTTCAAGAACAGTAACTCTGTCTTGCATAATTTAGGAGTCATTGCCCTTTGTTATATTTCATACTTAAATTTTGTCTGGAGCATAACACAAAGACTATAAGAGATATCAATATGAAACTTTGGTAGATAGATCTCTATGAGAGGTGCAGTGTACAATAATAACTCTGTTTAGTATAATTTAGGAGTTATTATGCTCTGTTATTTCATACTAAATTAATTTTGTTTTGCTCATGAAACTTTAAAGGTAACTAGATTTTATTCAAAGGGTACAAATAATAAAAGCGGTATTATAAAGAGTGCAAGAAACAGAGATGTAAGTAAAAATCTACAAGTTTAACAATATTTTGTTTTTCTCTTTTTTCTTTCTTGATTAAATAGTCATTACATTAAAAACATAGCATTTTATGCTGGATAGGTCATCTTGATTTGATGTCAAGAAACGTACATTTTGTGATATTCTGACAGCAAATACTTTTATGACAAAAAAAAAAAAAATAAAAGAAAATAAGCCTCTAATACATCCTTGCTGCCCTCGCATATTTTTTGCTTTATAAAATTATTATTTATATATAAAGACATATTTGATAAAAATATCCCTTTTACAATTAGCCTTCATTCGGGGAGCATCCATCGTTTCTACCGATTCTCTTGTTTTCAGATCTTTGAAGGATAGAATATTTATTTCCGTAATATCCTAAAACAGATTATTTATTTTCTCGACAAGAAATGCTTGTGAGAACTGCATTGTAATATATGCCATTAACGCAGTCATACTTCTATAATTATATTTTGTTAACAAAACACATTCTAATATAAGGTACACTCAACAAATGATATGCAAACACTACTTTGAATGCATAGGTTTTTATACTACTAGTTTCTACAGTGTATAGTCTCTCTAAGTCTCTGATATCCAGGGAGAGAATTTACATTTGTCACTATAGAAGGATGTGTAAGGAAGTATTGCTGTTTTGGCATTCTGTCTGAATGATAATATTTTATTCGTTTTTTATTTACTTATGGCACGATTCCAAAGAAGAATCTGAAGAGAAAATCACTCAAAAAGCTGATGGTAAAGCCCATGTCCCCTGTCTGGCCCTCAAAACGGACATGCAAATATATTTTAAACAAGAGACCCAAGTATGCCTTTCTCGCTCACCTGTGAACCCAGATGATCAGACATGCAGGAAGGAAGAATACTCATTTAGTTTCCCATTATTATGACTAATTCAACATAAATGTTGAAAATATATGAAATTTTATTTCAGACCAGAATAAAAAACAACACTTTTTTGCATATCCATTCAGATGATTTTGATATTAAGCGCGTATGATTCAGGGCAACAAATTAGTCATTTTCTTTAGATGGGGCCTTTTGTTGACTGATTTCAAGCCTGGTTCATGAACAACAATTGTTTCAAGTATTGTCCAGGTCCAACTTAAAATGACCTAAATTTATTTAGATGTGTAAAGAAATGAAAACAAAATAACTACAGCTGAATTTGAACCGATACTCTTCATATTTTAATTACCAAGTGGTACATGTACCATTGTGAGACCTATCTTGTAGTCATGGTGACACCACCTGTTGACCAGTTTGGATGAAATGTACAAAATGGATAAAGGATGCATAGTGCTTTATGTATAACATATTTCATAAAAATCTGTCATGTGGTATAACAGCAGAGGTAAAAAATGTGAAGAATTGTCCCTATGTTCCCGCTGATAAAGCAGGTAATAACATAATAGTTGTTTGAAAACTATATTATATTGAAGTACTTAAAAACGAATTAAACTCCACTCATACATATGTGGAAAGCCCTACCTCAAAAGAGAGCACCATGCACGATCACCTCATGACCATGTCCGACTTCAAAATTAAAACTGATAAATCTGATCTACCAACCATGTATTGGCTCCCAAAACTACATAAAAGTCCATATAAATCACGTTTCATATCTAATTCTAGCCACTGCTCTACTACGGTACTATCGAAACATATTACGTCTGCTCTAACTGCTATAAAAGATCATAATATCAAATATTGTGATGTCGCATTTCATAATAGTGACATCAATTACTTTTGGTCGATTAAAAATTCTCATAAAGTTATAGACAAACTTCTTTCGCTAAATGTCAAAGCGGCTCAAATTTCTACATATGATTTTTCTACACTTTATACATCTCTGCCTCATGATTTGATTAAAAGCAAGTTGCTGTCTCTTATACAATGGTGTTTTCACAGAGAATCTAAAACGTACATATGTACTTCCAATAACTCTGGATTCTTTTCCAACAAACAATTTACTTCATATAAATACTGGACTTGCAAGGAATGATGTAAAGCACTAGATTTTCTCATGAATAATATTTTTGTGCAATTTGATGGCAAGATATATCAACAAATAGTTGGGATTCCTATGGGTACTAACTGCGCGCCTCTGATAGCAGATTTATTTTTTTATTGTTATGAGAGGGATTTTATGGTTTCTATTCAAAAATCAAAACGTTTTGACCTCATTGACAAATTTAATAATACTTGCAGATATCTGGATGACATTTTGGTTATCGACAACCCTGAATGCGAACAAGTTATATCAGAAATATATCCACCAGAGCTCACATTGAATAAAGCTAATACTTGAGATAAATCTACACCTTTCTTAGATTTAAACATCAAAATTATCAACAACCTAATATATACTAATATTTATGATAAACGTGAGGATTTTGGATTTCCTATTGTAAATTTCCCTACTTGGATGGCGATGTCCCTCGGCTCCCATCATATGGTATCTATATATCTCAATTAGTTCGATTTGTCAGAGGCTGCACCGATGTTTTGGACTTTCATAAACGACATTTACAAATTACTACTAAACTTTTAACTCAGGGTTACAGATATCACAAGCTAAGAAAAACATTCGGCAAATTCTTCAGATCTTATTCAGAACTTCTATCTAAATTTGGAAATATTTCTTTTCAACAGTATGTATCCAATGGAATTTCCCATCCTAATTTTTACGGTGATCCCGTATATAAACTAAGGAAATTAAAAGGCTCCGATAACGTTATTTTATCATGTAACAAAATAGTCAAACGTCTCCTAAATAGACAATATGATATTGAGATCATCAAAAAGACTATAGGTCTTGTATTTGGCCCCTCTACAGCCTTATGCAGACTTTTACTTGAACGTTGCACGCTGACTAACAGGGCGGTGGGGACTATATGACGGGCCTTGTCCAAACCTCTTTCAGAGGAGACATGGTCCTGAACCTCGTCCCCTCTGACTGTTAGTCGGGACTCCTACAGATCTAGGGTCTTAGCTTGCTTTCAGACTGGCAGAGCACGGTTTATCATGTTGATGTCGCATATATTTTTATACCTTTATGTTTTTTACAATACCTTACGTGTTTATATTTTTATGACCTCTCAATATGCGATACCTGTTGACCCTTGTTTTTTACATGGAGGATTATTTATAAATTTTTAAATGTACGTCTTTTGATTGTTCTGCTGTTACGGTGAGTGGGAAGGTGGGCCCGTAAACCGGTTAACCACACCATTTGTTTGGCTTTTGTCAAATTAAATGACCGTCCTAAGTCGGTATCGTAATTGCACTACAATCAAATATTTTTGTAATGTGTTAAATGTTCTATTATATTATTTATATTCATGTATTGTATAGCTCCATGGTGACTTCTGCCACATAACTGAGCCGATAACTCCTCTTTTTTCTTATCACCCTCATTTGGAAGTCTTTAAAAATTCATAGAAAATCCACAAATTGAGATATTGATAAAATTCTTTCAAAATAACTTTCCCTACCATAATTATAGTCAAAATAGTCGACAAGAAATCATCATTATCAATTAACCAGGAAATATGACACTTTTCTGCATTGAAGTCCAAAAAATATCAAAAACCTTTTAAAATTTGATTTTGGAAGGTAACCAAAATGACAAAATGTCTTCACCAACCCTCTAGATCATTTCTATGTATATTTTTTGTAACTGTATGAAGAAGATTGTCAAAGGAGGGTACTCTTTTGTGATCCACTTTTGACTGTGGTGGCGCCACCTGTAAAGAGGTCTAGACGGAAACGACTAAATTTGAAGGAGGTCATAAGTTGTTTATTTCTACCACGTTGTATCAAAATCCTTCTGACAAACTTTGAAGAAAAAGTTGAAAACGTCAAAAATGCCCCCCCCCCTTCCCCCCTATTTGTTTTTTTATAAAGCTTAAAATATTAAAAATCCAAAAATTGAGATATTGACAAAATTCTTTCACAATAATATTCCTTACCCTAATTATGATCAAAATATTCCATAAGAAATCACCATTATCAATTAACTGAAAAACGGGTGTTGCTAGCAAGAAGGAGATGCTCACTCTCCCCTGGCATCTGATCTCACTCCATCACAGGGGTTCACATATGCTCTTCAAGTAGAATATTTTGTTATTTTCCACTTGTTTTTCATTTTCACTGATCTTGTATGTCCTCTGGTTTCATGATTTTTAGACTTATGGTTTGGATTTATCCATCATCTTTACACTTTTCTGCAAAGCCGGCGTGGCCTAGTGGTATCGCGTCGGACTCCTGATCGGGAGGCCGGGGTTCGATTCCCGCTCTGGTCATGCCGGTGTCATGTCTTTCGGATGAGACAGTAAAAACCGAGGCCCCGTGTCGTGGTATGCATGGCACGTTAAAGATCCCTCACTGCTTCGGGTGGGTCCGTTGCAAAGGTCAAAATTTGTATGCCCCGCATCAGGCAGATGCCGTCACCATATACGTGAAATATTCGTGGTGTGACGTAAAACAATAATCAATCAATCAATCAATCAATCACTTTTCTGCATTGAAATTACTAAGTCAAAAAAATATTGAAAAAAAAGTCAGAAATTTGATTTCGGAACGGAAACATAAATATTAGCATTTCTTCACTCATCCCTCTAGATCATTCCTATGTTTTCAGTTTTTCTCTGTATGCACTAGGTCTGAAGAAGAAGTTTGTCAAATGAGTATACCCTCTGTGACCTACTTTTGCCTGTGGTGGCACCTCCTGTTGACTGATTGGGACAAATAACAACAACGCTTGTAGGGGACTATTAGTACTTTATTCCTATAAAATTACATAGAAATCTGTAAAGCAGTTCTTGAGATGAAGTCAAAAATGTGAAAGGTTTATGACGGACAGACGGATGTAAGGCACGCTATGACTATAGCTCACTTGAGACTTTGGCTCAGGTGAGCTAACAAGCAACATTTCTATTAAGTTTTTTTGAATATATTGAATACCACTTTTTGTACGGTGCTATAAATCCTGCTAAAATATGAGTTTCACAGTTAAACTACTGCAGATTATAGTATATGGAGCAATCTGGCGAGCGAAGCGACCCGGAAAAAATCATCATGTTTTCTATAAAGCTTTATAGCTTTATATTTGCATGATCTGATATATGCTTTATGTTTGCATGATCTGATATATGTACATGCTAGTAGCAAGAATATTTATTTTCATTTCAGTCAAAGCCAGAGTTTTTATTTCCAGCATTTTCAAGATCAGAATATTTATTTCCAAAAAGTGCCAGCACCCCCCCCCCCCCCAAGTGCCAGCAACCCCCCTCCCCCCTTTCAGAATCAAAAATGTTCTTTTTGAACACTGCTCGGTACCTTAGTATATTATAGGTAAACATTGTAACATTCATATACAATTCACATGCATTTGTACACATAACTATTTTATCACAGTTATATATCGATTTCAGAATGTAAAACAACGACTGTAGGACCAATTTCAACCTTAAGGGTGGAGAAGTTTTCCTTGTCTGAAACTACATTTTTTAACCAGAGAATGTCTCTGCAAACAAAACTTGCTTCATCAAAAAGACCGGAAAGTGAAATTAAAATTTTGCAAATACAATGTAATTTTTATTTTAAGGTTGAACAGTGTAACACACAATATATATGAACAATTTTTCTTATTCGTCTCTTAAAAACGTTCAGTGTTGGGAGTTTGCATAGAAATAAGAAACAAGGTTTGAGACCAGATGCAATGGTGAAACGTTGATCGATAAATATGGATCTAGGTAATCTAATATATAACATGGAATGTAGGATTTTTGTGCATAAAATGATACATGCTTCCACGAGATATACAAAATACAAAATGTTGATACTTAATCAAAATAAGGTAAAACGTTGCATCAGATGTTGTGTGCAATTATCGAATATCATTGTCGGACATGGTGACTTCATTTCCATATTTCTGATTTCATATTCGTTTAAAGATGTTGTTTCTCGTTTAGATTGTAGTATGTTTCCGTTGCAATAACAATACTAATCGTGACGTGATATCAAATATGACTTCAATAATATACCCTCTACTGAATGCGACTTTGAGTTTGTAATAACAAGAGTTATATTATGGCATCATTGAGGGTGTGACCGTTTTATCGAATCTTGGCGTTAAGACGTTTAGTATTCAAAACAATTTAAGATGTAACGAGAAGTTGTTTTTTATAAACATAATCCTTATTGATACATTCTACAATAAGATTTAAGACTGAAAAGTTATGCATGGGATAACAATCATGTTAATTAAAACGCACAATCTTTTGTCGAGGTGATCTGATCCATTAAAATACAACCGATACAAAATAGTATACAGTACAATCAAACGAATAAAACTCCTTTATGTAAATATCAGATTCGATTGTGATAAAAATAATAGGGCTTGATTTTTCAATAAACAAATAAGTTTAATCTAAATTAATGGAATGAATTTCAATAATTTCGTGGACAATACCATGGATTTAATTGACTATTTTCATATTAATTTTATCTTCCATTAAGTGCCCGAGATATGATGTTTTCCGGTCCAAATTTCGTTATTGTGGTGTGACGTAAAAATCCACGTCTTGACGTCATAAAAATAATTCCGATAAAAAGTAGTTTGTCGTACATTTGGTCCCTTGTATCATGTAAAGTATGAAATTCGTGTATTGCTATTAATTAGATTTTGGTGTGTGTTTTAGCTAGAAGAAATAATATAGCGGTCCTAGGTGGCACTGTCGTAGCAGTATGTACAGTATCATCTCTTCCATTAGTTATCGGGATTTTAATATACATTACAAGGTGAGATAGAATCAAAGAAGCAGTACCTAAACATTTTTGTTAAATTGGCAGAATACATAAGCATGCCAAACATACCTCATGGTTAATACTTGCTTGGATTCTATAAAAAGATATTGATAAATTGCAAATCCTCACTCAATTTCAGATTGGCTAGGATTCAGTGTTCATGTAGCTGTACCAACCAATAAATGTCTTGATTCAATTCCAAGTCGTATGAAGTGAGATATTCAGTCAGTTTAATGGAAGGCAGTTGGTGATTTGAGTAATTTTATTACAATATAAGTGAATCTGTCTTAAGGTGATATGTCACAACATGCATTTGAATGTCTCAAAGTATGCAATCGATGCAAAAGTATAAAGAAAATCTCGGTTTACAATAAACAAGAACGGTAAGTAATCGTTCTTTACAAATTTTCAGGAAAACGCATAGACAAGTTAATGACGTGATGCAGGCTTCTCAATCACCGCAACTGGAAGGGGAGGGTATCAGAGAAGCTGGTGATCAAGAGCATGGTGCACAGAGGCTGGATAGAATACATTGTCAGAGACTAAGTTCCCAGCAACATGAATATTTCACATTATCAGAAACCAATTTTCGGAACAAAGGAGCGGAAGGATGCTGTGCTCATTACCATTATGCAGGGTGTTATACAATGCAGCCAGTTCACGGTACGACAAGTCAATTGCCAAACTACAAATCATCAGAGTCATCACGTGTGTATCACAGCTTAGAACAATCATCACCTGTGTATCATAACTTAGAACAATCATCACCTGTGTATCATAATTTAGAACAATCATCACCTGTATATCACACCTTAGAACAATCATCACCTGTATATCACAGCTTAGAACAATCATCACCTGTGTATCACAGCTTAGAACAATCATCGCCTGTGTATCACAGCTTAGAACAATAATCACCTGTGTATCAAAGCTTAGAACAATAATCACCTGTGTATCACAGCTTAGAACAATAAGTACCTGTGCATCACAGATTAAAACTATTATCACCTGTGTATCACAACTTAGAACAAACAATCGTCACCTGTGTATCACAGCTCAGAACAATCATCAGCTGTGTATCACAATTTACAGCAATCATCACCTGTGTATCACAGCTTAGAACAATCATCATCTGTGTATCACAACTTCGAACAAACAATCATCACCTGTGTATCACAGCTTAGAACAATCATCACCTGTGTATCATAACTTAGAACAATCATCGCCTTTGTATCACAGCTTAAAACAATCATCAACTGTGTATCGTAGCTTAGAACAATCATCACCTGTATATCACAGATCAGAACAATAATCACCTGTGTATCATAACTTAGAACAATCATCCTCAGTGTATCACAGCTTAGAACAATCATAGCCTGTGTATCACAACTTAGAACAATCATCACCTGTGTATCACGGCTTAGAACAATCATCACCTATGTATAACAGCTTAGAACAATCATCACCTGTGTATCGCAGATTAGAACAATCATCACCTGTGTATCACAGCTTAGAACAACTATCACCTGTGTATCACAGCTTAGAACAACTATCACCTGTGTATCATAGCTTTGAACAATTATCACCTGTGTATCACAATTTAGAACAAACAATTATCACCTGTGTATAACAGCTTAGAATCATCACCTGTGTGTCACAGCTTAGAACAATCACCACCTGTCACAACTTAGAACAATCATCACCTGTTATTCACAGCTATGAAGAACCATCAACTGTGTACAACAGCTTAGAACAATCATCACCTGTGTATCACAGCTTAGAACAATCATCACCTGTGTATCACAACTTAGAACAATCATCACCTGTGTATCACGGCTTAGAACAATCATCACCTGTATATCATAGCTTAGAACAATCATCACCTGTGTATCATAGCTCAGAACAATCATCGCCAGTGTATCACAGCTTAGAACAATCATCACCTGTGTATCATAGCTTAGAACAATCATCACCTGACTATCATAGCTTATAACAATCATTACCTGGCTATCACAGCTTAGAACAATCATCACCAGTGTATCACATCTTAGAACAATCATCACCTGTGTATCACAGCTTAGAACAATCATCGCCTGTGTATCACAGCTTAGAACAATAATCACCTGTGTATCAAAGCTTAGAACAATAATCACCTGTGTATCACAGCTTAGAACAATAAGTACCTGTGCATCACAGATTAAAACTATTATCACCTGTGTATCACAACTTAGAACAAACAATCGTCACCTGTGTATCACAGCTCAGAACAATCATCAGCTGTGTATCACAATTTACAGCAATCATCACCTGTGTATCACAGCTTAGAACAATCATCCTCTGTGTATCACAACTTCGAACAAACAATTATCACCTGTGTATCACAGCTTAGAACAATCATCACCTGTGTATCATAACTTAGAACAATCATCGCCTTTGTATCACAGCTTAAAACAATCATCAACTGTGTATCGTAGCTTAGAACAATCATCACCTGTATATCACAGATCAGAACAATAATCATCTGTGTATCATAACTTAGAACAATCATCCTCAGTGTATCACAGCTTAGAACAATCATAGCCTGTGTATCACAACTTAGAACAATCATCACCTGTGTATCACGGCTTAGAACAATCATCACCTATGTATAACAGCTTAGAACAATCATCACCTGTGTATCGCAGATTAGAACAATCATCACCTGTGTATCACGGCTTAGAACAATCATCACCTATGTATAACAGCTTAGAACAATCATCACCTGTGTATCGCAGATTAGAACAATCATCACCTGTGTATCACAGCTTAGAACAACTATCACCTGTGTATCACAGCTTAGAACAACTATCACCTGTGTATCACAGCTTAGAACAACTATCACCTGTGTATCATAGCTTTGAACAATTATCACCTGTGTATCACAATTTAGAACAAACAATTATCACCTGTGTATAACAGCTTAGAATCATCACCTGTGTGTCACAGCTTAGAACAATCACCACCTGTCACAACTTAGAACAATCATCACCTGTTATTCACAGCTATGAAGAACCATCAACTGTGTACAACAGCTTAGAACAATCATCACCTGTGTATCACAGCTTAGAACAATCATCACCTGTGTATCACAACTTAGAACAATCATCACCTGTGTATCACGGCTTAGAACAATCATCACCTGTATATCATAGCTTAGAACAATCATCACCTGTGTATCATAGCTCAGAACAATCATCGCCAGTGTATCACAGCTTAGAACAATCATCACCTGTGTATCATAGCTTAGAACAATCATCACCTGACTATCATAGCTTATAACAATCATTACCTGGCTATCACAGCTTAGAACAATCATCACCTGTATATCACAGCTTAGAACAATCATCACCTGTGTATCACAGCTTAGAACAATCATCACCTGTGTATCACAGCTTAGAACAATCATCACCTGTGTATCACAGCTTAGAACAATCATCACCTGTGTATCACAGCTTAGAACAATAAGTACCTGTGCATCACAGCTTAGAACAATCATCACCTGTGTATCACAACTTAGAACAAACAATCATCACCTGTGTATCACAGCTTAGAACAATCATCACCTGTGTTTCACAACTTAAAACAATCATCACCTATGTATAACAGATTAGAACAATCATCACCTGTGTATCACAACTTCGAACAAACACTCATCACCTGTGTATCACAGCTTAGAACAATCATCACCTGTTTATCTTAACTTAGAACAGTCATCTCCTGTGTATAACAGATTAGAACAGTCATCACCTGTGTATCGTAGCTTAGAACAATCATCACCTGTATATCACAGATCAGAACAATAATCACCTGTGTATCATAACTTAGAACAATCATCCTCAGTGTATCACAGCTTAGAACAATCATAGCCTGTGTATCACAACTTAGAACAATCATCACCTGTGTATCACGGCTTAGAACAATCATCACCTATGTATAACAGCTTAGAACAATCATCACCTGTGTATCGCAGATTAGAACAATCATCACCTGTGTATCACAGCTTAGAACAACTATCACCTGTGTATCACAGCTTAGAACAACTATCACCTGTGTATCATAGCTTTGAACAATTATCACCTGTGTATCACAATTTAGAACAAACAATTATCACCTGTGTATAACAGCTTAGAATCATCACCTGTGTGTCACAGCTTAGAACAATCACCACCTGTCACAACTTAGAACAATCATCACCTGTTATTCACAGCTATGAAGAACCATCAACTGTGTACAACAGCTTAGAACAATCATCACCTGTGTATCACAGCTTAGAACAATCATCACCTGTGTATCACAGCTTAGAACAATTATCGCCAGTGTACCACAGCTTAGAACAATCATCACCTGTGTATCATAGCTTAGAACAATCATCACCTGTGTATCATAGCTCAGAACAATCATCGCCAGTGTATCACAGCTTAGAACAATCATCACCTGTGTATCATAGCTTAGAACAATCATCACCTGACTATCATAGCTTATAACAATCATTACCTGGCTATCACAGCTTAGAACAATCATCACCAGTGTATCACATCTTAGAACAATCATCACCTGTGTATCACAGCTTAGAACAATCATTGCCAGTGTATCACAGCTTAGAACAATCATCATCTGTGTATCATAGTTTAGAACAATCATCACCTGTGTATCACAGCTTAGAACAATCATCACCTGTGTATCATAGTTTAGAACAATCATCACCTGTGTATCAAAGCTTAGAACAATCATCACCTGTGTATCATAACTTAGAACAATCATCACCAGTGTATCACAGCTTAGAACAATCATCACCTGTGTATCACAGCTTAGAACAATCATCACCTGTGTATCAAAGCTTAGAACAATCAATACCTGTGTATCACAGCTTAGAACAATCATCACCTGTGTATCACAGCTTAGAACAATCATCACCTGTGTATCACAGCTTAGAACAATCATCACCTGTGTATCAAAGCTTAGAACAATCATCACCTGTGTATCATAGCTTAGAACAATCATTGCCAGTGTATCATAGCTTAGAACAATCATCACCTGTGTATCACAACTTAAAACAATCATCACCTGAGTATTATAATTAGAAAATTATGTAACCAAAAGAATGGACGAAATTGTTTCATAGGATGAAGAGAATCATCCTGTCGAGTACCACTGATGTGCAGAATTCGGGTCAAACATGTAAATACTTTGAAATAAATGTATGTTCGTTGCATAGAAGAAGTAAATTACACCCACTTTCATGTACAGTTTGTCTATTTGTTGGGCAATAATTTCTTATTACATAACACGATTTACTTAAGTTGATGTCGCCTAACATACATTTGACGCAATTTACATATGAAACGTTTCGTGTGAAAATTTTTATGACTTCTCGTATTTAGACAACTATTTATCCTTGTTCTCTATATGGAGGGTTATTTACACATTTTTAAATGGATGTCGTTTGATTTTGCTGTTTTCACTTTATGGGAAAGTGGCGCACGTAAACTGGTTAATCATTATTGTCAATGATTATGACGGTTTGAGATCATTGTCCGTTGCTTGTATTAGTCGTTTTAAGGAAATATTTGATTTAATTATTTTTCTCAATTGGAAAGAAATATTTGTATATTGATTATAATGTTTTTATATACAATGCTGTGGTGTGTTGAATACATCAACGTATCCTTCTTTTGTATGCAAAGAACAATCAGCAAGCATAAATCTACTGAACTTCCATTTGTCTTTATTACATAGCATAAAGTAGATGATGAAAGTTCACTGTATTCTATTGTGAAATGAATGTTTTAGAATTGCTATATTGTAATATCTTTCTAAGACGACATGATATAGAAAAATATACCTTATGTTAAACATGTGTTTTAACTTTTTGTACTTCTTGTTATTGGTCTATTTTGACTTCATATTAATTGTATATCATTTATGGAGATACATTTTCTTATTTTCCGTTTTTCGACTCCCATTATAACATTGCCTCTTTCTTACTGATTCTTTGTGATTCTCTTACGAAAAGAATGATTTTTGTAAAAAGATTGGATATTATTTATAAAATATATTAATTTTGCTCTTATTTTATATAATTGGAATATGTAGACTAAATGAAACTTGTCTATGTTTAGGTTATTTGTATGGACGTTAAATTGTTAGAAAAAATATAAATATATTGATATTTATTTTTACGCCAAATCAGAAAGACACATTTTGAATAGTCCCTAGTCAGATGTCTTCTGTTTTCTCTTTTACATTTGAATCTTGAATATTATTAATATCGATTAAAGTCTTTTTCGCTCAATTTTGTGTTAATTTACTTATTTTACGTTATTAAAAAAAGCATAATCATATAATTATTATGTAATTGAAAGTTATAACATTACGTTACAATGACGCTATTATCTTAGTAATATGAGGTTACGTTACCATGACACTATTATATCAGTGATATAACGTTGAGTTACGGTTAAACTATCACCCGAGTGATATAACATTACATTATGTTACCTTGACAATATTACCTTACATATATATCGTTATTCTGCGTTACAGTGAAGCTATAACGTCAGTGGTATCATAGTACATAATGTTGCAGTTAAGCTATTATCATAGTTTATATAACATTACGACACAGTCAACAGTCACAGTCTCGGTAATATTAATCCTCTTCGTTAAACAGAGATATGTCCCATTTGAGACGGTATTTGACGTAAAACTTTTATGACGTCATTAATTTCATATGAACATATCATGTGTGGACTATCATTTTCCTGAGTTTGGGATCGGTTTCAATATAATTTGACAACGTCATAATTGTTTTACGTCAAATGAGTAGCGAAAAGACCGTATAAAATTACGTTACGTTCGCAAAATGATGATGGAATGTGTTATTCCGTTATAATGTATTATGTATAATATACAAAGAAATTCATTAATCAAATCGGCTAGAAAAACTTTTACATTTCAGTTTAAATGTCAAATGCAAAGGCACTTCCCCCTGTTTTCATTAAGTAGTGTTTTTGTCTCTGTTGTCAAAACTCACTGTTAGCATAATAACCGTATATGTTCCAATCAATATCGAAGAAGTACCAAACCGTTAATCATTCTCAAAGTCCAAGGACAGATACAAAATCGTGTAAGTTTCAAAAAGAAACTGTTGTGAACCCCGAAATACTGAAAAATTCCGAGGTGAGACCAGGTGCCCGGGGAGAGTAAGCGTCTCCTGTTTGCATGCATCACCCGTCACAGCAGTTCTTAAGAAACATGTCAAAATCAAGAGTTTTGGTTTCCTAATTGTACATACGAACGTACAAAACTGGTATACAAAGTCATATTTGGTGTTCCAACAAATTTCATACACAAGCATCAGTACGTTTTAATTCCAGTTTAGGATTGAAAGAAAGATAACTTGCAACACGTTTAATTTATATCGTTGGTTGACCTTATTTCTATGCAGCATAAATAAAAACAACAAACATGTATATATAAAGTGTAATCTTTCGATTTCATGTTAAGATAATTTCACTGATGACTAAAACTCTATCGTTATCTTTACATTTGATCTTAAAATAATAACGAAACACATCAATAATCAAAGCAGAGTTTTTATTATAATATTACTTTATGTTCCAATTATTTCATGTGTATGGTGACGACATCTACTTGACGCAAAGTACACAAAGCAAAGGACCCACCTGAAGCTCTAGAGGATTACTTTTTGCTACGCCTAAGTGCCTTACCAATTGAGCCACGCATTTTTTTATTGACAATGTAACGCCTTTCCCCTATTTTGGAAGGTAAATCCCTCCTATTTGAGGGAGGTGTAATGGGATGACCTTGTCCATTCTTTCATCTTCAGTCTGTCTATTTAAAGCCCTTCACATTTACTATGAACGGTGACAGGCATTAGATATTTCACATACGGATTGCTTATGATGTAAAGCATTCAGTGTTGTCATTATTTTCTCCTCCACATTTTAATTAGACGTTTGTTTTTTTTTAAAGTACTAATTCATTGTAGGTAATGTGACATTACTTATGCGCATTCGGGACCTAGCGTTATAGAGGAAGAAGAATATGCACTCACAAGTTATTGTCGAAATCTTGCTGGTTCTGACGGAATTGAAAAAGATGATTCTTCTGCGCATACCGGAAATGAGGAAGGTAAATATAAGTGTCTGAAATCTGTATATAACACTGCTCTTTTATCTGTTCAAGGTCGATGCTATCACGAAGCAAAACTAATAGATGTTATAACGATAGATTGTGCATTCGTGTTTCCTTGTTTACATTGAGATGCTATCGTTTTAATTTCTTGTTTATATTGTTATGTTGTATATAGAAATCTATTGAACTTAATTATATTAATTACTAAATTAACACTCTTAAGATTCACATTAATAAAAGGGTTTGTAAGGAGCCGATAAAAAAAAATGAAATTTAAAGAATAGAGATTAAAATCGTAGAAAATGTGTTCATAGAAGGTAAAGGGATAATAATTAAATGGATAGAACAAATCTGTATAATGATGACAAAATTGAGGGGAAGTCTTCTGAGTGGAAGTGTGAATTTAGTAAATAACAAGGAACATGACCTTAATTTACACGCTGTATTCACTATTTGTGAAAGATTTGATACAAAATTATATTAACCACCAAGAATAATGAGGGGTACAGATAACAACCATACATTTTTTTCTCGCTGAATTAATTGAAAGATCATATCAAAAACGGGGATTCTCTACAAAGAAAACTAGTATCAAATACAAAGATTATGGAGAGATTATGTACACTCTATATTGTCATTCATTTTTGTAAGGCGGAGATATATAATGACAGGTAAATATAATGTCAAGTAAGAGTTACCAAAAGACACAATATGACATTATAACAGGTAAATATAATGAAAGGTAAGACAATAGTTTATCATGACAGGTGAATTACTTACAAGTTAGATAGAACATGACATGACATGATCAGACGTAAAACGGATTACAGGTAAGCATTAATAATACCTTGACAAGACAGGTAAATATGATTACAGGTAAGACATAACATTATTTATACCTTGCCAAAGTGACAGGTAAATCTTATCAAATGTAAGATTTAACGTTATGTAAACCTTGACATGACAGGTATGTCTGATTACAAGAAAGACCTAACACTTTTTTCACCAAGACATGATGTGACGTAAATTTCATTACAGTTAATACCTGAATATACACTATGACATGATGACAGGTAAGATCTGATTACCAGTAAAGCTTAGCAATATATAGGTCATGATATAATGACAGGTACGTCATAGTAATATATATACCAGGACGTGAAGACAGGAAGCATCCCCCTTTCCGGGGGCGGAGCCAGCTTAGCTCTATCGGTAGTGTGGTTGGCCAGAGAAAAAAGGGGGGTTATCCCAGTTTCAGCCTGCAAGATGAGTCGTTGTTGTCTTGCATATAAAATGAGACAGAGAAAAGTCGATTAGACCGAGCCATTCGATCAAGTGAGAAAATATTCAGTATAGTTATTTTGTTCATTTTCTGCTTTACACAATGTTATGGAGTGCGCTTTATGAATCTAACATCAATATGAAGGGACCAATCGTTGAATGCCGGAAGATGAAACTTTACCACAGGAAAGTGTTTTGTCGGTTTGTGAAGTTTTTATTGCATTACATCAAAAATCAGTTTCAATTGAGTTGCATTATATCTGTATTAGAATATATGCTCCAAGAAGGTGGAAAAGGAGAAGGCAAGGCGTGAAGAAAAAACAAAAGATCTCAGAGCCCAGTATCAGAGCCCAGTGTAATATTATTATCGTCATTTAAGTTCATCTGTAAATTGCCTATATATTTATGCCCCAATGCACGCTCAAGGCAAGATTGACAGAAGCGGATCCATAAATTTTTCACCAAATTCCAGGATAAGTCCAGACCTCCGATCCATCCCCTGGATCCGTGCAAGTTCTAAGGAGGTAAGAGGTTACACTTAAGATGGTCTTATTTCCTCCTTTTAAATCTCATGTAAGGAATAGATGTTGAAAGTAATGATTTCCTCCCGCCCTTTCCGTTATTGTTATGTATAGAGAAGCGTGGTTTGTTGATTGGTGTATTACGTCGCTTTCAACTATTTTTCAGTTGTATCACGATATGATTAAGCAAGATGTAAGATGCCTAATAAGCGCAATAACACAAACTGCCTCATAAGGAAGTAAAGAACATTGAAACTTTGGATATTTCATGATGATAAGCTTGTTGGCAGGAAGAGGGGGGCGGGGTGATGTAAAGGCAAATGACGTCGTTTTAGGTATTTTTAATTAGTAATATTGTGATATGGTACCAGGAGGTAACTACCCTTCAACAAATTCAACGCAATTCGAGAGTCGAACCTGGATTGTCTGCAAGAGTTTACTGTCGAAAATTTCCTGGACTTTGTTTCCTTTCTAATATCGATAATCTGATAAAATGCATATTACTTATACCAGAATGATTATTAATTTTCCGACAATATGTCGCCACCTACGTAGTGCATTAAATGTTAGACAGGACCCAAATAAAGAACTATCCAAAGTAATGTACTCGTGTTTATGCCAATAGTCACTCGAACAAAGATTAAAATTGTATATTCAGACCCTTTGAAGGCAGCGTGTATGGGGTTCAAAACATTATATGCAGTAGTGATCAATGCATTAAAGATAGTGATCATCAAGGCAGTCTGTATGGTCATCAAAACATAATATGTATTGGAGATAACAACATTAAAGTTAGGGTCAACAAAGCGTTCTATATGATGACCAAAACGTTATAGGTAGTCATGAACAAGCAATATAGATATGGGCCAGCAAGGCAGTCTGTGTGTTGATCGAAATATTATATGCCATAGAGATCAAGACTACTGAAATATAGGGGTCATAAGGGCAGTCTTTATAATGATTTAACAGTGGTGATCGAGGTCATCAAGGCATTCTATATGATGATCAAAGGTTATAGTGGCTTTAAAGGAAGAGTCACCATGGTGATAAAATATCAAGATAAAATGTGATTAGGGTATTAAATCTAAGCATTATATTTGATGAGAAAATATGATGATGAAAATATTGAGATCAAGGCATTAAAGGTAGGGGTTATCATGGCACTTTGTATGGTGATCAGAAATTGATGAGGGCATTAAATCTGAAGTAAAATACGAAAGTATCTGGTGTAACATGACTAAGGCACTAACATTCACAGTGAACATTCACTGACCCAGTGATGCGACCGGGTAAGCTGGAGTTCAAAAACTTTCTATTTAAGAAACAAGTAATTACAGGAAGTGGTAATCAAGGTATAAATGGTAGTAACGAACAAAACATTTTACATGGTGATCAAACATAGATAAGTAGTAGTGATCAATGAATTAAAGGCACTGGTCACCAAGGCAGTCTGTATGGTGATCAAAAACATAGGTAATGGCGATCAAGGCATTGAAGTTAAGAGTTAACAATCAAATCTATATGGAGATCACGATATTATACGTAGAAGTCATCAAAACAGTGCTTATCAAGGAAATTGATTGATTTATTGATATATTATTGTTTTACACCACTCCAAGATTATTTCACGTATATGGTGACACCATCTGTATAGAAAAGTTTCCCTTTGCAACGGAGCCATAGGAGGCAGTGAGGGATCTTTTATGTGTCACGTTTACTGTAACATATGACCTCACTTTTCATCCGAAAGGCAGAACGTCGGTTTGCCCACGACGCCAGTCGATCTCTGAATCCCTAGGTCCCTCGGTAAGGAGCCGAGCACTTCATCCAATGACGTTACTACAGCTACATAAAAGACTTTAATATGGTGGTTAAATAGGCAGTATAT